>JAQPZY010001089.1:0-525000 GCA_029931535.1 Margaritifera margaritifera | reverse complement strand
AACCATTTTATCGATGTTAAACATTTTTAGCTGAAAATGAAATAGCTCTATGTAAATGTGTGTGGGAGAATGTGGTTTACGTGTTTGTTAAGAGATGAGATCGAGCATCAGAGGGTTAAAATCTGCTTTTTTTTTTTTGTTTAACTACTGCTCTGTCCACTCTTCCACTCAGAGATTGTTTGATTATGAGAAACACTCGTATTAGCTTGATATCTGAACAGTTATAAAAGCTAAACTATTACCAGTCGCTTGTAGGCTGTCTAAATTAAAAAAAAAACAAAAAAAAAAAAAAAACATGGCTATGCCAGCTAAACTATTACCAGTCGTTTATAGGCTGTCCAAATTAAAAAAAAAAACATATGCCTATGCCAGCTAAACTATTACCAATCGTTTATAGGCTGTCTACATTTATTAAAAAAACATATGTCTATGCCAGCTAAACTATTACCAGTCGTTTATAGGCTGTCTACATTTTTTTTTAAAAAAAACATATGGTTATGCCAGCTAAACTAAGAGTGTATACCTTATTTTAGCTATGTTACTATTAAACCATATGACGTACATAGTTTGTGAACATTTCTTATGTATCACATTCAAGTACCCGACTCAAATTTCAAGGTCGCAGGAAGCTGAAATATTATTTTCTGACAATTTGTGTTTTCTAAAATATAAAGGCTTCTGATCCATTTCTTGCATACTCTTATTTCAGAAGTTAATCATTTTTCTGTATATGTATATAAATGAAGTTAATGTTTTAATTTACCTATGGTAGATATTATGATCCTTTTATATGTATATCTATAAATGAAGTTAATGTTTTAATTTACCCATGGTAGATATTATGATCTATGTATATGTATATCTACAAATGAAGTTAATGTTTTAATTTACCTATGGTAGATATTATGATCTATGTATATGTATATCTACAAATGAAGTTAATGTTTTAATTTACCTATAGTAGATATTATGATACATGTATATGTATATCTACAAATGAAGTTAATGTTTTAATTTACCTATGATAGATATTATGATCTATGTATATGTATATCTACAAATGAAGTTAATGTTTTAATTTACCTATGGTAGATATTATGATCTATGTATATGTATATCTACAAATGAAGTTAATGTTTTAATTTACCTATGGTAGATATTATGATCTATGTATATGTATATCTACAAATGAAGTTAATGTTTTAATTTACCTATGGTAGATATTATGATCTATGTATATGTATATCTACAAATGAAGTTAATGTTTTAATTTACCTATGGTAGATATTATGATCTATGTATATGTATATCTACAAATGAAGTTAATGTTTTAATTTACCTATGGTAGATATTATGATCCATGTATATGTATATCTACAAATGAAGTTAATGTTTTAATTTACCTATGGTAGATATTATGATCCTTGTATATGTATATCTACAAATGAAGTTAATGTTTTAATTTACCTATGGTAGATATTATGATCCTTGTATATTTATATCTACAAATGAAGTTAATGTTTTAATTTACCTATGGTAGATATTATGATCTATGTATATGTATATCTACAAATGAAGTTAATGTTTTAATTTACCTATGGTAGATATTATGATCCTTGTATATGTATATCTACAAATGAAGTTAATGTTTTAATTTACCTATGGTAGATATTATGATCTATGTATATGTATATCTACAAATGAAGTTAATGTTTTAATTTACCTATGGTAGATATTATGATCTATGTATATGTATATCTACAAATGAAGTTAATGTTTTAATTTACCTATGGTAGATATTATGATCTATGTATATGTATATCTACAAATGAAGTTAATGTTTTAATTTACCTATGGTAGATATTATGATCTATGTATATGTATATCTACAAATGAAGTTAATGTTTTAATTTACCTATGGTAGATATTATGATCCTTGTATATGTATATCTACAAATGAAGTTAATGTTTTAATTTACCTATGGTAGATATTATGATCCTTGTATATGTATATCTACAAATGAAGTTAATGTTTTAATTTACCTATGGTAGATATTATGATCCTTGTATATGTATATCTACAAATGAAGTTAATGTTTTAATTTACCTATGGTAGATATTATGATCCTTGTATATTTATATCTACAAATGAAGTTAATGTTTTAATTTACCTATGGTAGATATTAAGATCCTTGTATATGTATATCTACAAATGAAGTTAATGTTTTAATTTACCTATGGTAGATATTATGATACATGCATACGTATATCTACAAATGAAGTTAATGTTTTAATTTACCTATGGTAGATATTATGATCCTTGTATATGTATATCTACAAATGAAGTTAATGTTTTAATTTACCTATGGTAGATATTATGATCCTTGTATATGTATATCTACAAATGAAGTTAATGTTTTAATTTACCTATGGTAGATATTATGATCCTTGTATATGTATATCTACAAATGAAGTTAATGTTTTAATTTACCTATGGTAGATATTATGATCTATGTATATGTATATCTACAAATGAAGTTAATGTTTTAATTTACCTATGGTAGATATTAAGATCCTTGTATATGTATATCTACAAATGAAGTTAATGTTTTAATTTACCTATGGTAGATATTATGATCTATGTATATGTATATCTACAAATGAAGTTAATGTTTTAATTTACCTATGGTAGATATTATGATCTATTTTTGTAAAAGGGTAAATTACCTGAAGTACTAATGATTAGTAAATTGATGTTTTTCTGTAAGTATAAGGTTATTGGCCATTAGTCAATAACGTTGTTTTGGAGTATTTCTTACTACTTCCCACGTCGTGGAAATGTAATCCCCTATCAGTAATATTCGCTTTCGCCTCTTACTGTTCCATATTTAAAGCTTTCGTGCTTGAATTTGTGTGTGCTTCTAAATTTCCAACAGTCCATTATATAATTTTTAGACCATAAATATTCGTGCATTTATCCCAATTTCGCTCTGGTGACATATCGCGGCTGAATTTATATTAGCTATTAAGTACGGCATTAGATGGAAGCAAAATAAAAAGCGAAAGTGGCATGATTTTCACGTGTAATTTTACACAGATTCGCTAAAGCCTACATTGGAATGCCAAATTTGTAAACATTATCTTTACCATAGAAAAAATAAAATTAGAGACACTTGATGAAAGCTAAAGTTCACATGATAAAACCCCAACTGAAAAACCAGACAGTCTTAGATAATAGAAGAGGAATTATGCGGAAGACATCCAAAGAACATACTGGACAGGGAGAAATGTTTGCGTTGTTTTAATTTTCGCGTCATTAGCGAGCGGGTCAGAGATCGCAAACAGTTGACGTCGTGAAAGTTTGGAAAACCTAATATTACTATAATAATAATTATTGAGTCGTCCAAAGAAAATTACCAAATCATGAAAATTAAACTCGCAATTTTGCGCAAATCAGGAAAACAATTTGCAAAATTCAACAACATGTAAATATTTTGCATCTACGGCATGTGGCACATCGAAGCCAAATAAAAGAAAACGCTACAACAACAACAACAACAACAACAGCAACAACAAAAGAACTTTACTACTTTGTCTGGCTTTCATCCTTACATGGGTTTCAAGTTCTAATAATTGAGAAAACAATCAATTGCTGTGAAACTTTGTTCCCACCAACTCCGTAGTCAGGTCACAAAATTCTGGCATGATGAACTCTGACCTTTGTGAAAGCTATGTAGAGTTGCTTGGCAAGTTGGCAAACATGGAAAGTAAGTAGCGTTGAATGCGATATTGCTGAAAAAGTATGACTTATTGTGGTACACAACACATTCTTTGGTGGTTATGTATAAGCATACCAAGTTCCGTTCCTCTGTCTCAAACTGCGCTAGAAATATAAAGCAGGAACAACAACAACAAACAAAACCACTGTTGATTTGTGAGTGTGTGACGAATAGCGAATACACGGACAAAATAGTTGCTAGTGGTGATACATATGTTTACCAGGTTAAATAGTTCTATAGCAAAATGGCTGTAGAGTTATAGAGCAGAAACAAACAAACACTTAGCGTTGAACTTTGACCTTGAACTTGAAAATGTAATCATAAATATGGTACCCAACACATACTTTGACAGTGATATATTCGTGTACCTCAGAAAAGTGACTAATTGGTATCTACAGCAAATGGCTACTGAGTGAGAGAGAAGTAACAACAAATATTTGATGTTGACCTTGGACATCGACCATGATACAACTCATCCTCTGGTTGTGATACGTAAGTGTACCACGTTTCCTGGTTCTATCTCGATATAGAGCAAAAAAGGAACAAAATGGAGTAGTATTGATTAGTAACCTTGACCTTAAAAACACATTTAATGGTGATACGCAACATACCTTCTACGTGAGATACTTAACGGTACCAAGCTTCATCCTTCTATCTTCATTAGCTTTGAGTTATATTGTGGAAACAAATGTTGATCCGTGACGTGGACCTTCAAGATAAGCACCCCAAATGTGGCATGCCACACACATTCTAATGATGAGTTTAATTAATTTATCTCTCACGGGCTCAAAGTTATTGAGCGGAAATGAAAGTGTGACGGACCGAAGGACGAATGGGTGGACGGAAACATTAATTTAATGTTCTCCTCTTTTCGTTAAAACCGAGATAAATTAAGGAATATAGTACAATTTCTGTGATTGAACCTGAAACATTCTTTTGTCTTAATAATACAATTTCCTCAAGTCAATTACAAATTTATCCGTTTCATTAAATTTCCGTTCACTGTCAATCCAGTTGTTCATAAAATGTATCTTTACTGTTGTGTTTCAGTTTATATATTTTTTTCGAAAGTCAAAAACACAGAAAATCCTTCCTCAATAATTTCTTTTTCAGTGATGTTTTTTCTTTTATATGAGTGGTCAAGATATTGTACAACCGTAACTTGCAGAAGCAAAAGCTGTTCATGTTTCAAGTACAAACACACATATTGATCTACCAAAGTGTCATCATTATACACCACATAGCATACATTTAAAATCAGAAAATGTACAGCCCCATTCTTTACAGCGAATTATTAGAGACTTTGTATTAAACAGTGTATACAAAATAAACAAACTTGAGCCATTGTTAAAATGAATAAATAAGCCATCATTATATAAAACTTGGATACTGTAATTTCTATTCGTCGTAGCCGAGTTATATGCGTGAGAAAGGTCTGTTTAAAATGAGAAGATTATTTTTAGATTGTAATGATCATATACATATAAAACTTTGAAAACATTGTTAACATTCTACATCATGCAGATATAAACAATTAAAAATTCAAATGTATTCTCGCACATTGCTAGATAGCAGTTATTAAGCATCATGAAATCAATACAGTGCCGATGAACTGACTATATCTGCAATCGCTATAAAAACATAACCTTAGGGCCTGCGCAAGGGTATTTGGCGCCCTAGGCGAACCTTCAGCCTTGCGCCCCCCACCCCCCATTAACTTTCGACAACGAATATTGTGCATTAGTATGAATAAAATTTCTTCATCGGTTGTTCTGTTTCTATTTTTAGACGCTTATTATCTTCTATTTTACGCTATTTCTCTTTCTTTTTTTATTCATTCAGTTTTTTGCCGCCCCTAAATATTGCCGCCCTAGGTGACCGCCTATTTTGTCTGGTGGTTAAACCGGCCCTGCGTAACCTAGACTGATTCTTTTTTTTTTTTCTTCTTTCTATTGATCACGTGACATAAGTAACTATCATTTGCATGAGACCATGTACTTTTAATAAATTCTGGGTTGAAATTATGTGTGCAGCATCATCTATTTTCTAATTTTGTGTGTATCATCATGTATTTTCTAATTATGTGGGTATCATCATGTATTTTCTAATTATGTGTGTATCATCATGTATTTTCTAATTATGTGTGTATCATCATGTATTTTCTAATTATGTGGGTATCATCATGTATTTTCTAATTATGTGGGTATCATCATGTATATGACGAGATCGAAAGCACCTTCTCAATTTAAAATTTTAGTCCTTGTCTATAGAACTGACCGATTTATTAAACGATATTTGTTTTTGTTTTGTTTGTTCTCGTAGCCCATGCATTGAGGTTTCTTTTCAATCAAATAAAATATCAGATAAGACTGTGTCCACAGTTTATAATGGGAACCAAGGTGTGTACTCCAAAATAGAAAAAAGAATTATATTTATTGACTCATCACTTTTTTTTTCAGTAAAAATATTGTATTCGGATGCATTTCATATTGATTATTTGTGACATGTTGCCATAAAAAAGCATATTTATGTCATTGAAAGAATTGTTTCTGATTAAAACTGATATATAAGTGTTTTTATACATATTACAACACCATTTGTGTTTAGGGTATAAAGCGTCTCAAATGAATCAGGTTTTTGTTTTTATTCGACATCAATACAGAATTTTCAAGATCTTTCAGATCTTGTATTAATTTGTAAAGAGTTT
This sequence comes from Margaritifera margaritifera, assembly GCA_029931535.1. NCBI lineage: Eukaryota > Metazoa > Mollusca > Bivalvia > Unionida > Margaritiferidae > Margaritifera > Margaritifera margaritifera. Next base: position 518,514 of record JAQPZY010001089.1, on the reverse strand, counting down.
GCTATGCTTACTCTTTTTGTGTGTGTTTTTTTTTTCTGCCTTGATTTTTTTCTTATAAAATAGAAATCTTTCTTCCACACGACTGCCGAGAATGTCACCTGTCAGAGTGAATGCATGGTTCAAAGCCATATTAAAGATGCCAGTATCCAGTTGGATCAAATGCTCATCAATTCATTGCCGTATATAATAGGATATCAGACGCATCCTCGTTGATACAGACGTGAACCAACATGTCACTTCAAATATGGGGCGTTAAATGAGAGTATACTATCATTCGCACGAGAGATTCCAGTCTTTCAGTGTGAATCCTCATCTGCACGTGCATTGTGTTCTAGCCAAGCTGACTCTATGCTTGCTGCAAATAGGTCTATCTTTTTGTATTGCATGTAATGGGTATAACCTTTGAAAGACGGAGAATAAGTGCATTGAATGATGCTGCATGCACTGTGTATAACCCTTGTGATCAGTCAAATAAGAAATGAAATTGGGTACGTCAGTGTGCACAATTTCTTCCCTGAACTGTGTTTGACTTCCGCCCCTAAATGATAGAGGCATGATACTGCATGAAGTCCAAATAAATAGCGGAAGCGAAGCAGTTATTCCATGCTCTCTCCGGTGGATTTCAAATTGTCTAGATTTTACTTCACTTTCTAACAACCACAGCATGACAGATAGTGGATAACACTAAAAACTTGGGGAAATGTGAGGAGTACGCATTTACTATAAACTACAACGTGTTGAAATAATCTTAATACAAGAATAAACGTGGTGCTTTAGAAAAGCACTAAGAGAGGACGAGAGTGAAATATTACATGAAACAGGGCTGTTACTGTGTTTCCCCATTGACAAAATCAATCCAAATTAAAGACTGTTCTCTTCTTTCACGCTAATAATTGGATACAAATGTGAAGATCTGTGCTAAGAATGAACCAACAGGAATATCTGTAAAATTCACCGGTACAGTACATAATCCAAAATCAGAGCACAGTCAGTTTAGCTAGAAACTTTGGTCATTATAACTGCAATTTACTTTTTATGGGTGTTCGCAAAAGTAACAAAGGTGAATGCACATATCAAATTGCGATAAATTTTCGTATTGGATCCCCGATTTTTGTGTCCTGGCCCCTTTTTACTCCAAATCTCAAACGTATCCTACTTTTTGCAAAGGTTCATCTGTGTGCAGTTCGGACCAGTCTGCTTTAGATCTAAGGCCAAAAAGTCTCAAATCCGGACACAAACTCCGGTTCCGGAACTGACAATTTTCGACCCCAAAAAAATCATGTCTCAAAAAATGCATTTATTTCGCTATATTTTTTAATGCGAATAGAAAGTCGACATAATTTGGTATCATTGAAGAGCTACATCTGTCTACTTTTCTGAAATATCACCCACTTTAGTGTATCTTAAATGATGTTGATGTTACAGAGCTCGGAAGTAGGGTACAACCTCATGACGCGAAAACGTGGCGCTAGGGGTTAATGAGTTAAGTGTCGCCCCTAATTTTAGCTCCTAACATTAATAATGAAAATGTCCGCAAATCTGGTTTGAGTCGACCCCACCCAATAAACCCTATAAGGTGTTGGATGTATTTGCGCAGACACTATGAGACCCATGTCTGACTTAAGAAGGATGTCCAAAGAACAGATAAGATCAATTTATTTGAAGAAAAAGTATTGTTATTATATTTTTTTAGATAAACATCATCTATTTAAAAAAATATATTCCTGTCGTGTTTTTGCTTCTTTTTTTTGTTGTTGTTGTTTGTTTGTAGAAAAACAATAAGTCCTATAAGTTTTTTATGTTCCCTGTATGCCCGTTATGTATAATTGTGGGTAGCACAGTTTTGGCCCTGCTTACACGCAGAAGCAATTTTGTATGATACACATTGAAGTGAAATGGGTTTTCAGTTTTAGGTTTATCACCTTTTGGTACACATATAATAACTCCTTCTTTCTACGTGGAAGATAATTCACCATGTTTATCCCCGAAGTAAATAGCCCTCACTAGAATCTCTCCAATCTCCTTCCCAAATTCTACTGTGAATTCATCGGATCCTGGACTTTTTTCATTAGGCGTTTTCTTGTAAAACATTTGTAGCTTCTATATATGATGTAGGGCCATTTAAGGAATGTTTATGTAAATCATTCAGTCTAGAAATGTCAGAATAAGTATGTAGCGTTTTAAGATGGACAGGATTAGCTTCACCCTTTTTCTATAAATTTTTATAAAATAAGTTTCCTTCATCCAAACTTTCTTTCAGACTGTCTGTTAAAAAACCATTGCTTTTTATAAGAGGCGGCATCATTTTGCTCATGTAGTTTCTGTTTTAACTACAAGAGTAATTTGTCACTCCTTTAATCTATATAGCTCTAGACCAAACCCTCACACCATCCATCCTTTTGTTTCTAATATCTTCGAACTCTTGAATTATTTTTATTTTTTAATTATCTTCTTTTCTTGAGATCCCGCAGCCCCTGACAATTCAATGTATCAAGATTTGTTGACTCAGACATAAAATAAAGTTTATTATACTCTTATTATATGTGTGTGCAGAGATCATAAAGAACTTGTATAAAGCTTATTTTGTAAATACACTATGCCCACTGATGACGTTTAACATAAAGAACTTGTACAAGGCTGATTTTGTAAATATACTATGCCCACTGATGACGTTTAACATAAAGAACTTGTACAAGGCTGATTTTGTAAATAAACTATGCCCACTGATGACGTTTAACATAAAGAACTTGTACAAGGCTGATTTTGTAAATATACTATGCCCACTGATGACGTTTAACATAAAGAACTTGTACAAGGCTGATTTTGTAAATACACTATGCCCACTGATGACATTTAATATAAAGAACTTGTACAAGGCTGATTTTGTAAATAAACTATGCCCACTGATGACGTTTAACATAAAGAACTTGTACAAGGCTGTTTTTGTAAATACGCTATGCCCACTGATGACGTTTAACATAATGAATTTGCACAAGGCTGATTTTGTAAATACACCATGCCCACTGATGACGTTTAACATAATGAACTTGTACAAGGCTGATTTGTAAATACACTATGCCCACTGATGTCGTTTAACAATAAAAAACTTGTACAAGGCTGATTATGTAAATACACTGTACCCACTGATGACGTTTAACAAAAGCAAACTTGTATAAGGCTGTTTTTGTAAATACGCTATGCCCACTGATGACGTTTAACATAATGAACTTGTACAAGACTGATTTTGTAAATACACTATGCCCACTGATGACGTTTAACATAATGAACTTGTACAAGGCTGATTTTGTAAATACACTATGCCCACTGATGACGTTTAAATATAACAAACTTGTATATGGCTGATTTTGTGAATACACTGTGCCCACCGATGACGTTTAACATAATGAACTTGTATAAGGCTGATTTTGTAAATACACTATGCCCACTGATGACGTTTAAATATAACAAACTTGTATAAGGCTGATTTTGTGAATATACTGTGCCCACTGATGACGTTTAACATAATGAACATGTACAAGGCTGATTTTGTAAATACACTATGGCCACTGATGACGTTTAACAATAACAAACTTGTATAAAGTTGATTTTGTAAATACACTATGCTCACTAATAACGTTTAACATAATGAACTTGTACAAGGCTGATTTTGTAAATACACTAGGCCCACTGATGACGTTTAACAATAACAAACTTGTATAAGGCTGATTTTGTAAATACACTATGCCCACTGATGATGTTTAACAATAACTTGTATAAGGCTGATTTTGTAAATACAATATGCCCACTGATGACGTTTAACAATAACTTGTATAAGGCTGATTTTGTAAATATACTATGCCCACTGATGACGTTTAACATTATGAACTTGTATAAGGCTGATTTTGTAAATATACTATGCCCACTGATGACGTTTAACCTAATGAACTTGTACAAGGCTGTTTTTGTAAATACACTATGCCCACTGATGACGTTTAACATAAAGAACTTGTATACGGCTGATTTTGTAATACACTATGCCCACTGATGACGTTTAACAATAACTTGTATAACGCTGATTTTGTAAATACACTAAGCCCACTGATGGTGTTTAACAATAATGTTGGATATTGAACAGTATCAAGAATACTGCTAATAAAGTTGATGGTGATCTGGTTCTACAGTGATCGCTCAGTCTATGCAACCTGAATTTTTGCTTCATGAGATCGGCATTGTTTAGATAAAGGAAGATCCCGCGAATCAATGTGCAAACATTTCTTATTTCACTTGTACTCACCAACCTCTATTGTTTCCGCTTTTACCCTCCCGGCAGCTTGTCTCCGACCCTACTCCCCAGACCTGCACATACATAGAAGGTAAACACTATGTCGTCTGCATCCAATGTATGTAATGTCTAATTCTAATTTTTCAACAAAAAAATTGGAAAAAGGGGGGGGGGGGATATGCTCTTACATCTCAACGTTACGGAAATTTACGGAATTATCTGGAGCTTACGGAAAACTATGAACTATATCACTTCTGTTCTGTGAAAAACACAGACTCGCCCACGCAAATATGGACGCCGTGTTAGTGTTGAAGTTCCGTTAGGTTTGAGACGCGAAGACGGTCACAATGTTAGGGACCGCTTGTTGGCAATCGAGTTAGAAATTATAAATGAAATGAGTAAGTTGTATGCATTTGTTATATCCTTGATGCTTTTCGTTTTTAAATTGGATGGGGGTACAAGCTGCCGGGAGGGTAGGCGGAAACTATAGTCACGTTGATGGTGTAACTCAAATGTGTCAATATGTTAAATTCGAAAGCGAGGCAGTTTTTATCATTAGGGTAGCGAGAAGATAGTTGGAAAAGTAGTTGTATTATCGCAGCAAAAATGGAAGTCACCTTTTCTGCCATTGTGACAGGTATAGTTCGATATCTTGATCTATTTGACTGTGAATTAAAGCTATCTCTAAAGAAAAAAGTTCGTCTTTGAGAGAGTTACGAGTTACATCCCTTTTCATTCAAGTCAGAGGTCAGAGGTCATCAATATTTAAAACTTGTCTGTAAAGGCAGTCCAATTTCGGTTCATGGTTAAAAAGAATAGCCATATACGGCTTCTTTTGATTTCCTATTCATCACAGGCTTCTCACATTGAGCAAATGACTAATCCCAATATTGTTTTTATAGAGTGAACACACTAAGATCGGTGATTATTTTAAGTCAGTGATGATTTAATTTATGTGATGGATTAAAGTGAGCAGGATACAGTAATCTTATGTGGAACATAAACTTGGGAGAGAACAACATGTACACGTATGTTATGATTTTGTTGAATCGTGCACATAAGACAATCTTGATAACGTAATAATAATAATAATAATAATAATAATAATAATAATAATAATAATAATAATAATAATAATAATAATATCGATAATGATATTCGATGCATGGTATTTGTCCAAAAACCAATTTAAAAAGGTGAACCTGTGTACAGAGGTCACATGTGTACAAAGGCCAGTTTTGCCTTTTCCACGGGTGGCCGTTATGGACAGGTTTGACTGTTCTTATATAAATCTATGAAGTTATCGACTGTTGGGAGATGTTGACAAGCAGACGGAGCTTTGCTTACCTTGAAACATACGAAATAGGCCTAACTGTTTATCCTGGAAGACCGGCTATTTTTACGGACACAAAATATATAGTTTCCAGGTAGTAGTTCTAATTCATTAATCACTACTAAAATGATATAGTTTACCTCAGCATTGCATTCTATCAGTTTAGCGGCCAAACTTCATAAGTTCTGGTGTTTTTCAAACCGATCATTTCTGTTCAAGCATTATTTTTAGACCGTCAAAGAAGCACCTTAGTTCTTTTAGCTATAAAGCATATTCTAACTACTTCCCTTTGATAAAGAATATCACTCCCGGCACTGTTTCTGGCTCTAAATCAATAGGTCATAATATTAGCCGATTCACATATGAGGAAGGTAAACAGATGTTCATTACAGGAATTTAGAGAGAATTAAACAAAAGGATCATTTTAACTGAAACATACGAGTCTTTAGTGTAGTTTCTCGGTGTAACCGATTAATTTAATCAGAGCATCAGTAAACCAAATTTGTTTGATTCTGCTGTTAGTGAGTTTGGCAAACAGTTTTGCAATCAAACATCCAGGCATCTTTCACACATTCCTGTCTTTGTATTTCTTCTATTACGTTTACTGTAGGTTTTGTGATGTCTTCTCAGATCATCTATTTAGAACCCTTGAGATTCGTGCGGTTTCAGATGAATTCAGTCTTCTTCTGTCTGGATACAAATTTCTTTATGTGATGTTCACTGAAACTTTATTTTCTTAGAAACGCGAAAACTTTCTCTGTGCACTGTTCTGGTGTTTCTATATTTACTCTGTCGTCCAACTCATGCGTATTGCTCCAATTCAATCGCCCTTCTTTTTTGGTTCTCATTTACGATACACGTAGACTTCTGATGTATTCTTTGTGAATTTAGTTCTCCTACTCCAAATTCTGCATTTTTCCTTCCAACCTTTCATCTTCTGAAAACGAGTCGAAAAGCTCTCCTCTTAGTCTGCTTATTTGTGTTCTCATTTTGCGAGTTCCTATCTTAGCTCTTCCTGTAAGGTGTTTCGTACTCTCTCTAAAGCAGATTAAAGTACTTTCTTTGTGACAATTTCATTTAATTTTTCTCCAATATACTCTTTTGTAGTCACTCTTTTTAAAACCTTAGCGAGCGCGTCCAACTTTTCCTCGATGATATCTTACTTTCCCCTCTCCCCCTTATCATCTGACTGGATTTGGCTTCTTACAAATTTCTGTATGGATGCTTGTTATGCTGGGAGTGGGGGTGGGGTTTGATCCGTAACCCGTGCTGAGGTATTTTCCCCTGGCTTCTCTCTTTTTGCAATTCAGTTTGAGATTCGCCACTAGGAATGTTCATATCTGAAACTTCTGAACCCTCGCTATCAGCGATTCTAGGAGTGTTTCCACCCTCTTCTTGGCATTCTGACTGATTGTATCACCGCTTCGGCAAAATTAATGGAATTTCACGCTCGTGCAAATGCACACTCAGGTTCAAAGAAATATTTTTTTTTTATCGTCTAGAAAAATATACTGGCACCGTATCTAATACATGGAGATAAGACCTACAAAATTATCATTGATCAAAGTTAGAAAATCATAGCTATGCATGCATAGTTTTGTCTGAGAAGCTTCACATGAAGGTCGTGTACACACACCAGTTGAAACAGGATCAAGCCGGGTGTGATTGGAACTAGCGAAAACAGTTAACACGATCACGTAAATGAAATGTTTATTTAAAATGCAAATTAATGATAAATTAATCATACATCCTAGTCATGCGCACAATGTTCAACAACGGATATAACAAAATGGTAGTGTTCCTGAATGGATACGATCAAAGCATGGACTTTCCACAAATAATCACAAAATATTTAGTTTATCAACGGATATGATCAGTGTATGGAACTTATCAACAGGTATGAATGATATATGGATCTATCAACGGATATGATCAGTGTATGGAACTTATCAACAGGTATGAATGATATATGGATCTATCAACGGATATGATCAATGTATGGAATTTATCAACAGATATGACTAATATATTGCTCTGTCAATAGATATGATTGATATATAGATCTATCAACAGATATGATCAATGTATGGAATTATACACAAATATGATCAACGTATACAAGACCTAATATATATTTTTATATATATATATATATATATATATATATATATATATATATATATATATATATATATATATATATATATATATATATCGTCCTTTGAACCAACTTCACCATTGACCGCAGTATCCTGGTTACACAAACCCACAGAGTTCAACGACTCCCCGTAACAGCTAAAAATACAATGACTAAGCCGTGTAATAGATGTGACACGTTTAAGTGCGAATACAGTGATATACATTACGCATGCATGCACATGAACTGACTTCGTTACATATTCAATTCTTTCATAAGAACGAATGTACGAGATTATTATTACAATAACCTAGTTCATACACGAATCTGTCTCCGATAAGAACAATCGTACTGGATTATAAAACTCGAATATTTTTTATCATTTAATGCGTACAAAATATAATTGAATTCAACTTGTCCGTTCAGCTATAAATGTCTAACTTGGAACAGACTATATTGTATCTGATAGCATGGCGTTATGTGACAGAGGTATGACGTTCTAGAAAATTTAGAATAAATTCCGAAACATTCAATATATTAAACAATTTCATCACATTGAACGGATAGCAGGAAAAATTAAAAATTTTAATTTGACATACCTCTACAGCTGAAGGATGCTTCCGTAAAATGGACAGCTTCCTGACAAGACTCGTCTGTGTTGTGACGATACAGAGAGAATTTCGGATTATAAGTACTATGCTCGTGGTCACATCCACGTCCAAAGAACTCGAGGTAAAACTGGTTCCCCACTGCCGGCACATTGTGCATGCATCAATGAGTGAACAGAAATCAGTATTTTGAAATCACCAAGGCTGAAACTATACACCCCCAGGTAACGTTGTACACGGCACCGAAACCCATCTATATTTTCATTGATATATATGCATAGGTATTTTCATACACACAATTTCGTGATATCCGTGCGCCGCCATTATTCACACGTACCGCGCGAAGGTCATTGATCTATGAAGTACGCACAAAGTCAACTTCAAAATACCAAAAATGCAAACTGTGAACACCAAGTGAAACTTCTAATATTCAAATTAAATTCTTCCGATTCGTATGACTGGAGAAGAACATTTTCTCTCTAATATACTCAGCCACAGAAGATTCAAAACTTCGACGGTTCCAGTTCCGACTAATTCAAAGAATTTTGGCACTCAACAGTATTTCAATTACTTGATATTTACAGTACCTTTTTTAAACAATTGATGATGGTAAGGAAGTTAGAGCCGTTTTAGTCACATAAGTAAAGTTTTCGATAGGGTATGGCATAAGGGATTATTTCTAATCTTTAAGAAGTAGGCATATCAGGATCGCTATTGAAATGCTTTCAAAGTTATGTGGAAAATCGCTATAAAAAAGTAATAAATTGATGTCATTCCAGTGACGGCAAACATATCAAGGTAGGTGTTCCCCATTTAGACCGTTTTTTAATTTTGTCTTCTTTCTTTCTTCTATTGTTTATCCTTTGTTTGTTTATTTCCGCGTCTTTTAAACATATATGAGTCAAGAATTCTTCTTGGCTTTTGTGTTTAGTGTTTGTTTTGTGGATGTAAATTTGGGAAACTGTTTTGTATTTTTCGCCGTTATCATTTTTTGTGTCATTATATATATATATATATATATATATATATATATATATATATATATATATATATATATATATATATATATATATATATATACATACATATATATATGTATATATATATATATATATATATATATATATATATATATATACATACTGGGTCGATATGCGTGTATGTCTGCTACGCACTAATGCCTATAGCAGCGACTTTGTAGCATCATTTTTGGTGATGTGAGCAGGGTCCAAATGGTTTAGGGGTTTATGCGTGCAGGCAAGGCGATGGGTGCCGTAACCTGCGGAACCGGGTTCGAATCACCGTAGAGTACAAATTAAAATTATCTAACCTGTGTGATAATGTTATATATATATATATATATATATATATATATATATATATATATATATATATATATATATATATATATATATATATATATATATCTGTGTGTGATGTTGTCAATGGCAATCAGTCTTGAATCAAATTCATACATCCCTATATATTGTAGCTGAAGATTTAGTTCTGGCTACAGCTATTCTTAATGATGCTCGATATAAAATATACGTCTGAATGAGACAGCGGCTGGTAACTTTCAATCCTATCAAAACCAAAACTATGATTGATAGAATAAAATATGCCTCCAGTTTTATCCACCCTTGCTTATGGACAATATACAAATTCAGAACGCTGAATGCCAGAAGCATCTTGGTTTACATTTTGATAGTAACGGACAATAGCTCACTCGTATAACAGAAATGACTAAAAAGGCATGGATAAAACTTTATTTTCTCCATGGACTCGGATTAAAATTATATCGAAAATCATTGGAAAGACTTTATTTTGCATTTATTAGACCTGCTGTAGAATATGCTGACTCTGTCTTGGGATAATTTTACTATCTACGGAAAGGAGGAAATAGAGAAAATACAAATTGTGGCAGAGTCCATTGTTACTGGTGCCGCTCGATATGCTTTGGATAATGAAAAACAAAGTCGGTGAATCTCGATGGGAAACTCTAGCTACCAGACGATATAAGCATAGAATGACAACTTTTTTCAAAATGGTTCATACTAGTGCCCCATCTTATATACGTCTTAGTTTCTAACAATGTAAGCCAAAAAACCAATTACCAACTAAAAAAATAACAATAATTTCCTGGCTCCATTTTGTAGTACAAATTTGTATCAATGTGCTTTTGTACCGACATCTGTGAGAGATTGGAAATCTTGTCCGTCCCTTAGCATGTTCATACATTACTTAAGTAGAGAATTAAGTATTAGATAAACAATGAGTAAGAGAGAATTTTCCCCAATAACGACCAAGGCTGCGTAAGCCGACGCCCATTGAGGGAGAATGTCCTCCCAAGAATATTGATCTTCCACAACAATTTACACCAACACATCGAATGTTTTCAAATCACCCATATATGTTGATAATTCCCCGGTATGTGAATCACGCACAGGCATTGTCTCTTCAAATTATAAAATGCTTGATAAGGTCTTAGTTATTTGTTAGTGTTAAGTGTCCTCTTACGATCCCCAATAAGTACAGATATCAGGACATTCTCTTACGATCCCCAATAAGTACAGATATCAGGACATTCTCTCAAATAATGCACAGCTGGAAACAACAGGGTTACATTTTATATAATGTTCCTGATTATTTTAACACAGGCATTCGCCAAGCTCAAATCATGCATTTTAGATTCAGAATGGGATGTAGTTCACTTAATTAGGGTCTTTATTGTAATCCTATGACACATTCATATACATGTACTGGTGGTCAGCCTGACACTGTAACTCATTATCTTCTTTCCTGTAATAAGTATACCTAATTGATAAATATTACATATTTTAAATCATAATGATAATGTGGCACTTAATATTAGAAGGTTGTCCCTTACTGTCTACAGAGGAAAACACAGAAATATTTCAAGCAGTCCATCGACTCGTGTTAGGCAGCAAGACATTTTCAGTTTAATCAAAATAATAAATTATAAAATTCGTATTCCAGTAGCTTTCTTGCCATCAAGTATATGCTTGCACTTTTCTATTTTAACCATTTAAGGTAGTTCTTTTGTCGAACATATCTTTCTGTCTTGATCTAATACTAAATCTCATGTCAGTTACATGTATGTACTTTCTTATTCTTACAATTACATGTATATACTTATACGAGGAAGTAGCTTAATGTAAGAATTTTTGTTTTCCTGTTGTTATATCCCCAGTGATCTTTGATCAGTTCTTTTTATTGCCTACCATATGCGTTGGATGCAATAAAGATTGTTTTTACCAACTACAGCAATAATAATAATAATAATAATAATAATAATAATAATAATAATAATAATAATAACCAAAGTGTTTGTAAAACACATATCTCCGCGCTTCCCCGCTCGTCCTAACTACCATAAAAATTAATATCCCAAGGGTCAAGTCCGTGGGGTGAAGAATGGACCCAGTTTCTAATGTTAGTTGCATATCTAATTCTTTTTTTAGTCACCTGTTAGTTTATATATAGGTATATGGTTACTATCTCAATAGTTTCTAAGTTATTGCCCAGGGGCAGTAACTGTCTACCCCAGCGGTCCCATCACCCCATCTGACATGTTGAGACTTAGATCAGGGATCACACACACCGATTCTCAACATACTAATCTCATAATTTGAGAGTTATTTCCAATTTATGTAAAACCACCCCAACCCCTATCCGCGCCACAGGGACTGAATCGAAATTCGAAAACCTTGTGCACATCTAAAAACCATCCCCAATCATATCCCATGGTTGGAAGTCTCTGTCTTAAACGAGCAATAGAGTTGCCTGACATTGTGAACTTATGCAAGCACGTACAAACGAACAGTATCACATAATTTCGGCCTTTTCTCCAAAAAGCGCGGGGATAATAATAATAATAATAATAATAATAATAATAATAATAATAATAATAATATATTGTCAACAAAAATATAAAAATAATAATGAATTAGTATACAGTAAAGTATTGTTGGTGACTCATCAAATTACGTTTCGTGGCACAAGTCATCACTTGTGTCAGATTGACCGATAAAGCCTTTAATCCTATCAACACAAATTGCGGTTTAGCAAAGGATGTGAACAAGCGGATGGTTCATAGCGGGCGTTAAATACTTGACTGGTCATATCCGTCATTTGTATCCTTCGTCAAATTCACTAGAAGCCGTTAATGTGTGAAAACAGGGCTACATATGGGATGTCGCGTGTCCATGAGAATTTTACAGTGTTCAGATACTTTACAGATTGTACCGGCGTAGAAGATTTACTTCTTCACTCGTATACATTTTGACATTGTAGCGTCAGCCTGCAAAAAAAGAGAACTAAAAACAAAATACAAACACGACAATCTCTAAACACAAATTTAGATCCATTGTGCTGAAAAGGATTTTTTTTCTCATAAATCGACAAATAAATAAGTAAATAAATCAATAATAACATGCAAGCAACATCTTATGAATATAAAAAGATACATTTTACTTGAATGGCATGTTTTCTTTCAATAATATACCTAAATCCCTACAGTAATTAAGTAAGCAGACCGAGGTCACGCCCCATCTTATAACAAAATCAAGGGAAAGACAATGCATGATAATCAAATTTAGTAACTAGTTGACGAAAAGGCTATACTTTGGTAAGTTAACAGAATAACAGCTCGATAAATGTCTGACAATTTTATTGATTTCCGAATATCCTATCTGAATGTAAGATTAGCTCGCCCGCAGTAGAATCACTGTTATCACACTATACGCTATCCAGTTTCAAAATTGGGAACTAATATATTTCTGATAAAACATAAACAACTGTTGATACTTTTCAAAATGTAAAGTAATGTCAACTGGAATCTAAAATAATAATTGATGCTTTAAGGCTGATAATGGAGTGGCAAGTCACGTGCATCGCTGTGTTTAAGATGGTTCGACTTTAATATCTGTTTGTATCTTGGAAGATTTCTGTATTCTAAGTATTTCACGGCAACAACAACAACAACAACAACAATAATAATAATAATAACAATATAATAATAATAAGCGAAATATATAAATTTTTAACGTTTGAATTAGTAACCCGGAGATATTTTTAATTTATTCACTATTTATTTGGTAAATCTAGCTTTCTTTTACACAACTGACGAATAATTAATCTTAACGTATCTTACTAGAGTGTGTGTCTCTCTCAATTATGCAGAATAAGAATCCTCCTGAAGTGCTACGTCCACTGTTAATTTTGCATCAGACCAATTAAATTCCTGGTTAGGGTAGACAAATAGTCTACTCTGCTTCACTTCTTAATCAGTGTTAAGTATAAACCTATGTAGATCCCTACTGAGTAACTTCTGTTATGGCTAAATACGGGCAATAATGAATAAGGCATATAACTTACAGTTGGGTATATAAGTTTCAGGAGTCCAATGGTTGCTTAAGATGGGTACAACCAGACATCATTATCCTAGAAATCCGTTAGATAAATGTTCAGCTTTAAAAGTTTTCCACAATATTTGCCTTATCTTGGAAAATCCATAATAAAACCAGGGTACAAAATTAATAGGATACCATTAAATAACAAAGAGCAATAAACTGACATACAAAAAATCGGCGAGTATCTGGCATCCGATCATACATTTTATTTGTTCCACTTTATTTTTAAGTAAATACTTTCCTTTATATTTCTAACAGGCTTTAAATAGATAGATAGATAGATAGATAGATAGATAGATAGATAGATAGATAGATAGATAGACAGATAGATAGATAGATATATACTTTCTGATAATAAAAAATCACTATAGTCACCAGTGTTAGAACATTGAGTTCATTTATTTTGTGCAGAAAATACCGATTTTCTGATATAATTAATTTAAGACGGAAATATCCTCTTGACTCATCCAAAGAAAGAAAATTCCTTTTTTGCCCGAAAAAGGCTTTCCATAGATCTCCGTTCTAAGAAACTCTCTCTGAGTGAGTGAGTGAGTGATTGTTTAATCTTTATTTTTAAAAAGGGTGCTACCGATATCATACCTATGTCTCCAATGTGTCTGAATCTAAATAAGTAGCCGGCTTTTTCTACAATATGATATATATATATATATATATATATATATATATATATATATATATATATATATATATATATATATATATATATATACATATATATATATATATATATATATATATATATATATATATATATATATATATATATATATATACATACATACATACATACATCCATCCATACATACATATACACGTAACTTTAATTGTACGAATATGTACGTTAATATATTTACTTTTCTACATTTGTTAATCCAATTAACACTGTTTACATATCAAAAACAACATCAGCGAACTTCTGTCTCTGTCTGTCTCTCTCTCGTTTGAGAACGTTTTACAATGGTCTTGAGCTTCGATCAGTCAATTTCCTGATTACATTCAGCATCCAATTTATTTTTGTAGATTTGTGTGTTTATTTAACTGACAACAACGTATTTTAAGTAATTTGGTAACGCAGCACCACCATATGTGATTATTTTTTTTTTAATAAAAGCATAAATGTTACTTTAAAAATATTCTGACGTTAGACCTAATACATGTTTTAAAACTTAGAATGATTTTGAATATGTAGTTTAATACATTGAGGGAAATAAGTAGGTTTGTCAATTTTGTTACGTATTCCTTGTAGTCCATGAAAATGCCCAATATGTTCACTCTTTACAGACTATATAGGAACCGCACGTATACTTAGTTGTATGTACCCATTTTTTTTTTATTCATATGTTGCCAGATCGGTAGCAAGAGATTCATTATGTTAATTTGCATGCCAAAGCTTAAAAAGGAAATAGATATACTGACTTCTCAATCACTGAATTACTATTTAACTTCGAGTTAAAATCTTGATAGTTAAGGTTGCATCGCCATGGCAGACAACAAAACACAGGGGCCGGAAAAAGTGCAATGGGCAACTTCATCCTTCAGAAAAGAGCTTTCAACGTGACACAGATTTGTAATTCCGTGATCCAAGATTCAGAACTGCAGACTGAAAATCAAGGCGATAGAAATTTTCCATTGTGGGCCCCACAGGCCTGTTTAGCACATGCTGCAAACAACCTTGAAACTTCAATACTCGATGGGGCTGCTGAAAATCATGTTTGGTCAGAAACTTCTCAAGCATACGATGGTTGTCTTTACGCATGAGGACCAATTAACAAGAGACGTGCAGGGGACTGAAGACTTTATGGCAAAGTTTGAAGGGAATACTGCGGTGGAAGATATGTTACTCGTAACCGTTATGAAATGAGTTCAGAAATAAGGACTTTTGATTCAGATGGTGAATTTTCCAACAATGAAAAAAATGCAGTTCGCAGAGAACATCTTTATATACAAAAACGTCCTTTAAAGACCCGTGAACAATAAACTGAGAGACGAAGTGAGATAGTCAGCACGGGAAAGAAAGTTATGGCTGGAGCGGTATTGGTTATTGCTGGGGCGGCTGTGGTAGTGAATACCGTCAAACATTGTAGTCTGGAAAAACTAACATAACTGGACGGGCTTTGTCACCGGTATCACTTGTGACAAAGGTTTTCACTCACCAACAGTAGTACCTTAGTTCAGTATATTAAAACTGTTTAAAGTAATGTTTTCTTTCTTAACAAATGATTATAAAAACTTTCATGTGTAACCATAAACAGTCTTATGTGCAAATATATAGCTTTCTTGTAGGTTGAAAGGTTTTGCCAAGTAACTGTAATCACATAAGGTTTTCATTCGAAATGTAAGATTTGAAATTTTGAAAGTCAGTACAAAATTGATACTAGTAGAAACTAACATATGAGTTGTCACTCGACACTCTGAAGTTACGACCCTATATTTTGTTTTAGTGAAATACCCTTACAGTTGACAAGCAAGACTGTTAACTTGCCATGAGTAATTTGTTACATTTTGCAATCGGCACTCAATTATGATTCATATTATAAAGTCATGTCATAAATACTGTATGCCACTATATGGCATAATATAAAGTAATCTCATAAATGTTATACGCCACTACGTTATATGGTATCAAGTAACGCCATAAATACTGTACGACACTATGTGGCACTCTATCAAGTAACGTCACCTGACGATTTAATTGAACAGTACAAAGTCTGCATACTGAAGTATATAAATAAAATCTTGAATTCTTGTTCATTACTCAGATAAGACATGAACCTTTCTGAATTGTATCATATTCAACTAACTGCAGGAAATTTGTAAACTATTAAAATGTTTGCATCAATGTCATATTCGATAAATAGGCATTTAAGATCGTTACTTAGCTCATAACTGTGACATTTTTGGCAAAAGTTGGTACTCGTCTATTCCTTTTCTAAGAAACATCCATTTTCCTGATTTTCTGACAATAAAACACCCACCCACACTTGATTTTCAAAACGTTTTCTTTGTGAAATTTCCCCTATAATATGATGAAACATATTTGAATTGTGGCATTAAGTAGTATCTAACTTCGCCACCACCACCTCCAAAAAAAATATAATAAAATTTCCAATGTCAAATGAACATCTACTAAAAATAAAAAAACGAGAATGCAGCAATTGCCACTGTACCAAAATGTTTACAGTATCAGAGAAGAACTCGTACCTGAACGTCTACTCACCATTTGTGAATCATTTAGTCAGATGTTGTTAATTTTTCCGATACATTTCATATCATAATTATTTTTATATATAATTTTCTGTACAATTTATCCCCCCACCCCCACCCCAACAAAAAGATAATGTTTGGTTATGACGAATTAATTATTCCACCTCAATTGTTTGTTTTGTTTTTATTTATTTATTTTTTATTTTTTATTTTTTTTTGGGGGGGGGGGATCATTGATGAGGATTAACGTTTTTGTTATTATGATTTACTGTACATCTACCAATTTTACAAAACTTTATTAACTTTACTTTTTATGAATGTTTGTGTAAATGCTATCCATTAACAATTGTGATTCAAAATATCTGCAATAAATTCATTATATTCTTTTACTGCTAGTTTTCTAAACGCAATGTCTAGAAATAAATGTTGAGAGCTGTATTCCTATTTATCCGTGTCACATAACGAAAGATCGCATTTTTAATTAGCGATCTTTTTCTTTCCAAATAAGTCAATTTCCTCCACGGAAAAATCATCTCTAGGCTAAATAAGTACTCTGGAAGTTATTACCAATTCTGTATTTTGAGAGCAAGAAAATGTCAATTTCTGCTGAACACACACACACACACACACACACACACACACACACACACTGTAGCACGCCATGGATCTAATAGCAGATATTGTAAGTTCAGCCCAAGACCGAGCGAGAAATAAAAAAGAAAACCAAGAAAAAAATAAAAAAGGTTGAACACACTGCGTGAATTTGGCTTGAGGTCGTTGTTTACACTACTTCCAAAGTCCTCAAGATAACAAGTTGTTATCAACGCACCAATACTAACAATATATTTCCGAGAATCACACATTCACAAAACTATAATTTCACACTTGTATGGTTTTTCTTGTTTCACATTCGTGTGATTTATCAGTACGTATTTCTAAGCCATAGATCGGTGTTTTATGCCACATACTACTAAACATGACCCAAACAACTAATACACAGAGTTATCTCTATCTCAAATTACTAAACACTTACACGTAGGAATATCCCGAAAATTCCTTATATAAAGAATTTGTCAGGGGTCAATTTTAACAAAGTTCCATACAACGAATCATAGGTTCTCGACTGAAATTGGAAGGTGAAAATTTTTTGGATATATCTGAAAGAAAATGTGAATTATGTGCCTTACAAGATGTAGGTGATGAATTTCAATATCTTCATCAATGTCAACATTTTGCTGAAATAAAAAACAACAACAATATATAAGTAAAAAGTATCTTTAAAAAATGTTAATACAAACACATTTAGTAAGTTGCTAAATAACACAAAGGTTAACGTACCGTTCAGCTCAAGTTAATTTATAGAACAGTTATTTTATTCATTCTGTTTCCATGTAAACTCCAAATAATTATTTCTGTTATATTTTTTCTTCCCGTTTTTGTATGTATATTCAAATTATTGATCAGAATATACCTCTTTCCACCCTTCTTTTTTCTACCTGTCTCTGCCCTCTATACTACCGCCATTAATAATTTGTATTTGTACTTAATCTCATATATCCATTGTTAGACCTGAGTTGGCAATAAAGTTCTGTTCTGTTGTTGTCAGACTACCTAAATCTTAAAAAAAAAGAATAAAGGATGGGGGTGATCTGTGTAATTACCTGTTTATCGTACGGAGAACTAATTTCTTTTATTTAATTTACAGCTAAGGACTAAGTAAGGAAATCATGCGTAGCGAAACTCAACGCCATCTAAGGTCAGATATTACAATATGTACTATAGATAATATATCCCGGTAAGGTTATGCCTCAAGGAGGTAGTAAAGTAAATGTGCCAGGAGAATGTTGTATCGGGATACTGAACACGATAATAATAATAATAATAATAATGCATATAGAAGGTTAGAGAGTTATCATTCTTCCCAAGCCGAAATCAAGTCCGTCCAGCGAGTAAGGGCACCTATCGCCTAGCTATCTTGCACCAGCGCCCTAACCCACTCGACAAAGCGCTCATTCCCCAAAAAGAATGGAACAAGGTTAAAGGTCTTGAGGTGCACGAGAACCCACTCGCTAGGCAAATAGAAATTAACACTCGTCTATATGCATAAATTTACTGGATTTCTATTCAGAAATTCGAGATATATACATGAAATTATAGTTACAAATTGACACCTATATATCAAACAGAGAGGAAAGCATTAAAGCATTATCCACTGTTCCACATTGTATGCAAGGATACAAGAATATATATATATATATATATATATATATATATATATATATATATATATATATATATATATATATATATATATATATATATATATCAGTCCATGAAAGTTACAAAATTAGATAGGCTTACGACTAAACCGGTAAATGAAAAAGTTCAAACGGATTTCTTCAATAACCATTCCAAAAAGGCAACCCAGTCATCCTACTTCAGTCAGCTAATTAGAAAAGTACAATCACATTAGCTCGCTTATTGGGAATACCAATTAAGTTATCACTTTCATCATAAACAAACTAATGTAATTATCACGACATTCCATATTAAGGGGGGTTTCATTATGACGTGGTCATCCTATACAGAGACTTGGTATTCTTCTGTTTTCGATTCCTCCTGAAGTAGAACCTATCAGATATTTAAAAACATATTTTAATTTTGAATCCTTTTATGTCAGAAAAGAAAATAATAATTTTAACAAAGTTCCGTACAAGGAATCATAGATTTCCCATTAAAACTGGAACGTGTAAAACTTTTGATATATCGGAGAAAAAAAATGTGAATAATGTGCCTCACAAGCTATAGATGGTGAATTTCACAATCTTTGTAATGTCAACATTTTGCTGAAATAAGAAAAGAATATTTAAGAAAGAAATATCTAAAAAAAATTATAAAACTAATATTTAAATCATTCTATTCCCCCCATGTAAACTCAAAATAATTCATCCCATTTTTTCACGTCTATCCAAAATATTTATCAAAATATATCTCTTTCTACAGTGTTTTTTCTACCTTTCTTTACCACTATAATAATTTGTATTTGTACTTGATCTTATATGTCTTTTGTTAGATTTAATTTGGCAATAAACTTATGTTCTGTTCTATTCTATAATTTTACTGACATCACATCATTGTGTACAACCCTTAACCTTCTGATATTTATATGTAACACCGGCACAATGATTTTAGTAAAGGATGAAAAACGGCTTTTGATACAAATCTGCAAATTCAGTATCCTTCCTTTCAAATTACTCAAATCATATAGAATATGTTGATTTGTGGCATTTGGGGCAAAGATTTTAGTGGCAATTTTTTTCACGCAGGTTCCTTTAAATATGAATGAGTTGTGTATTTAAAATATTAATATGCATTACGCTATAAAACATTACAAGAAAAGTTGCTTTCTCTATGTTGCTGAATCTATTTCTCGGTGTTACATCAATATCCAAGGCTTAATTAGCTTGGATTAGACCAGGACAAAATGCCACGGGGCCAGTACCAAACTAAGTAGTTCCTATCTAAATTTAGAGGTATTGTTTGGCTGTGTGAAATATTCATACAGAAACTGAGTTTTACCATAGAATAATTGGGAAAGAACTATTCTTTATTTTGAGACGCATTTGAACTGCGGTAGTGAAAGCAGTGTGGTGAAAGTGCACATGTAAAATTAGTGTGAGATATGGTCAAAACAAATTTTGATTGACCGGGAAACGGAACTATATTGGTAGGTTTTGATCAGCTGTTAAAAGTAATTATGCTGGGTAAGTGCTTGTCAAGTCTTGGTATGACTAAATGACTATAATGACACTGTCACTCCTAGAAATCTTAGTGCGATTGGAATGTTGGTTTGAGTTCAGCTTGGAGAAATGTATGCATGTAATATAAATGAAAATTAATGGTGGTCTGATCGCTGTCAGATGCAAGGTTTGTTGAAAGTTAAATAGCCATATTATCTACAGCACTTCACACACATACATAAAACGTGGCACATTTATTCTTTATAGCAATATAAATGCACATAAAAAGTTTCAAGTTTAAATTTTCGTTTTAGATATTGTTAAAAAAATTTAAGCAATTCAAACTTGCAAAAATGTCTGTATTTTAAGATGCGGACCTATTTTGGTATGTGATGATAGAAAATAATGAATGATGTGGGTTTATTGCATTAATACACCAATTTTCTGTTGTAAAAGTTAGCATAGCGGATTTTTTCAAATCTTGCATTGAAACCAAATGACAATATTTCCTGGCTCCAAATGGGCTATTCCACGTTTTGGACTGATGTCCAAACACAAAATGGGAATATGACTTACTTTCATATAAAGATCCTAATACACGATACGGGAAAAAGAAACACCTGCACAGAATTGGTTACGTGGTTTGTTATTAAAAATGTAGATATACCCTAATCTCTGAAATGCAGCCATCTGTGAGATAACAGCTTATGTATCAGTACCTCCCGTTTATGTTTGGAAAGCCACCAGGCAAATTGTTCTAGAAATTCTTGTCTTGGTGAAAAGAAAATTTTTGGTCATGGTACAAATCCAGACTGCATGCTTAAATTTAGAATGTACCAATAATGAAGAAAGCAGAAACATATTTATCTTATTTGTATAGTAAGGTTTCTTCTATTTCTACTTTTATATATGTATATTCACAACATCCACATTAGTTCGATCCATGGCCCTCATGAGGCGGTGGTAGCAAATGTCACAATACATGACACGTACTACAGATTTTCCTGCTATACTTGGGTTGTTGTTGTTGTTATTGTTGTGTCTCAACCAAATATTTCGGTCTGTTTTAGGCATATGGTTGTTCCTCGTTTTTCTTTGGCATAGCTAATACTCCGTTCCTATTGTCAGATTTCCTTGCTGTATCTAATTTTCTGTACTTGTTATGGGTATATATTATGTCGCCCTGTCTTTTGGGAATGTGGTGCTTGACTTAGTGTCTAGCACCGTATTTTTTGTGATATTCATATTCTTATTCAATTTGATCCAAGGACCTCAAAAGTTTTTAGAGAGACTGATACCCAAATTGTCAAACTTCTTTACCACAGATTTGCCCAATTTGTTGTCAATTCTGTGAATAGTTACTGCATATCTCCTTTCAAAATTCCTTGAGTAGTTGACATCCTTAGGTAGAGAAACACCCAGTGATCTGTTCACAGCCTCACACTTTTGTGTTTGTGCCAAGTCTCATTGTCATTAAAGCACTTTCACTCGACTTCATTTTCAGGATTTCTTGTAGTAATTGCTTGTCATTCTCATCTTGTTTAAACGGAGAAATTTGTAACTGAGCCACCAGTTATTCCAGTGACCGCCGTCACAGTCCTTACAGAAGCACTGTCATCGGAAACAGTCGCCGTCGTAGCAGTGCAGTGTTGCATCTAGAACTTTGGGTAAGAGCAACCTGATTTTCTCTAAATTACCTCCATTCTCTTTAATTAATTTTTGTAATACTAAGCTGCTGAGAGCCTTGAAATCTTGGCTAAGTACATTTTGTGTCTGCTTCTTGCTTTCTATTGTTAAAGCACCAGGAAACATCGCATCACTCAATATAACTGATTTACATTTATCAAACATGGACTTTACCAAATGAGTCGCATCTGCTAAACGTTCCACTTGCCACATAGGATACAATGTCTGATAAGCTTCTTGAAATCCAACTACTGATTTCGCATCACCGTCTGCAGTCACAAACTTAACTAGAACTTCTTGAAGCGCTGATTGTGTCCCAATTTCACGTCCTATTTCAGACTCAGAGTAATGTGTTACATATGGAATATTCGCAGTGCAGTGTGCAGGACCGTTTCCTCTAAACCAAGCTTCAGTCCAACACAATTTGCTTTCACACACGGCCGCAATAACTTTTGATCAGTCATTGTTTCACAAGTGATTCCCACAGCTTTAGTGAAGATGCTTGTCCTGGTTTCTCCGCGCAAGCTATGCGAACAGAGTTGTAACGTGCATCAAATGCAACAATGATAGGGGAAGGGTCTGTGCTGCCACGATCTATGGTAATGTCACGCACCAGTTTAAGTTTCTCTGACATGTCCTTCTTATTTTGTTCAGTTGTAACTTCTGCTACTTTATTTGCATTCCTTTGCATGCATTTCCAAGCTGGAGGAGAAACATCTATGGCGGTGAGCAAGAGTCTGGCCTTTATATTTCCCATAGGTGCCACTTGATGTCCCACCTTGAATCCCAATCTGAAAGCAGCAGCATTACAGCCTGGTTTGCCAGATGGATCCTCATTGTACAGCTTGAATTTAGGCAAGATGAAACCACAATTCACACATTTTAAGATCATCTGCCAGTCCAAGCCCCACTTAACTTCTTTGTGTATGTTTACCTCCATTAATGAACAATCTGTAGCTGCCTCGTGATGTGGTTTTGACATCTGGTTGATCATTTCCATCACTTTTGTGTTGTTCAATCGTAGCATTCCCTGTAAAGTGGGAAAGAAGATATTTAATGTCAGTTTTAAATATTGCATAATGGAAATAGCATACAAAGAATTACATCTAGATGTTAAGCTAAGCACCGCTGTGTCAGGATTATCTAGATCATGATTGTCTGTTATCTAATTGTTGTCCAGTTTTTGGATGTCTAGTCCAAATGCTTCCAACAGATCGGTGGGACGATACGTTAACTCTGCATTGATCTTTGGAAATCTCTTCGTGCCGTTGTTATATGGAACTTAGCCCTTCATAAAGATTGTAGGTTTTGATTTGTTTTTCACCTGTCATGGTAACAGATCAAAAATCTATGTGCTGGTGAAGGGTTTCGGGACCGATTTTTATAAGCCTGGGGAAATGCTTACATGTGTTAGGCACAATTTTGTAATCAATTTAGAAACTCTTGAGCTCTCTAACATATCAATTATCAATGATACAGATCAATGATATCCATAATTAGCAATCGGGAGGAGTCCTTAGTAGCGGGGAAGGGGGGGGGGCAGGATTTCTTTTTCTAATTTTCACCTCAATGGCCACATATGTGCAGCTCTATGTGGGGGATATATGCTAGCAGTTGTGTATGAGACTTAAGTTAGTTTCTTCTTGTGCAGCTTATGTCAAATTGCATTTTCAAAGGATTTCAGAACATAAATTAAAATTTAAAATTTGCAGTTAAAATTGAATGAAAACTTGAAATCACTTCCATTTTTTTATTTTTCTAAAAACTTGGCAACTAGGCTTAGTTTTATATTTCAGATTGTGTCAAATATATAATTGTCTTATTTGGAATCAACATTTTTAACGGTTTTCTTTTTTGTTTCAATTTGAAATAATGTGTTCTCACGTATAGATATTATTCCAGGTCATTACCAAGCTCAGTAGCTCATATACAAATTTAGAGGTAATGTTTGGTTGTGCCTTTTGTTGTGAGATATTCATGACAGGAACCAATATGTTTACCATGGAATAACTGGGAAAGAATCATTCTCTTTTTTTTTTTAGATTCATTTTGTTGTGGTTGTGAAAACAGTGTGGGTGAAGTACACATGTAAAGTCAATGTGAGATATGGTCACAAACTACGATTTGATTGACTTGGAAATGGAACCATGACTCTGGTAGGTTTTGATGAGCTGTTAAAAGGTATTATACTAGACACGTGTTGTCAAGTCTTAGAGTGTGTTTATAATGGCACCGTTACCCCTAGGAATCCTATTGTAATTGGAATGTTGGTCTGAGTTCAGCTTGATGAAATGTATGTATGTAAAATATAGGAAAATTAATGATGGTCTGACCCCTGTCAGCTGAAGAGATACAATAAGTTCTCAAATCTCTCTTCCCCTACACTCAATCAACTGGTCTACCATAGTCTCGTATGCATAGCGCAGACGGCGTCGACATTTTCGTCGTCTTCGTTACTGTAAATGTCGTGTTGATGGTAACGACGACGACCATTGTTGAAATGGTGTGGATGATGGTCTCCCTCTGGTTTTAGTAGATATAAGCCAATATTTCAATCCATAACAGTCTTGAGGCGTCTTTAGGCTGTGTTCAGGCAAGATATAATCATCTCACGGTTGACTTTTGCAAAAAGCTATCCATTAGTTAATTGTCCTTTTTATAATGAAGGATGTAAATAGATAATGAATACGGGACGACATATCCAATAGAGGTCTAATTTAGTTATCGTTGACTCTTACAGTTACTGTGGACTATGTATGAATGTTATGTCTGGAGGCATTCTTAGTGACATAGCAATGGTCTAGCTCTTACGCATCCATTAGTATGTGACTTCCTGTTGAACATTAAAGATTGTTGCCAAAGAATAGTATCCCTTTATAATGAAATGCTTTCTAAGTTATGTGGATACATTAGATACAGCTACAACCAAGGATACATTTTCTACGCCCTAGAATCGTTACATATATTTATAATGATTGGAACCCCTGTAGGTCATGATTTTAGCTCTAGTGGGTCTGTTGTTCAGCATCATGTAGCAGCAGGGGGAGTGGTGGAGGGGAGTTGCTGACGAACGGCCAAACACCTAAATGGTTTATATAACCAATACTAAAAAATATGCCAATACTAAAAGATATACCAATGCTAAAAGGGAATTGCGTCATTGTTTATATTATAAAGAAAACTGAATAGTGAGAATTAATTTCATTTTTTGTTTGAATGTCATATATATATATATATATATATATATATATATATATATATATATATATATATATATATATATATATATATATATATCACTTCAACTTGACTTTTTTTGGTTAAGACAGACTAACTTCATACCAAATTTCAATGCTTTCTCGCAAGTATCTAAAGCTTCAGGTTTATTCAACATCAAGCCTCGCTTAACTACGAAGATTCTGTCTAAATATATTAGAAATTTTTCTTCGAACGACTCAGGGTTCTTGTGGGTTACCTGGTGTAAGTTCAAGCTCAATGTTTTGTTCCAGTTCAAATAAGAGAGAGAGAGAGAGAGAGAGAGAGAGAGAGAGAGAGAGAGAGAGAGAGAGAAGAGGGGATTTCGATGAACTGTGTAATATGTTCTATTCAAAAAGATAATATAGATTAAACCGGGAATTAATTATTTTATTATTTTATTATTGACTAATAACTGAAAATTCATCACTGATCTAGAGAGTATATAGAAGCAATATTCCATTGTTGAAGCCATAATTACATGCGTATTCATACGCCATGGGCGAATCATAATTTGATATACCAACAACATTGGTATATCAAAGTGCTTTATACCAAAACATTCAAAGTTACATATAGTTATATATATATATATATATATATATATATATATATATATATATATATATATATATATATATATATATATATATTTATGTGTGTGTGTGTGTGTGTGTGTGTGTGCTTTCATATTCAAGTCTCTATATACATTTTGAAAATACTTTTTTTTCTTACGTTGGTTAGTATATAATGTTACCTGTTTAATTAAAGTATTTTCTGTGAAACACCGAGTTCCATTACACTGTTAATGCCCAGAATGCTCAGTGAAACATCGAGTCCCGTTACACTTTTAATGCCCCCAATGCTCAGTGAAGCACCGACTTCCGTTACACTTTTAATGCCCCCAATTTTCTGTGAAACACCGAGTTCCGTTACACTTTTAATGCCGCCAATTTTCTGTGAAACACCGAGTCCCGTTATACTTTTAATGCTCCCAATGCGCTGTGAAATATATATATGGGGGAATACGTGTTGCACAAACACATTTGTGTATTTTTTTTTTAAATGTCCTTGGTTAAATCTTTGTTTAACCATAACCATTTAATGTTTATCTGTTTTGTGTTTCTAGATATTGTCTCCGTTGGATAAATGATCAAACATAAACAATAAATGTCTTTTTCCTACCTATTCGCTGTAAAATGTTAATTTTATTTAAATCTCGTGTCTATAGATTACGATACTACCTAAATACCTATTTAGTGTACATTTCATTACTGAACAAATTATACCCTCTTTTGGACCGCTACTTTCTGCACAAAAATATATATTTAAAAAAATGCACAAATATTTTGGAGTTGTGCCACCTTTATGTAATTTTGTGTAAGCCACTGTTTCGTTTGACCATATGATATATTTTAACAACGTATTGTTCACCACATGATGTAACTTTTATTCGTCCGTGCTATTTTGTGTAACAGTCATTTGTTCAAATATTAAATATATATTTCACCTGTATACTGAGTTTACTGTTTGCATTATATTCAAGACTATCCTTAAGTAAGAATTTTCAAAGGATCCGTGCAAACTTAGTCTTGGCTTGTTCAGCTATATAGAAACGTACCTTTCTTGTTTTTATTTTGTATTTTTTATGGTCAATTTTTATGTACAAAATTTCCAATATGTACATAAGCCTCCAAGGTCCTAAGCATTGTGATGATCCTAGCTTTAATCCTAAGACTAGATTTTCTTGGCTATGATACTTTATCTCAAAAACAGAGGACTTTATCCGTTTTTCATTGAATGACCAGTCCATGCGCGATTTCATTCAATTTCCATTAAATATCCATTAATTCAAGCTAAATTTCCTGTAATTTACAGGCATATCAAACAAAATGGTTTATGGTCATATGCATATAATTCAATGACCATATTTTAACGAAAGTCCTTTCTTCTTTGTTATCGTTGCATTCAAATACATGATTATCATTCCTGAAATATTACTGTGCCGCGCTCTTATTTTCCTCCAAGCTATATTGAAGGCAGTTAGGTCAAGAAGGTGAAACAAGGTGTCATTATTACATTTACGTTCCCTAAAGCCTTGGCATTAATGTAAATGGTTGAAAATGGGCTTCATTAAAACTAGTATTAGAACTGTCTTTATTAATGTGATTTATTACAGAAAAAGTATATAGAAGACAGATTTATTATGATCGTAAAAGCGTATTATTTGTCCTGACTTTTAACACCATAATGGATATTAGATGACTTTCATAAAATGGAAAACTGATTTGTGTCTTTCTTGCTGGGATCGGAAAGTTAAATGTTATAAAAAAGGGTGTTATTTTCCTCAGAAATGAAAAGAATGGATAAAAAAAAAATGTTTCATTAATTAGAGACCAGATGCTATTATCCATAATTTAATCAATACTTCATGAATGTCTTTCAACCAATCAGAAGCCGTTATTTGGATGTATTTTTCTATCTGGAGAGGTTATTTACTAGCTTTTTATCCTCTGAACTCCTAGACATTCATGATAAATAAAGTCTTTCTGTAGTGACACTTGTGTTCAAGGACGAATAATGTATTACAAATAGAATGTCACACTTTATTCTCAAGATTCACCAAAATCGACTTGGGGGGGGGGGGGTATTACAACGTTTGAAAAGTTTAAGGCGTAAAGAATGACAAGATATAAGCAAACCGACTATTTTCACCTACCGGAAGTAGAGATCTGGCCAATGTGTGAAAAAGAAAAAGAATTTTATTGTAACTCCTGTGTTTAGATGATCCGTATCTCAGTTTATCTTCCATAAATCTTTTAGGTTAGTCGAGCCCTTTTCCTATGGAATATGACTACTATCCTACCACAGAAGCCAGGATGCTTAGAGGTCATACCACTGTGCTGCAGTTATAGACAAACATGCTTGGTTGACTATAAGATGCACTACACCCTGGAGCACTGTAGCTCCACTTAGTGTGACCCCGATGCTTAGTGTTACCCAGTTACACTATCGCTTGTAATTTCTACTCATAGTGTCACCTGTGAACACATTGCGTGACAGCCGGAACAGCCAGTATAACCGCTCGAATAGGTAACATTAATCGTTGATAGTGTTGGTTCGATTTGCAGGTATGTCTCCTATTGTAAACTCTGCATAAAAAGGGAAACAAATTTTAGAAATGATATACATTTATTTATTTTGTTTATTGACAGTGTGGTTACATTTTTTCACGTACTAAACAAGGAATTTTCCTAAAGGGTGTGCGTGTGTGCGTGTATGTGCGGGGTGTTATTAGGGGTGCTTTATTTAATTAAAAAGACATATTTCTGTTTTCACCATTAAATATATATATATACTTTAAAAGAGGGTTAGGGAATTTGAACCCTGAGTCTCAACTTAATCCTCTGTATGTTGCAGTGTACTGTTTACACATATTTACCTTGATCGGTATTTATCTCAATAAGTGGGTTCGGCAAAAATAGCGAATCAGGTCTATTGGTGAATGTGGTTAGGATAATCATCACAATCAGACAACTTTAACAATATAAAGGTGAACCAATTTTCAGGTAAAATCGACAACAAACACCCCCCCCCCCCAGAGTATGCGTCTATCTGTCATGTTTCTGATTGTTTACGCATGACAAACTATATCAAAAGTTTTATTTGTTCTCGTACAAACATTGAAAGAACAGCTGTTTTAATACAGATATTATTTTAATGCCTAAATCCTGTTTTTGTTTTTGTTTATGTTTTGGGTTTTGTTTTTAGCTCACTTTACTGAAGGGCATGAGAACTGATGGCATCAACCTTGGTCTCCGTATGTTTGTCTTTCATCAGTTTGGCCAATTTTACTAAACTAAGGGAAAACAATTTCTTCTATAAAAAAGCGATTGATAAATGGGTTCTAAGACTCGAGTTTTGGTCACGGTGTGACAGATGAAAGGCCGTACTAATACCTGCCTCTCTTGTTCTAAGACTCGAGTTTTGGTCACGGTGTGACAGATGAAAGGCCATACTAATACCTGCCTCTCTTGTTCTAAGACTCTAGTTTTGGTCACAGTGTGACAGATGAAAGGCCATACTAATACCTGCCTCTCTTGTTCTAAGACTCGAGTTTTGGTCACAGTGTGACAGATGAAAGGCCGTACTAATACCTGCCTCTCTTGTTCTTAGACTCGAGTTTTGGTCACAGTGTGACAGATGAAAGGCCGTACTAATACCTGCCTCTCTTGTTCTAAGGCTCGAGTTTTGGTCACAGTGTGACAGATGAAAGGCCATACTAATACCTGCCTCTCTTGTTCTAAGACTCGAGTTCTGGTCACAGTGTGACAGATGAAAGGCCATACTAATACCTGCCTCTCTTGTTCTAAGACTCGAGTTTTGGTCACAGTGTGACAGATGAAAGGCCATACTAATACCTGCCTCTCTTGTTCTAAGACTCGAGTTTTGGTCACAGTGTGACAGATGAAAGGCCATACTAATACCTGCCTCTCTTGTTCTAAGACTCGAGTTTTGGTCACAGTGTAACAGATGAAAGGCCATACTAATACCTGCCTCTCTTGTTCTTACATTCTTTCTCCATATATATTGATCTCTTCTGTCCTAAACAGAAGATAGAAATAAGCAATCGTAATCTGATTCTACAAGAAAATATTCCACAATTTCTTGGCTATTTGCTTTACTTTTTGCCTTTAAATACATAGAAATTAATTGTTGTGATCTGAAGTAGTCATTTTTCGGGATTGCTTTACATAGCATAAAAATTAGCACTTGGATAATTTATCCTTTTGGATCTGAATGTATAGTCGAATCTTTATTGATTAGAACTCAGTTAAGTTGTATTTCAGCAAATAACTTATGCATTCTTTGTCCTGTCATACAAGTTTCTTTTCGGATAAGTAGGCCCTTTTCAAAAAGTACGTGTACAATTTTAAAGTAAATAAATACAAAAATTAAATAAAAAATAATCATAAAATGAATGAACCAATGAATAGAACACCCATCATTTTTTCGTTACAGAAGAGAAGTAAATAAATAAATATTTCCTTTAAAAATCAAATTTCTATCAACTAAAAAAAATATTTTCTTCATGTTATATATTATTATGATCTTCATTATATTTTGTAGGCAACCTAACAGCATATGCAAAAGGTGACAACTTTCCTTCGTCAGTTAAATTAATTTGCGCTGAATAGGCGTTGGCTTAGCATATTTTCCATAAAAAAAGTCTGAAGGAGTGTTAGATAGTTAGGTGTTAATGTCTGAAGGAGTGTTAGATATTTAGGTGTTAATCGTATTATTATTATTATTATTATTATTATTATTATCTGGCAGCACAATTTGATTTTAAATTCTTTTTATACAATCCCATATTTGTTGATTCTGCGTTTTTTCCCCCCCAAGAATTAGATGCTCTCCGGACTATTGCGGCTATAGGTGAACAGTACGATGCGTGTTTTCTGAAGAAAAAAATGAATGTAATCACCGATGACACAGCTCGATTTTACATAACTTTTTGTGCTCTTTAATGGCTATTTAAGCCACTGTTATTGTAAACATGAATTATCGTATTTTTTTAAAAATCAGATTAAAGTGACCTTGGCCTTAGCCAGGGTAATTATAATAGGCAGTTACCGAATAACCTAACTACGAAGGAGATGTCAGATGAAGGTGAGAGCGTTCTCGTATAAACTGTCACGGTTTGAAGGCTTGCACAAACAATAGAGCATTGATTCATTAATTAATAAGTTATACCAAGTTAACCGAATTACCTAAATGTGAAGAAAAGGTCATATGAAGGTGAGATCGGTGTCATATTAACTGTCACGGTCTGTAGGCTTACACAAAAAATATAGCATGTTAATTGATTGCCTAATTACAAATTTAATAATTTTTTTTTTCGCCGTTATCTGCGAAACTGATCACGCAGGATGCGGCTATGGTCTAGTGTCAAATAATTATAATAGTACAGATCAGTCTTTTCTACAATGTGACGGATGGGAAGAGTGAAACATGTTTTCTAAATAGGAACCGAAGGGACTTAAAAACAATTGTACAGATATTCTTTATAAATAGGTTAAAATTATCATGAATATTAGAAAAGGGACCAATAAGTTTTGTTCTTTATGGGCATAAAAACAAAAAAGACCATTGAGTGTGTGGTCACGTGCTCACCTATTTACTTTTCAGAGATGTGCGCTAGAACTCTTATAGGCATTGCTCCTGAAATACTATTATACAAACGTGATATTAAAATCTTACTACTGAATTGAATGGAGATTGTAAAATGTTACAACTGTGGTAGTGAAAAATCACAGCACAAAATAATTTGAAATGCTTTGAACAACATAAATGATACAGTAAAACTACATTGTGATCAGCTCAACAGTTTTCAGAGAGGTGACAGAAATATTCAATGAGTTCAACATAAAAGCAACACTTTCGGTATCAAGAGACAATGTGTATTTTTTTTTCCTAGTTTGGATGGATTTAAAGTGTGGTCAAAGTTAGTTGTGATACAAAACAATATACAAGACAATACAAGTATTGATTTGTTTATTTTAAGCTTAAAGAGATGTACTGCAATGTTTCAGGAAAGATGCAGATTTGTGAATTTCATTCAGTTATGAAAACATTGCGATAAGCAGCGTCAATCCGGAGAGCATGATGGTCAAAACTGTGCAGTGTGAAGAGAGATTCAAGTATATAGTTGATATGGATAAATACAAAAATTTGTATTCAGCCAAATTTACGGCACAACTTGAAGATCTCATCAACTTTATCTAGTCAACATACTACTTAAAAAAAAAAAAAAAAAACCCCAGATATTATTCATGGAAAGCAAAGTTTGATTGAAAACAACACATGTGTATGTTACGGAATTATGTATATGGAATCAATAATGTGCCTAAACTTTTGGCCTATGATTGTACTTTAAAATTGTGTCAAATAGAGGTCACATTTAAGATTGGTTAAGTTGTACTTTAGTCAAATAAACAACATGTTTACTGACCTTTTGTTCAAGGTCAGAGCCGTTTACCGTACCTGGAGTACTTTTCCATTAAATAGACGCATTTAGTATTGCATTCTGGGTCGTAATATGACACGTTTCCTGTTGTGAAATGTGCCATTTGCAAAATGTATAAAAGACCTGAATATACGAATTATATTCATTCCATTTTAAATCTTGAGTTGAAAAGATCTGTTTTTACGATCAGCCTGGAATCATCAGATGTCTGAAATAATAGCCGTGCTGGAATCTTGTAACCCTGTAATGCTGTAATGCTGTATTGCTGTATAAATAATTCAAAAGGAATTATTTATTGGACCATTCATCAGAGCTACCTGGAGTACTCACTAACATTTGGAATTATATTTAGGACTTTCTCGGATGCCTGTGAACATTCTTAAAGATGATCTGGATTACATTATCGTTGGTATGTCGGAACATTACAGACTCATTCATTCGGAACAATCTTTCATTCGGAACATTAGTTCATTACGAAGACTCATTCATTCAGAACATTCGTTCATTACGAAGATTCATTAACTTGGAACATTCATTCATTTGGAACATTTTATAGTTTCTATATATACAGGACTTGTGATTAGGACACTAATAATTTATTGGATTATTTGGATTTTAATACACGATACTAGGTATTTTTCTGTATGATGATAAAATTCGACAGTGAATGAAGAGGACAAAATAACATGAAACAACGTATGACAACAGAAGCCATTTGAATGAATATATAAGACTAAAGTGTAATGGCCAGTAGTACATGCATTCTTATTGTGTTTATCAGAACATATCTCGTTTTCGGACACTTCTAACGACACATTGGATAGAACAAAATCGTAAACAAATGTAACATTTCCTGTGATTTGTCATTAAAGACGGAACTGGAGATGATCTTTTGTCAATAAGTCAGATTTATTTCGATAATATGAAAACTATCCCAATGGGAGAGCTATATGTCAACGGGAACAAATCCGGTATCATCAATTATTGTCAATATTTAGATGAAGCGTGCATCTGATAATTCATATTTGTGAAAGAAGCCTTTATCCTTTACACACCCACCGGACACTTAATTTTCTAAGTGCCGAAACCCTAATTATTTTAGACCGCAGCAGATAAGAAAGTGTCATGCCCTATATATCTTACTGTTGGGTTGAAACACATAGTGTCCTTGATATTACGGCGTCATTTTTCATTGAAAAGTTTGGCGTGTTCCAACTTCCTCGAACGAGCTTTGCGGAATTTAACTGTCCTTGACATATTTCGTGAGCGAGATGTGTGAGAATTGTAGCTCGTGCATGGTCATGAACATGGGCAATGAAACGCCGAACCCAGAAGAAAAAAAAGAAAAATGAAATTAATTCTTGTCGCGGACCCTAGAGACGTCCGGCTATTCCATCTCTCTTGATAATTTTGCGCTCGCTTATTTGTTTTTTCGAGAAACCGACTTCAGATCACTTATCATGATTATATTTGATGAATGGATGGGTCTGCGATCCTGCCTTTACATCTTCGTCTCCTGCTGTCAGTCCCTTAAACTTTCATTTATTCTATAAGACGATAATGTAAGGCTTCTGAAACGACATGAGTCTCTCTCTCTCTCTCTCTCTCTCTCTCTCTCTCTCTCTCTCTCTCTCTCTCTCTCTCTCTCTCTCTCTGTGGACATTGGTATCTGATCTAAACGGAAAGTTAAATGAGGCCCATACCATAGTACAATTAAAAATGCAAATAACTCATCAATCAGACGTATCGTTCACGACGTGACAAGTATTCTGCAGTTTAGTTTAGTTTTGTTCAGGTTTAATTTATTTTTTATATATTTTTTTTAATTTTATTTTTTTTATTGAAGGTGGTATGAAAATCAGCTTCGCCCACACTTTAGTACATGTGAATTGTTCGAGCTGTTAAAATGCAACTCTGATCCTTCTGGGAAGTATATTTGTATTATCGGTTATGACCATCATGCACCGCAATCAAGGGAGAAAATCGCACGTGGTATGTAACTTTGTAGTAATAGTTGGCGGATATATATGCATTATACTTCGCTATCGAATGAAAACAAATACCTTTCTAACTTACGGTAAGTATCACTTGAGTCGTGGAAATACCGGAGATCATTTAGTCAACAGCTTGTCACAATTGCGTTCATTAGTGCTATTGGTTAACTAATTGTATATTCCTGTTAAACCATTACTTTAACATTCTAATCTCTGGTAAAGCTTAGTCATTTTTGACGTTTACTCTAAATTGATTTAATTCATGTTGTTTTAATCTCTGGCGAAAAGTGTAGTGTATGTGCTTTCATTTATGACATTCTACGTCAAAGAATTACGGCAACAGGAAATTTTAATACAATTTTGTTTCATCATTTGACATTACAGATTGTTTTCTTAACTTTATGACTCGTTTGCATTACATTTTCTTTCCATTTTTTTTATGTATAAACGAAAATACGTATATACAGAGATAGGAGCTTTTAGAGTATGTGTGAATATTTATGTTAACGGTACAAAAAGTTTTGAAAATGTATGTATTATAGTATTATATTCTTAAAACTACTTAAATATCCCGCTTGGCACCTGTCTGCCCGCTAAAAAATAATCCAGTCAGATGAGATTAAGAACATCTAGCTGGCTATTGCTAAGCGATTCGTTGGAATGTTTGCCATGCGAAAGTTTATTAACACCTGCCGCATGCGACCCTCTCATATACACTAAAATACCTCCAGGTTTAGAACAGTAGTAGCAATGGGTTTTTTCTCCAGAATATAACCGTATCATAACATTGTATTTTCTTTGTCATTCTAGCCCTTGGTGCATGACTATCGTTTAAGCCAACCCTTACCTTTCGTCGTCATGATCCCATGATTCCTAGCGAATTTTGATATTTTCTATTAAATTATGTAGGCTGGAGTGGGATGAGATTCAATTTGAAAGAGTAAGCTAGCTCTTTATATATATATATATATATATATATATATATATATATATATATATATATATATATATATATATATATATATTACGAAGTAGACGAGAATCACATGTGTAGTCGCGTAAAGGACCGATCAAGCAGGCAGTTATTTCGGAAGAAAACATTTCTTTCTACAAGTAATCCACAACATCGTGTTTGTTTCTTTTACAATGTCTATACTAATCATTCATATTTGTTTCTGTTTTTTTTTTTTCTTTTCTTTGTTTGGGGGGGTGGGGGGTGGGGTGTTGTTTTTTTTTCAATCGATTCATATTTGTGTACAGATTTCTGTCTATATTTTTACTTCAATATAAATAACCGCAGTCCGCGGTTTACATGGAAACACCAGAAATTCCGCGAAGAACACTTTTTTTGCTCGCGGTTATTAACCTCCTAAAAGCTGTAATGAACCATTCCACGCTAGAACTGACAAATTAGAAAGATTTGAAATCACGACATGTTGTTTGCTAATAGATTGACGTAGAAAAGTTTTGCTTCATCTGGTATTAAAACAGCCAGTCTTCATACGGAAATCGGATCAAGACTCGGGGATAAAGCGGTCACGGCAGGGGAAATAGTCACGTGTTGAAATGCAACACTTTACACTTTTCATGCAGGAAAGACTTTCCTTTAAACTCGAAATTCAACTTTTGTAAACACTTCATACAATTAGACTTGGTGATGAACTGCAATTGCATGCATGATTCTACAAGATAACTGGCTTTAAAATTAAAACTGGATATTTACAAGATAATATTTATGGTTTCAAAATCTTTTGGTTAGTAAAACTTTGAATTGGTACTGTAACTTGTTTGTAAATGTCATAATGATCTGATTGGAAGAGTGGCTTGCTTGTGAAACCATCGCAAAGTTTACAAGTAGGTTGGCAAGTATCCGGCTGTTCAACGACACTCGTGAATCAGGTATCGCTCCACTATTATAACGCGGTGAAAAATTCCACTCCTGACTTTCCAAAAATTTATTATATTTTTAGCTTAAAACTGGCGGAGGGATATTGCTTACAAAAGATGTGCTGAAGCTAATTTCCTAGATTATATGATAATATAAACCCCCCCCCCAAAAAAAAAAAAAAAAAAGTGTTATAGTTGTGTGATACCACCGAGGATAGTTGCTTTAATATCCGCTGCTTTCCTTACTAACCTCTGAGAAGTCATCAATTTCCTCTACTTTCAACATTTTTATAAATGAAACATTATGTTAAGTATAGCGTAATAAACCTAGTGTATGTGCTAAATGTATTTACGTCTCCTTGTAGAGCTTTCTTAGATTTTAGTGATTATTTTGTTTGATTGTTGGAAGTCGGTGTTGGGAAGATATTTCTCAAACCAAGTAATTAGCCAGTTACTAGGAGCAGCCGTCATAATGTACAGTATTTTCGAGACTGTAAGGTAGCATTGATTAGTTTCGTAAAATGGACCCTCGCAAATATCTTAACATTAGAAATTCTGCGGAAATTTGAGATATGAATAATTCTGTGAATTAGGTGTTTGGGTCATGTATTGTAGTACGAGGCATAAAATACCGATCTGCGGCTTGAAAAAGCGTCCTGATAAGTTATACGAATGTGAAGCAAGAAAAACCATACAAGTATGAAATTAGTTTATTAGAAGAAATGTTTTGCGGTATTTGCGCGTTTAAGAATCCTTCAGTTGACAACGACTTTTTCTTGAGTCCTTGGAAATAGGGGAAACATTGACCTCAATCCAACCTCACGCAGGAATTGTTTGGTTAGTGTCAGAACAGGTAACAGTGACCACATATGCACGTGCTTCTGATGATCGGTCATTTCCCCCTTCTTAAGAAAACAATCCGTTCGGTTTTGCTTTTATTTTTCAGTTGTCTATATCTGTTACATATCGTAATGCATGCGCTGGTGTTTTTGGTGGTATATAATTAGTTTCAGTAATAATTTCAGTTTATTTTCAAAGTATCCATGACTAAAATACAGGGCTGTGATATAAAAGGAGGATTAGTCACAGACTTTTAAAATATTATGAAAAGAATAAGAAAATGTTAGAATATCTGATAAAAACACATAAAAAGGAAAAGTCCTTCATAGAGATAAACTTCCTATCTCTATACAGAGTTTTTCTTTTTCATGTATTTATCTCAAAAATTCCTTTAGTTACATACTCTATGGATAAAATGTAAAAACCCATGGATTAACTCTGTGTCTTTTTGTCCCTGACAGTGGAGGTCAACAGACTGAATGGGCAAAAAATTGGTGAGTTTGTGATTGATTATTTTGATAGCTAGGCCTGGCCCCTAGCTTCTACATGTGCATCCACCTGGTTTCAAAATCAGTCTTTAAGTTTTATACACAAAATCTGGTGACACAACTAATATGTCTCAGTTCTGATTAAGGACCGTTTCATATCTTTTCGTCCACGTTAAACACACAGTTCGAACATGTTTTCTAAACATTTTGTTTCGCGTCTGACACACTCGGGATCAATTCAGACAGCTACTCTTAATCCCGCTTTACATTTCAAAAACATTTTGATTTTTATTGCAATGCCCGTACCTGGGAAGATTCTTATTTACGAACATCTGTGTGAAAGGAATTTTATAAAATTGTGGTTTCTTGCATTTGTTTTTTTGTTGTTGTTGTTGTTGTTGTTGTTTTTTTTTCGTGTTGTTGTTTTTTTGTTAAATACTGTAGTTGATTAGAGTTAGAAGTGAAATATCGGAGATAGCCGCCATGAACAAGGCTGAAGGATTTTTTTTTTCTTGTTTCAGACAAAATCATATCGTCGAAGAAAAGCAATGACGGCTGATTGAAAGCTTGATAATGAAACCAAGTCTTTCTTTTTTTTGCGATTTGGAGGAAAATGACAGTACATTCTGTATAAATATAAAACAAATAGCGTTTTTAAGATTCCTTTTTAAATGCTTTTTTAAAATTAAATAAATTTTGTATTAAATACTTTCTCTATTGTCCATAGAACTGAAATATGCTTTTTTCGCAACCTGACTTTTTATAAACCTTTAAAGATCGTAAAGCTTCACTGACAACCTTGTCTACGTATGGAGCAGGTTATCTCTTTGTATATGGATATTATTATATGTCATAAAAGTAACAGTCTCAATGATTGGCACACAGAATGGCACGTATCATGGAACAAAACATCACGTCTCCCTCACGCGATCATATTTCCCTGTCGTGTTCCCCTATTTGGAACTCCTCATGAAGTTCCATTCGCGTTATCTCTCTTTAATGTGTTCCGAGAATGCATTGACACGAAGAGGACAACGATGTCTACGTTCAGCCGCATTTGCATTCCGAACGAGGATTAAATACATGAAATGTTTGTAAAGAAAGATTCGTTGAACACAAAGAAATCTATGGCAGTTGCACTTAAGTGCTGTAGAGATTATTTAAGGGAAAGTGGACGACACAATTTGGAATTCGAGGAGTACGCTCCCCTTGAATTTGATGCTGCCCTAAGAGAATTTGAAGCTGGTGCGTGGAAGACGCCGGACGGGACACTGTTTAAGAAAACTGCATTGCAAAATATAAAATATTCGGTAATTATAACACTCTATTGAGCTTGTTAGGGGAGATTTGTTCACCCGCGATAAGTGGTGTATTATGTAAGAGTTGTAGTTTCTGTCAGGTTTTAAAAAAAGTAGTCTCTTTGCAACATGTGAGATTGTGTTAATTCATATGTAGATCTTGTTTTGTATTTTTTTAAGATTTTTAAAAAATGTGATACACATCACTGAAAATGTCTGTTGTGACCCGTCTAGTTCCAGCAGAGTTATCTCTCTTAAATGCAATGGAGTACCTGGTTCTGCCCTTGCCAAATTGACAATCTAACATTGCGCTCTTTGACAGTGTGTGACACGCATGCTGAAGTAGGATCGAAATTATATTTATTTCACCAAACATTAACATTGAGGTCTATGGAAAACAATTGGTACCATGATACCATTACTGTGATAGTTAATTCATAAGGGACATAACAGGAACAAGCTGGAAGTTTTATTTTTCACGAATCTTGTCTCCCCTTGCTATATATATATATATATATATATATATATATATATATATATATATATATATATATATATATATATATATATATATATATATATATATATGGATCACTGCCCATCGATACGACAGCAAAAGTTGTTAATGGATTTGTTAGGTTATTTTGCATATGTTTAATTCAAAACCATAATGATCAAAGTGAATAAAAGTAAAAATGGTTTCTACATAATTTTGTATACAAAGGTTATTTTTTTCGACCCTATTATCTTGTAAAATTATGTCAGCATTTCATTTTCTGTAGTAAATTCGTGATTTTTATGTATTATTTTTATTAAATTGTTATGATGCACTTCCAATTGAAAACTAATCTGAGTTAAAAGAAACCGGATTTGTTATGTTAGTATCAGCTGTAATATTGATTATATAATATTGCAATAGTATTGTACTATTTTTTACGCAATTCCAAACTCAAGAAATCTTAAGAAACTTAGTAAGCATGAAGTCCTAATTTTTGTTTTTAAAGTTATCCGTGAAACGTTATTTATCCATGTGAATTTTTTTTCCCCAAGTCTATTGTATGTAAAAAAGGGAATTTTTTAAAAATTAATATCGTGTCAAACATCTCCTTATTTTGTTTTGAAATGTGATCCTTTTTCCCTTCACCGCAGCACTTAAGTTTTTCTTTATTCGCAAACCACTTGCTTCAAAGTTAAGTGCTCATATATTTGTGTCCAGAAATAGATACTTGAATATACTTCAACACCATTTAACCAATGGTTGTCAACCTTTACAAGTGTGCGGTACTTCATCCAAAGTGCTTGTTGTGAACTATTCAAGTAGATTGAAAACATGTTATTACACCTTAAAAAATTCTTCAACAATTATACAGGAATATGTCCAGGAATAATTTAACGATCAAGCGGGGCCCAATATCGTCTAGATATTCAAACTTTTGTGGAAATTTAATTATCATGGTCTGTCAAGGGATAGCAGACGACTATACTAGCCGCGTGTGGGTCCCAACAGAGTGGTGATGAATCTCGATTTGGGCCGAGCTTGTAGATCGAAAGGTGATCTACAATTATATATATAATTTTACCATGGAGTTAAAGCTAATATGGCGCGATATCCACAATTTTGAAATATTACTTGTCGAAGATACATAATCATGTAAAGTTTTGTAAATTCAACGTTATCTTGTGTATTTATTGTTTGTCTCTATATTGTAATTACCTTTGACAAACACTCAATGAGAGTCGAATGATTGATTGATTGATTGATTGTGATTTAACGGCGCATCAGCACTCTGAGGCTATTTAGCGCCATAGAAAAGTTTGTATGATGAATAATTCACAAATGTTAAAAGGTTCATTATCGACCAGCGATAATAGAGTCAAACAATTAAAATCTAAACGATGAAGTGGTTAGGGTAATATATGAAGTTTCCCGATCAATGGGTAATGTAAATGTTGTGTCTATGAATACGAGTAAAGGTACTTAGGATGAACGACTGTACATATATTCTAAAAATACTCAAAGAGATTGCTCTAAAGTTAGATTTTAGAATAGATGTTTACTTCTTTCAAGTAATTTAAAATGCAAGGTACGTTAACTGTATCAAAAAGTTCCTTCATGTGTTGAACATTATAGTAACGATCGCGTGTAGGTTGGAGATCGAAACAATCTATCATAAAATGTTTCACAGTGAAGGGTTGACTGCAAGAAACACACTCAGGTGGGTTTTCTCCCTTTAGGATGTAGGAATGGGTTACATAAGTATGACCAATTCTAATTCTTGCAGTGGCTACCTCGTCTTTACGGATGGTTCTGTAGGAAGGAGCCCAGTCGCCGAGGATTGGTTTTATTATATGTAGTTTGTTATTCACTGCATCATTCCATGATGCCTGCCACTTATTAATTAAACACTTTTTAATACTAGGTTTAAAATCAGTGTATGGCATTTTAAAATCAGATGGTTCTAGGGATAGGGCCATTTTAGCAGCGCGATCAGCTTTTTCGTTACCTTTAATACCGATATGGCTGGGTAGCCAACAGTACACTATATTGTGGGAGGTACACAGCTCGGTATGTTTCATGAGAATGTT
The DNA here is from genome assembly GCA_029931535.1 of Margaritifera margaritifera. Taxonomy (NCBI): domain Eukaryota; kingdom Metazoa; phylum Mollusca; class Bivalvia; order Unionida; family Margaritiferidae; genus Margaritifera; species Margaritifera margaritifera. The sequence continues at coordinate 476,693 of JAQPZY010001089.1, read as the reverse complement.
GGTCAGTAGTGGATTTTCCAATTTCTTATTGTGAAGTGACTGAAATACTGATAGTGAATCCGAGAAGATGATGGAGTTTAAAATATGTTTGCTTTCGATATATTTCATATTAATTAGTGGTCCGATACCTAAATGAAAGTAAGTGTCACTAATGCCATTAATATTAACTTTAGATTTGCATAATTCATCAAATAGATGTGTATTCACGGTATAAAATAAAACCATTCTCTAAGTTTTTACATATGTCTTATCATCATGTATAAATATTTACCCTTTAATATATTTCCTTACTGAATCAGTGTCCAATATAATAAATTTCGTTAAATTCGGGGAGTAGACCAGCTGCATGTATACAGACAAATAGTTTACAAGTTCAAAAGTTCATTTGGATTAATGCATGAACAGCATTTACATGTGAAGTAGGAATAATTTGCAACAGTGCACATTCTTTTATTTGTCACTTGTTGATAAAGGAAACATATATTGCAGAGAAAATGCGTATTATGGCGGAAACATGAACGATTCCACGTATATTTAATGATCTTGTTATCTTGATATTCGTTGCTACGCCTTGCCGACCATTTGCTCTGGACAGTACCCTCCAATATAACAGGTAACGCAATTTTTATCATTGAAGCAGATGTTCTGTACCCGGATCATTACCCTAACCAAGTGTGGGTTGACCACCTGTGTAAATTTGCTTCTTGAACTGCTGCCAATTAGCACGCCATAAATGAGGGGGGAAAAAGCGGTGAGTATCCCAGAAACCAGACCGGGATTGCAAGTGGGATGTACGTGATAAGCGGAGGAAACCGTAGGGCAGAATAACAGAAAATAAGTCCGACTCTGAGGGGGGAGAAGTCCCCGCTCCTTGATCTACGACTTTAACAAAAAATGACAGTCCAGCTGGCTGGACTCGAGCCAGAAAGACCCTCTAAATCTAGGTCTGTACTAGAAAGGAAATATTATCTTTCTAAAATTAATAATGTAATATCATAAACAGAAATTAATGCAAATCATTTTAAAGACCGGCAATCACAACGTAGTCAACCACTTTATTCATATCTTGTGATTGGTTTCGTTTATCTTTAAATTATGCCACGCCATCCATAATTATACTATTACGTCATCATTGACATTCAGCCAATCAAAGCCCGTTATCTGACTCATTCAAGTAGATGATTTTCCCGATTTTTATCCGTTTCGGGCTTTGACTTTGATAGTAAACAAAATCCTTCATACCTGCCAATTTTGTTTTAGAACTAAATATTTGTTGCTAATAGCACGTTGAAATGTATTCCCAAAGTATTCCCAGATTAATTATGAGAAATTCTATGATAACAGTAATTAAAGCTTTAAGTAATAATGAAGAATTTTTTTTTTTTAATTTTTTTTTTTGCAATGAGGCAATTGGCCCTTGAGCATACATATAATATTAACTTAGCTACATTAGCCGAACTAGTAGAGCGAATGGTGATTTTACACTGCAAGAAAGAAATGCCTAACGCAATCAAAATATACCACAAAACTGTAAGGGTAAGATCCGAGTAAATCAACTATTTTCACCTACCAGAAACGGGAGTTTAGCCCGGTAGATACTAGTATGTGAAAATTATGGATACAGTAATTGTTACGAACGATGACAACTAGATATGTTGACATGGGGCCAGCGACCAAATGCACGAGCAATGTAGTGAGATTTAATGCACTCGTGTAGTGTTTAAAGATGACAGCAAAACTATCGTAATTTAAACATACTCTCTTATTTTTGTGGTTGTTGTTGCTGCCGTTGATATTATTATTATTAGTAGTAGTAGTAGTAGCAGCATTTGTATGTTGTTGTTGTTGTTGTTGTTGTTGTTGTTGTAATTATTAATGTTGTTGTTGTTATTATTAAGGCGTGCTTGGGGTGTACGATAGTAATTCAGCTTGTTGTACGGATGTATTGAAAACTAACCCTTTTATTTTCCAGACACACCTTCAACTATTACGTAACCAGGAGATTTTTCTATGCTACTTAGCTATTGACCAAGCAGCAACTTTACCTTATTTTTTTTAGCCTCATATTTTTGGGCGTTGCACTCAGTTCTATAGACCATTACCAGACCGCTGCTTTGCGCAGATCTCAGAGCCACGCGAGTCTGTTTGAAGGGACTAGTCTGTGGCAAATTGTATCCTTGGCCAAAACACTAGGGGCGCACACATTTGGCAGAACACACGATTTGACTGTGACACTATTGAATCATCAATTATTAGTCTTATTGACGAAGATTTAAAAAAAAAAAAAGCTATGAGTTTTTAACGGCAGAAAGACTGGACTTTTTACTGCTTTCCGCACTGAGGTATTAAAAGTCCCGCAGTTTAATGGTTGATTATAAGAGACACAACCTTTCACCTCGAAATAAAAAAACAAACGATTTAAAAAAAAAAAAGTTTACTCAGAAGGTTTTGTATTATAATAATTAACTGAAACAGTGCCACATTTGTTCAACTGTCGTAACTGCAGTGTATCTCTTCATTAGTTGTCAGTGTAAACCTAGTATAAATAACTACATCAACAGCAAGAAAATTGCTGCAAAGAGGCATATTTTCCATTGCTTTTCTACACCTTGAATAGCTGGAATATTTTTAAAAAAATATTCGGAATTTCCATGATTGTGTACAAACTCCCTCCCCTACCTCGCTCCTTCTTCGATTAAAAACACCATCTACACCGCATAATGTAATTATTATTTTTCCTCTATAATTCATTCGCAGAATAGAAATGTTGATGTTATTGTTTCAGACCATTTCAACACATTTTTGTTACCAAATAGGTTTTCATGCCTCCGCCATAAAATGTGGACAAAGGCAGAGAGCGTTTGTCTTGCTGGTACATCAGTCCGTCACACTATTGTGTGTGCAATTGTTCTTGTAACTGCCAGTCCGTCACACTATTGTGTGTGCAATTGTTCTTGTAATTGCCAGTCCGTCACACTATTGTGTGTGCAATTGTTCTTGTAACTGCCAGTCCGTCACACTATTGTGTGTGCAATTGTTCTTGTAATTGCCTATGTGTTTTAGAATCTGATCAGTCCGTCACACTATTGTGTGTGCAATTGTTCTTGTAACTGCCAGTCCGTCACACTATTGTGTGTGCAATTGTTCTTGTAATTGCCTATGTGTTTTTGAATCTGATCAGTCCGTCACACTATTGTGTGTGCAATTGTTCTTGTAATTGCCAGTCCGTCACACTATTGTGTGTGCAATTGTTCTTGTAACTGCCAGTCCGTCACACTATTGTGTGTGCAATTGTTCTTGTAACTGCCTATGTGTTTTAGAATCTGATCAGTCCGTCACACTATTGTGTGTGCAATTGTTCTTGTAATTGCCAGTCCGTCACACTATTGTGTGTGCAATTGTTCTTGTAACTGCCAGTCCGTCACACTATTGTGTGTGCAATTGTTCTTGTAACTGCCAGTCCGTCACACTATTGTGTGTGCAATTGTTCTTGTAATTGCCTATGTGTTTTTGAATCTGATCAGTCCGTCACACTATTGTGTGTGCAATTGTTCTTGTAATTGCCTATGTGTTTTAGAATCTGATCAGTCCGTCACACTATTGTGTGTGCAATTGTTCTTGTAATTGCCTATGTGCTTTTAGAATCAGACTAGGATTGTTTATTTAGATCTCGTGTTTAGGACAGAATGGATCAATATATGAGGAAAAATGTTAGAACAAGAGGGCCAGGCATAAGTACAGTTCTTCACTTGTCAGACTGTGGCCAAAGTTAAAGTCTAGAGCCCCGTTTTCAATACGATTCGGTGATAACTCAACAAGCGCATAGTGAGAGTGAATTGTTTCTTCTCTAGTTGTGAAACAAAATGCCCAAATTGATGATAGACTGCCCGACTGAGACCCGAGTCGATACCACAAACTCCCATACCCTTCAGCCGGGTGAGCTAAACAAAAAGAGCGAATCTAACCATTTAAATAATTCCTGTGTGAAAACAAATCTTCCTTTTTAATTTTTAATGAGGAAAAATAAAACTTTAGATGTTTTTTTTTTTTTTTGTTTTTTTTTTGTGAACAGTCAGGAACGTGGCGGACAGACGAATAGACTGGGGGGGGGGTGTTTTCGGGGAATTGCTTGGAAAATTGGTTTACCTATATATTGTTGTTTGATTGTGTTGGTTATCCTGGTTCTGGCGAAAAGAAATACATTCATGTTAATATTTCAACTGAACCAAGATCGCCAATAGATCTGATACGCTAATGTTGAGGAACAAAATGTCTGGTCACAGTCAGTCGACAAAACACACGGATGATCGAAGTTAATATGTGTGCAACACTACATCAGTAGGGAATATATATATATATATATATATATATATATATATATATATATATATATATATATATATATATATATATATTGTTACGGAATTATGTATATGGAATCTATAGTGTGCTTAAACCTTTGGCCTATGACTCTACTTTAAAGTTGTGTCAAATAGTGAATCATATTTAAGTTGGGTTTAGTTGTACTATTAATCAAATAACAACATGTTTACTGACCTTTTGTTCACGGTCAGAGTTGTTTGCTGTACCTGGAGTACTTTTTCATGAAAAAGACCGCGATCTCCTCGAAGCTTCTTGAAAAATCCAAAGATGGCTCTAAATATTTTCCTGAAGAAGAACACCGGGTATCTTACATAAATATGAATTACAATCTTCCCTTGTACACGAGAGACAAACGTCAGACGACAAGCTCTTAGAACCAACAGGTAAAAAGGGTTCTCCATCTGCAGATATCTACTTGAAAAAGACCTGGAAATATGAATGAATTCCATTCCATTCTAGATCTTGAGTTGAAAAGAACTATTTTTTTTATGATCAGTTTTGGAATCATCAGATCGTTTGAAATAATAGCCGAGCTGGAATCTTGTAATGCTGCTGTAATGCCATGCTGTATAGAATATTCGAAAGGAATTATTTATTGGACCATTCATCAGAGCTACCTAGAGTTATATTTAGGACTTTCTCGGATGCCTCTGAATATTCTTAAAGATGATCTGACATTATCGTTGGTACATCGGAACATTACAGACTCATTCATTCGGAACCATCATTCTTTCGGAACATTCGTTCATTACGAAAACTCATTCATTTAGAACATTCGTTCATTACGAAGATTCATTTGGAACATTCATTAACTTGGAACATTCATTCATTTAGAGCATTTTATAGTTTCTATATATACAGGACTTGTGATTAGGACACTAATAATTGTTGGATTATTTTGATTTTAATACACGAAACTGTAAGTGTATTTTGATTTTCACATTAATTATTTTGAATAAATTGTTTGTTGATTTTTACAAACATTGTTGGTTTCACTGTCTTTTTGTTACGTTTGTTCGAGCCATAGAGTGGTAAGAATATATATGATTGTGAAAACAAATATGTTTTCTATTTTTACGCATCTACCCCCACCCCCTTTACGGAAAAATATTATAGATCTGTAAGTGGAAAATTTAGACTACGTAGTTAAACAAGAATATGCGTACATAATAATATCTAAAACTGTATTCCCTACTTACACTGAATTTTGCAATACTAGGCATACATGCACATCGAATCGACATTATTAATGCTTAGTGTCACCCATTCGAGAGCTTACACTGGTGGTTGCTACTGTTGTGCCTAGTTTTCACTGGTGACACTAAGCGTTGCAGCGAGTAAGCGGCGAGGTAACTCTAAGTGGCGCAACAGTGCGGCAGGGTGTAGTGCATCTTATGGCCAACGAAACATATTTTTCCATTAGATCTTATCAGACGATAACTAAAGCACAATGGTAGGACCTCTAAGCATCTTGGCTTCTGTGATAGAATAGTAGTCACATTTGATTGTAAAAGTGGTCCACTAGCCTAAAAGATTTTTGGAAGATAGACTCTGGAGTTGCAATAAAATTCTTTTTTCACATACAAGCCAGAGCTTTACTTCCGGTAGGTGAAAATAGTCGATTTACTTTTGTCTTATTGTTCTTACCGACTTAAAATTCTCAAATGCTATTATAAATTTATCTTGGTAACTCTTGGCACTAAGGTTTAACATTGTATTTGTGATACATTTTTTCCTCAGACAAAAAAAGTCACTTTAGAAGGACTTTATTCAGCTCGAAAGTCTAGGAGTTCAGAGGATAGTAAACATGTAAATAACCTCTTCAGACCAACAAACGCATCCATATAACGCCTTCTAACTAAATGACATGGATGCACCATTAATGAAATTATGGATAATAGCACCTGGTTTGTTAAGATTAAAACATTTTTTTTATTCATTCTTTTGATTTCGGAGAAAAATACGGCCATTTAGTAAAATCTAATCTTCCGATTCCAGCGACAACACATAAATCAATTTTCCACTTTATGAAAGTCATTTAATATCCATTACGTGTTAAATGTCAGGAAGAATAATACGCTTTTACGATCATAATAAATATGTGTCTTCTATCTACTTTTTCTGTAATAAATCACATTAATAAAGATAGTGCCGATACTAGTTTATGAAAGCTCATTTTCCACCATTTACATTAATGCTAAGGTTTTAAGGAATGGAAATGCAATGAAGACATATGTTTTTCCCATTTTTGATTTAACTGCCCTCAAAATAGCGAGGGGGAAAATAAAGTATGGGTAAGTGATATATCAAGAATGATATTCCTGTATTTTAATGCAACGATAAAGAAAAGAAGAAGAAATTTCGTTAAAATATGGTAATTAAATTGTATGAATATGACTTTAAACCATTTAGTTTGATATGCTGTAAATTACCAGAAATTGATCTTGAATTAGCGCATATTCAATGGAAATTGAATGAAATCGCTATGAACTGGTGACGAAAAACGGATAAAATTGTCTGCTTTTGCGATAGAGTATCGAGGCCAGGAAAATGTTGATTTAATATTATTGCAATGTTTGTATGTATTAGCGTTTAACTCTGCATCAGCATAATAATGGCTATCTGGTGCCGATTAAAAGTAAAGTTCTAAATTTGTAAATATAACGGATTGCGCAAAACGTAAGCAGATTACAAATGCAAACTGTAAGCAGATTACAAATGACACGTTATAAGATACACGTTATTGATAATTGCAGAAGTACAGCTGAGCTTTAAGTTTTCCATCAGCACATCCTGATGCACCGTGCCAAAAGATTTTCATACACCTCTCCTGTGTACAGGATTAGAAATGAGCCAGCTGCTTTGGATCATAATATCCATTTTGGAAATTGTAAGATTTTCTAAGTCCTGATGTTTACCATTATAATACATATAAAGTGTTATATTACCATTTGTTTTGTTTTTTGTTTTTTTTTTGGTTTATAAATACACCTTAAGGCATGCATCACGTTTAAAACAGAAGAATAAAAAGGTAGTCATTATTTTGCAAGAATTAAACAGATATATGAATTTTGTACGGGTTGTAATTTTTGTTCTTGTAATTGTAATGAGAATCAGGCTACTTAGTCAAGTCTTGTCGCTAAACTCCAAAGTAAGATGGCATGGCCTTTTTGTTATCGTTTTGTATTTTTGTATAAAAATTATAACACTTATAAAAAATTTATATAAATTGTAAAAAGTGTAAGTCCACAAGTCCAATTTGGACTGTGTTAAATATTTATTTGCATGCCACTGGTTAAATCAAGTCTATACGTGTGTTTATATATACATGTACTTGAATACCCTGTGTCGGTACTGTATACACTTAAAGAACCAGAGCACCAAATGATTTTTAAAAAATATTTTTAACTTTTTAAAATTAGTGTCGTCGTCATAAGGGCATAATCTCCTTTTATCTCTTCCATTTGCTGCTGCAATGTTTACTTGGTAAAAACACCTTCTACTTTCGATCTGTAATGTTTTGGTTTCACAAAATGTACAAATTCACGTATGTAGCTTGTAGACTTTGAAAGTTATCAAACTTGTCACTTGCATCTGAAAATCGAGTACCAGGGGATTTTTGCACTACTTTACAAAGCATGGCGACTTAAATAATTCTCGTACCACAAAAACGATTTGAATATAACCACAAATAGTAGTTATAGATAAATTTAAACATTACCTCTGAAATTTAAAAGTAGAAAAAAAAGAGAAGCAGAAGAAGTTCGTACTCAACGTTGTTGACATGTTGAACGGTTTGGTAACGTGGTTGTGTTCTACGTCATCAACTTCGGTGTACACAATTTAGCATATAATTATGCAAATTTAGGTCACCGGAATAATGCATATATTTCTTTCCAGGCTCTGCCAATCATTGCCGAGCGGGAGTTTCAAGATGGAGACGGTAGATTCGTTACGCTACGTTCGAAGATTTCTGAGCACTCGTATTTCATAATGAGAAACTGTACGTACCAGATATTAACCCAAAACGGCCTTTTAAATTGTATTTAATCAGTTAATATACATAAATATCCCAATACGCTCGTAAGAAAATTCACGGCACCCCGACAAAAGAGCGCACGACAAAAGAGCGCCGACAAAAGGGCGCCGACAAAAGAGCGTGAGACAAAAGAGCGCCAGACATAAGAGCGCCGACATAAGAGCGCCGATAAGACAATATCCCCTGGACAATACCCCATATGTCAATTATTGCCGACAAAAGAGCAAATGACAAAAGAGCGCATATGTTCCAACATATTTTAATTATTGAGCAAGACAAAATAGCGCCATATAATTAGGACTGATAACAAATAAAAAATAACAAATAATTTAATTTTAGTTATAGTAAAAAATTTCGTATATAAGCTCATTAAGCATTGCATTTTACAAAAAAAGCATGGAGAAAACAGAGTCACAGAAAGGAAAGGTTATGCTATTGTTTCCGGATACAGATATCGAAAGGACCGTGAAAACAAGGACGGAAGTACGTCATGGAGATGCTACAAGAAAGATGGAAGAATGAAAATGCTCAACGACGATATTATCTCATCATCGGAACACAATCACGCTCCTGAGCCCGCTAAAAATGAAGCATCGAAAGTCGTGTCGGCTATACGTAGACGGGCTGTGGAAGGAGTCGAAAAACCGAGGCAGATTATACAACAAGCCAGAAGTGGAATTTCATTGGAAGTTGCACCTCATTTACCGGGATACACAGCATCGCAACGCACGATCGAACGACAAAGAAAAAGCAAACAGCTTCCATTTCCTAATCCTCAAAATGTAGCAGAAATAGCGATTCCTGAAACTCTTCAAACATCAACACGAGGAGCAAAATGAGCATTGGTTTGTGGATGGAACTTTCAAAGTTGCACCAGTTATTTTCTTCCAGGTTTTTACCATCCATGCTCTGATCGATAACAGGGCATTGCCCTTGATTTATTGCCTCATGAAGGACAAAGCAGAAACTACATATGTACGAGTTTTTGAGAAAATTAAAGAACTTAAACCTTCTCTAAACCCACGAAGCATTATGTCCGATTATGAGAAAGCTGTGCATAATGCAATTCAATGCGTGTTTCCTGGAACGCGTCTTGTTGGTTGTCTTTTCCACCTAGGACAATGTCTATGGAAGAAAGTCCAAGAATTTGGTCTAGCGCAACTATATCAGGACAACGAGGAAATCCGCATGGCAGTAAAGATGCTGCTTGCCTTGAGTTTTGTTCCTTCAAATGACGTCGTAGTTTCATTCGAAGAATTGGCGGAAGCAAGTCCTGCCGAAATTCCACTACTTGTAGATTATTGGGAGGACACTTACATCGGACGACGTAGAAGAAACCGGAGAGACAATCCTCGCTTCGCCGTAGATCTCTGGAATGTACATGATCGTATCGACGACAATCTTCCACGCACAAACAACTCGGTGGAAGCCTGGCATCGTGCATTCCAACAAACGGTGGACTGCAATCATCCGTCAATTTTTAAGCTGATCAACCATTTTCGTCTGGAGCAAGATCACATCGAAATAGAAATTGAACGGCATCTATCCGGTGTGAATCAACCTGAAGCTTTTAAAAACAAGTACGTACACCTGAACAGAAGATTACAGGTCATCGTTCCAACTTACAATAATGCTGTTTTGATGGACTATCTGCGAGGCATTGCCAACAATCTTGCAATATAATTTTTATTTAAAGTAAGGATCAAAATTAATCATATACTGCCGAAGTTATTTGCAGAAATGATTTCCAATGTCATTTTATACACTTCATTTAAGACATTAAATTAAAGTTATTTGCAATACAATAAATGGTTGTGATATTTTGTAGTTCGCTCTTATGTCGGCGCTCTTTTGTCGCTCGCTCTTTTGTCGGCACCCTTTTGTCGGCGCTCTTTTGTCGTGCGCTCTTTTGTCGGGTGCACTATTGTGCCTTTAAGGAAGATACACTCTTCTAAATAAATGTATACATAAAGTACTACAAAACGAAAGATAACAGGCAAAGCTGTTAAAAGTCTTTAAAATGTATATAAAATTAAAGATAAAGGTATAATATATAAAATCTATAAAATAGGGAGTGAAAATTCGTTACATAAATTCCCTTAAAACGTCCAAGATTTTCTCTGGTGATACATCGATATAAAGTTCATTGATTGAGTTAAAATCAAAAGACTTCTATCTGACAGGTGGAAGTCGATACACTTGACAAGAATGTGTTCTACTATCGGTGGACACTGCAATGCACTCTGGTTGAGGTTCACCGTTCAGGAGGTATGCATGAGTCAGGTGTGTGTGTCCTATACGCGATTGGCTCTAGGGGATGCCACTCTCAAATGCTGTCTTTGGTATTACGAAGTTTGGTTATGGAGCTTTTATTTCCCATATCTTGCCAAGTATATGGAACATGCCGATTTATATGGAATATTCCATTTGGAAAAGGGTGTCTTCAGGTCATCTTTGGTTGCTTTCTCTGCCCTTTTCTTACCCTCCATACCAATGTGACTTTGGCAGCGAATAGTACAGAATACATTTTCCATATTGTATGACCAAATCATGTTTCTGTAACATTTGGGATATGGACGGGTTGTAAAATCAAAGCTTTTGTAAGGCTTTTAGTGTGGAAAGAAAATCAGAAAAGTTTGTGAAAATTGTTCTTGAGAGATTTTAATATTGTTAAAAGATTTGAGTATGGCTGTAATTTGAGCGGTAAACATGGAGGCTTTACCCGGCAACCGATTCGAGATGGTACCACAGCGTGTTGCAGCGCCAATTCCAACCTTGTCTCCATCCTTCGAACCGTCTGTATGCAGGGGGATATGGTCACGATAGGAGGATCTGTTTTCATTGAATTTACTATGAAACACGAGAGGATTTATTAGGGACTTTTTAACTTGGCAAAGATCAAGTATTCTTTGGGGTGGTTTTGATAAGCATGATGGTGGTTTGGGAACATAGAATTTTGCAGTATTTGCAACATTGAATTTTGCTGCTTCTATGTGAGACGAATTCTTATGCCAAAAGATAGATTGAAATTTTCCTTCTGAACGTAGGTTTAGTATTTGGGCTTAAAGACTGTATCATATACGGGATTAGATGGATTAGGTGATAGTTTGGTAGTATACTTAAGAGTCACTTTGGATCGTCTGAGATAAAGTGACGGTTCATTTGCCTCAACAAAAGGGCATTTTAAAGGTGAAGTTCTAAATGCTCCCAGACAAAGTCTAAATCCTTGATTGAGTACTGGATCAAGACAAAATGTTCAAGCTGATTCTAACACAATCAAGCCACAATCAAGTCTTACTACAGACCTGTATAACCGGAACAAGACATTCCTATTTGCTACCCAATCTCTGTTGACCACTATTCGTATTAAATTCAGGGCTTTGGGGGCTATTTGTCCCCGAGGTATCTACTTTGTGGAAGCAAAGTTAGTTTAAGGTTTAAAATAAGCCATACAAATAGTTTTGGGTCATCATGAATACAATTATAATTGACAGAAGTGCATGCAAACAGTTTTAGATTTCGAAACTTTTGAACCAGTTTTCTTCTTCTCCTTTCTGAACTCGATTTAAGCATATACGAAGTTGACATTCAACGGTATGCATACTCTTTGAGCTATAGGAGATCAAAAAGTCGTCTACATATAATAAGTAGCTAGTTCCTGCATTAGGGCATTTTACTATGCTGTTATTTTTTTTTTCCTGTTGAAAAGGGTGACTGATAATATGCTGCCCTGAGGTACATCTGCATCCTGAGGATAGCGTTTAGAAAGGATGGTACTAAGGGTGAAACGATTCATCGATATATCGATGCATCGATACTTTTGCCATATCGATACACGTATCGATACAAGAGGTGAAGAATCGATACAAAACGATATCTACCCTATGTAAGTACACTTTAATCTTCAGCAGTCATGAATAATTATTAGTCGTTTGCCTTCTTATTCTTTAAACTGAGAATTGATAATGTATCATATCGTAGGTTGTGTATCGTGAATCGTATCGATATGCGGCCCAGGTGTATCGTTTCACCCCTGGATGGTACATACCTTAATTCGGAAATTGTTACCCTTCAAAAAATAGTCGGCCCTTTATGCCTAGGCTGAATGGGTCATTCAGTATGCTGTGCATCCATGTGGTGTCATCAGCTTTCTCCAAGTCAAAAACAATGGCAACTATATGCTTTTTCTTTATGAAAGTTTCTCTAATATATGATCCAAATCTGACGAGATTGTCATTTGTGCTTCTCTGTCATCTGATTCCACATTGAAAGTCTGATAGTAGTTTCTTGGATTTAAGATACCAGAGAAGTCTGTCATTCATCATTCGTTCCATGTTTCCACAAATCCAATCGTTTTTCAGAGCGAATACAACGAAATCAGAGCATTCTATCATGGCCATACGTCCCTGTATTCCTATCGTTCGAATGAAGGTTGGAGCTGTCGTTTCAACATAAAGCCTCCAGTTTTTATTCCGAAATTGCAACCATACTCAAATCTTTGAACTACATTGAAACCTCCACATACAAAAAACAACAAATTTTGGTGATCTTCTCGGATTCCCTTTCAACACTGAACACCTCTCAAAACCTGAAATTTGACAGCCTGTTAATATCCCAAATCTTTACAGAAACATGATTTACTCATACAATATGGGTAAAATAGTCACATAAGTATCAAGGGTAACGAAAGGGCATATAACACAGCCAACGCTGTCCAGTGGGCACCCGTTTCCAAATGGAAGATTCCATATACTGACTTCTAAAATAATATTATATTAATCAGCATGTTCTTCATACTTGTCACAATATGTGGAATGAAAACTTCACAAACAAGCTTCGTAACATAAAATACATCACTGAAGAGTGGCATCGCTCATATAGAACTTATCGCAGAGATGAGGTTGTGTTGTACCGATCGCGTATAGAACACACATACCTGACTCATCCATACCTCCTGAAGGGTGAAACTCGACTAGAGTGCATACCCTCTCAGTGTCCACTCTCACAATAGTAGAACACATTCTTGTCGAGTGTGTCGACTTCCACCCTGTGAGACGCTAGTTATTTGATGTGAACTCAACTGAGAAACTGTATGATGATGTACCACCAGAGAAAATCTTGGATTTGTTTTAGGGAATGCGGTTTTATATTTCAAAAACATGTTGACCAAATGTTTTAAGGATTTTACATTTTTTACCTTTATCTTTGTTGTTTAAAAAGTTTTTGTTGTTAAAAAATAAAATATTGTGTACAATACTTTAAATTTACTTTTTTAGAACTGTACTTTTAAGCGCCACTATATAGCCAGTGTTGAGCTGATGAGCTTTTAAGCGCCACTATATAGCCAGTGTTGAGCTGGTGCGCTTTTAAGCGCCACTATGTAGCCAGTGTTGAGCTGATGCGCTGTTAAATCATACTACATACATATAATTCATAAAATCATATTGAGATTCTAAATAGATAAATATCAACATCTGTAATTTTTTTTAAATGAAATTTAAAAATGCAATATATGCACGTGTGCACTAAGTGAATGTTGTGCTAAAATTAATGGGATTAAATATGTGTTAATATGCTAATTCCGTGAGAGAAGAATTTGAGGGAATGAAAGGATGAAATAGTGCGCACCAACATAATTTTTAATTGTACTCCTCCTTGTCACTCACGGAACGAGCAGCTGATTCAGCATCCATTCAAAACAGAAAGAACATCACTCGCAATTTTCATTTTAAGCGAAATGTGGTCTCAAACTCCTCGAGTTTTCCAAATGTTTTCATTTTCCATACTTCTTTGGATTTCAGCTTTACATATATAGTGCCATCTGTAGTCTAGGTGACGTCTATTTTCGTATCCTATTTCAGCTCCCGTACTTATTTTTGTCATGTCTTTATTTATGTAGATGCAATCATCCGTTGGTCGTGGTAGTGTTGGTGGTTATAATAGTTGTTGAAGTATGTTTGTGTGTTTGGCATCCATGAAATTATTGTTTTATAAGGAATGGTTTTGAAGGTGTTGTGATAATGCGTCACTACATCTTTCAGACGATGGAAAGGCTTAGTAATCTTGTAGTTAAACATAGCAAATGTTTTAAACACTGTAAGCATACAAAGGCTAAGAATATTGATGGATTTGCATACTGTAGTATTTTTGGGTCAAATCGATACAACATATCTTTGGTATATACCACAGTATACCACTAACGTAGAGAGCAGTATGTGAGGAAATTGTCATGCGTATTTTTACCTCGAGAATTTATTTTGACCTTGTTGATTCTCCCAGAAATTTCTTTGCGATTTGCTAGACGCCACTAAATTGTGAATTCATATTTGCAAGTCGAGTCCTGCAAATTTTTGTATTTTATGGCAATGGTATTGGCTTGAAAATTATACGTAATTTATTTTTAAAAAGGATACATTCACCCCGTGCTAAAAAGTTAATTAAATCCAAGAAAAACCCCTATAAATTGTATGTAAATAAAAATGGTGAAAGATTCCGCAAGATAATTACAACCACACTATGCATTGTTAGAAAGCTATTATTGACAAGATAATGACAACCACACTATGTATTGTTAGAAAGTTATTATTGACAAGATAATTACAAGGACGCTATGCATTGTTAGAAAGCTATTATTGGCATGTTTATACAATATTTGTATTTAACGTTTACTTTTAATTTTCTTATAACGTGCGATTCTGTAGGAAGAAGGCGATGACTAAGTCGTAATAACTTGCACCAAATCAGAATTTTCGACGGCTTTGGCAATAAAATATAATCAAAGTAAGGCGAAGCAAAAGTCTATAATAAAATTCCGACTTTTTTTACGGTTATCCTGTTTATTCGTAGTTGGTTTCCAATATTCCAGAGAAATGCATTTAAAACTGATTTAACGATTTGCGCAGCTAAATTGAAGGACATATATGGACCATATTTCTTGAGGTTTGATGTAGAAAAAATATTTTTATTTCAAAATATAAGTAACTTAACTATTGATAAATTTTAAAGGTTCATACTGTGCATTGCATCGATCCTGTAAAAGTCAATCCGAAATATTAGTACTTAGGTATCTGATAAGTTAAATAACAATGGTAGTGTGGTTGAGGATGAGAAAATATTCTCTTTTTTGGACTTCAAACTCTAAAGCCCATTTTTTATGAACAAGCTGTTAAATTTCCTCTCCCCGATTCATTTGTGTGGTCAAAATACACACTGAATTGAATTTTCTTAAACACTTGAGTCAATTAGTCAAAGCATAAAATGGTGTTCTTACTATTATATTATCTAAATAATCTTAGGGGGGGGGATTTAAAGTGCTACTGGAGAGTAAATCATCGATATTTCTCCAAATATTGGTAACATTCTTGTGTCATAGCATGAAGTCAATAAAGCATGTTCACGAAATAGATACGTCATATTATGTCAATAATAAATTTTGTGTCAAAAATTACTATGTGCTGATTTTAATAAGGATGTGTATTTTTTTTTTTTTTTTTTTTTTTACATTTTCTTTAGAAAGTAAACTCATATTTGTTTCCAATGCTTATTTAAATTATTCTTCTCGATGTATACATACACATTGTATTTTATATTTCTTATGATTCGGAGAAAATTTTATAGCATGGAAGTAAAGTTTCTTCAGATATCAATTATAACACGTAATAAGGGCACGATGAAATTATGAAGTTCAATGATTGGTAAAAAAAATCATTTATCTAAAAGTAGATAAATTGTTTGATATTATCTGTCCTAGTCTACTTCACACTTGCTTGGGGATATGCTTGTCCTAGTCTATTTCACCATCACTTGGGGATATGCTTGTCCTAGTCTACTTCACACTCTCTTGGGGATATGCTAGAAGATATGAGTTGTTTGATATTATCTGTCCTAGTCTACTTCACACTTGCTTGGGGATATACTTGAAGATATGAGTTGTTTGATATTTTCTGTCCAAGTCTACATCACACTTGCTTGGGGATATGCTTGAAATAGTCTACTTCACACTTGCTTGGGGATATGAGTTGTTTCTTTATGCATCTCGGTCAAAAAAATATTCTACAATTGAAATATAGAAATTCCATTTGCCTATCCTTGTAATTTTTAAATTTGTTCATACACACAAGCATCATCGACAGTCACGTGTCTAGGACATGTTTCTATTTCATAAATGACCCATGCAGAGATCCTTGTGCGCTAACCTGAATGCAAAGCTAGTGGTATGTTAAATATTTTTTTAACTCGTATCAGTATCTCAGTTAACTCCGCTCAGTTCTTAATAAATTCTTAAATGAGATGCCTAGGGTACGCTTCAAATGCAAAATCAAACAGGTTTTATATATATATATATATATATATATATATATATATATATATATATATATATATATATATATATATATATATATATATATATATATTATACCAGAAACCTTGTACTCGATTTTGTCACGTCGGAAACAGTTAAGGTTGATAATTATTCTAAACAGTGGATGCATATAATTAATACGGGGAAAACAAAAGTTATGGTATTTCGTAAATGCAGAAATATATCAAATATCCGAATTGTCAAGGGTTAACGGATATAAATATTTAGGATCAACTTCTACAAAATATGGTAGATTGAAAAATCAGGCTAAAAGAAGTTATGTACCATCTTCGTAAAAGAATATGATTGATTGATTGATTGTGGTTTAACGGCGCGCCAGCACTGTGAGGCTATTTAGCGCCATAGAAAAGGTTGTATGATGAATAATTCACAAATGTTAAAAGGTTCATTATCGACCAGCGATAATAGAGTCAAACAATTAAAATCTAAACGATGAAGTGGTCAGGGTAATATATGAAGTTTCCCGATCAACGGGGAATGTAAATGGTGTGTCAATGAATAGGAATAAAGGTACTTAGGATCAACGACTGTACATATATTCTAAAAATACTCAGAGCTAGCTGTAAAATTAGAATTTAGAATAGATGTTTACTTCTTTCAAGTAATTTAAAATGCAAGGTACGTTTACTGTATAAAAAAATTCCTTCATGTGTTGAACATTATAGTAACGATCGCGTGTAGGTTGGAGATCGAAACAATCTATCATAAAATGTTTCACAGTGAAGGGTTCACTGCAAGAAACACACTCAGGTGGGTCTTCGCCCTTTAGGATGTAGGAATGGGTTACATAAGTATGACCAATTCTAATCCTTGCAGTGGCTACCTCGTCTTTACGGATGGTTCTGTAGGAAGGAGCCCAGTCGCCGAGGATTGGTTTTATTATATGTTTGTTATTCACTGCATCATTCCATGATGCCTGCCACTTATTAAGTAAACACTTTTTGATACTAGGTTTAAAATCAGTGTATGGTATTTCAAAATCAGATGGTTCTAGGGATAGGGCCATTTTAGCAGCGCGATCAGCTTTTTCGTTACCTTTAATACCGATATGGCTGGGTAGCCAACAGTACACTATATTGTGGGAGGTACACAGCTCGGTATGTTTCATGAGAATGTTGGTCAGTAGTGGATTTTCCAGTTTCATATTGTGAAGTGACTGAAGTACTGATAGTGAATCCTAGAAGATGATGGAGTTTAAAATATGTTTGCATTCGATATATTTCAGGGCAAGGTCTATTGCCCTGATTTCGGCTGAAAAAATCGAGGCACCGTCTGGCAAGCGAACTTTGTAGTGTGATTTCCACTAACGAAGGCTGCAGCAGCCTTTTCCTTATCCTTGGACCCATCAGTGTAAATTCTTGTGTAGTTATTAAATTCGGTAAGGAGTTCGTGGTAAGTGTTATGAAAGATGAAAGGGTTTGTCTCCGATTTCGTGCCGTCGTGTAGTGTAAAAAGTACTGTTGGTTGTTTAAGTAGACAGGGAGGTGTTTCAGAAATGGACATCTTCTGGATTTTAGAAAGGTCAACTTTTGTATTGTCAAGGCTGGGTGATATTCTAATGCCAAAGGTAGGTATGGCATTTGGTTTGTTTTCATATAATGTTTTGTATTTTGGTTGAAATACAGCCGAAAAAGCAGGATTCAAAGGGTTCGATTTTAATTTGAGGCTTTCACATGGGGATGTCCTAAATGCTCCCAGAGCGAGTCTTATTCCTTGGTGGTGAATTGGGTCAAGCGTCTTTAAGTATGTTTTTGTGGCTGAACCGTAAACAACACAACCATAGTCTAGTTTGGATCGAAGTTAAGTTCTATATAAATTTAGAATGACTTTTCTATCAGCGCCCCAGTCAGTGTGCGCTACTACTTTGAGTAGATCTAGCGATTTCAAGCATTTAGCTTTCAAGTTCTTTATGTGTGGAATAAAGGTGAGTTTTCTGTCGAAGATAATACCTAAAAACTTTGTTTCCTCCATTATAGGTATAGGTATTCCGTCCAGTGTGAGTTTAGGTTCATCATGATGTCTTCGTAACTGTCAGAAATGCATGCATACTGTTTTCGATTTGAGAATTTGAAACCGTTGGCATTGGCCCAATTTTGAATTTTGTTTATATTTTGTTGCAGTCGTCTTTCAATTGTATGCATGTGCTTGGATCGATAGCATATTAGGAAATCATCAACATATAGGGAGCAATGCATACCAGGAGCCAAACACTTGGTAATGCTATTAATTTTGATGTTGAAAAGTGTTACAGATAAAATACTGCCCTGGGGCACACCCATTTCTTGTTCGTACATATCTGAGAGGGTGGAACCCACTCATACCTTAAATTCTCTGTTTGAGAGAAAGTTCGATATAAAAGAGGGCAGACGGCCTTTTAAACCCAGATTGTGCAGGTCATTCATTATTCCGTACTTCCATGTTGTATCATAGGCCTTTTCTAGATCGAAGAAAACAGCTACTAAGTGTTCCTTCTTGATAAAAGCATCGCGAATAAATGTTTCTAGTCTAACCAGATGATCATTGGTACTACGGCCATATCTAAAGCCACTTTGGAAAGGATATATTAAATTATTAGTTTCCAAATACCAAACAAGCCGAGCATTGATTATTCGTTCCATTGTTTTACATACACAGCTTGTCAGCGCAATGGGACGATAGTTGGTAGGATCTGTGCTATCCTTACCTGGTTTGGGAATAGGTATTACTGTTGCTTCTTTCCAAATTTTTGGTACATTGCCAGTGATCCATACATTATTGAAAATTTCCAAAAGAGCGATTAATGATGGTTCTGGGAGATGTTTCAAAAACTGGTAATGTATTTCATCAGGCCCAGCGGATGTATCATGGGCCTTGTTCAAAGCTTCCATAAGCTCTAAAAGTGAAACGGTTGATTATAACTTTCGGAATTGCTGGATGTGAATTTTAAAGGTATTTTTTCTTTTTGACTTTTTAATTTTCGAAAATCTGATGAATAATTAGACGATGATGAATTTTTTGAAAAGCTATCAACAAGTATATTAGCTATGTCATGTTTGAAATGGAAGTTGTTATTGTTTACTTTTTGATGTCGGAAAGAGTTGCGTTTTCCCTTACCATTTATTTTGCGGACTCTGTCCCATACTTTTTTTTATAGAGGAACGAGAGTTTAGAGTAGAAACATATTTTTTCCATGATGATCTTTTATATTCTTTAACCGTGCGACGAGCTTTAGCCCGGAATATACGGTATGTACTTAAATTTTCGGGCGTCGGGCGGTTATTAAATTTTCTTAATGCTTCTCGTCGTTGTCTAATTGCTTCTTTACATTCTTTAGTGAACCATGGTTTTTGTGTTCTTTTATGGTTCGGTGAGGACTTAGGAATGGATTCTTCTGCAATCTCGATTAAAATAGATGTAAAATGTTGAATAGGGTCATTAACGTTTAAAAAGGCATCTCTGTTAAGTCTAGTTATACATAATGTTTCAAACTTGGCCCAGTCGGCCTTCTTTAAATTCCAGTGTGGAATTTGCTCATCGATGCTAGAGTTAATATTCGCAAGAGAGATTGGGAAGTGGTCACTGCTGTGAAGGTCATCAGCGACCTTCCAATCATAATCCAAAAGCAGCGAAGGAGAACAAATTGACAGATCGATGCACGTGTATGTACCTGTTCCTGGATGCAAATATGTCGGTGTTTTCGTGTTATATAGACAAAAATCGTGTCTAGAAATGAAATCTTCTACCTTTTTTCGTCTGTCATTTATGTAATTTGATCCCCATAAAATGTTATGGGCATTGAAATCCACAAGGAGAACAAATGGGGTGGGCAGCTGTTGAACGAGGTTGTCTAAGTCATTTGGTAGTAATTTCGTGTTTGGTGGTATATAAATAGAACAAAAAGTAATCACTCGATGTAGAGTGACGCTTACAGCAATGGCTTGTAGATTTGTATTAAAGAAATGACGTGATGAGGGGCCCTATTGTTCACAAAACGGAAGCTCCTCCTGAGGCGCGATCAACATTTTTTGAGTAGGTGTTAAAAAGGGAGTAATTTTTAAGTGTAATGTTGTCCGTCTCTTTTAGAAATGTTTCCTGCAGGCATAGTACTGCAGGATCTTGTTCACTTAAAAGCAGAAGAATATCATTGTAGTTGGTTTTAAGTCCTCGACAATTCCATTGTAAGATGGTGTTCTTCATTATGAAATTAAATTAGGGATGGTGTAGTAATTAGGTTAGACCTTTCGGAGAGAACACTTCTATGTGCTTATTTATCAGGAGGAAGTACGGGATTAAATTTTTTTTGGTAGGTTTGGAGCTACCTTGAGTACATGGAGCAGTTTCTTCTGCGTCCAAGTCCTCAAAGTCGCCAAACCTATTGTGCAGCTTTATAGGGTCATCAGACCCTTTTTGCTGCCTATTTGTTTGTTGTCTCTTTTTACTGTTTGGTGATTTTAGTGTTGGTGTGTTGTTGAATGTTGTTTGAGTTGACATTGTGTTTTTCTGAGGTTTGTAATTTGGAGTGTTTGAACTTAATGCTGAATCAGGTGGGATTGTTTGGGTCTGTGCGTCCTTAGTTGTTTTTGGACTGGTTTTAACTACAGTTGAGAAGGTTGGGCCGGGTAGGGAGATTCTAGCCTGTACAATCTTTCTGGCCTCTGGAAAGGGGATGTTGGAGGTGTACTTCACCCTTTGTATTTCATTCCCTTGTTTCCTGGTTTCACAATCCTTGGAATTGGCGTGATGATCTTTTCCGCAGTTTACGCAATGCGGAGTGGCCCTGCACTCGGTTTCCCGATGAGACAGGTCCCCGCATCGGCCACATACTGGGTTTTTGGAGCATCTATCTTCATGATGTCCGTATTTCTGACACTTGAAGCATCGAAGTGGGTTTGGTATGTATATCTCAACCTTAACTTGTAACAATCCAACTTTAACTACTTTTGGTAATGTTGGTGTGTTGAAGGTGAGTATAATGGTATTGGTGTCCTGTAAATTGTTGTTACGTTTTATACGGATTCTACGGATGGTAGTGACATCTTCATTTTTCATCCCTTTGACTATTTCTGTGTCGCTAACTCCAGCCAAGTCACGACAACGAATCACGCCTTTGGAGGTATTTAGTGATGTGTGATTGAAAGAGGTTACTGGAATATCGTGAAAAGTCTTTATTTTTTGGATGTTTTCAGTATGTGCTCTTCGCTCACACTCTACAAGTAATCCACACGACATTAGTTTTTTTATGCTTTTCGTTTTGCCGACTAATCCAAGTATAGTCTTCTTGACTATAAATGGAGATAGTGCTGCAAGTGGTCTGCTGTCATCTTTGGATTGGATGACCATGAAGCGCGGGAAGGACTCCACGCCACATGGTTCATCGTCTGAATCGGTCAGTGGTTTAGTTCTTTTGAGTTGGTTTTTTTTTTTTTTTGGTTCACTATTATGTTTTATTGTTTATTCAGCACCCGTGCTCACTCACCCGCCACGGAGTCCAACAAGGGGACACTTTTAAGTGCCAAGGATACACAGGTGGTATACTCAGCGGGTAAAGTTACCTCCTGATTGACCCGTTAAGCCACCGCCTTCTAGGAAGCCTTCTGAGAAAGGGAAAAAAAGGGGGAAAATGTAGGGGCAACGGTGGTATCAAGAGCGATACAACGAAAAAAAAGGGTAGAGATAGTGATATAAGTAAATTCAAAGGACATCCTAGGGCTCGACGTGACCAGCCGATTTGTAGAGACCTGGCCCATCCCGACCGCCCGTCTAGAAGAAGTAGAGGCCAAAGTAGTGTATTGCATTGGAAAGCCGCTGCTCAACTACCAGGATCCTTTCCTCCCACGATACGGGTCGCAACCCACGGCAAACGGGTTGCCTCCACTCAGTCGCCTCTTACGACACGCAGCGAGGACGCGTCGGGCCTATTCTACAACCCCGGACCCGCAGGGGGATCGAAAAAGAATACAAAATCAGCTCAGATTATTTGATATGACGATAACTCCAGTTTTAACATAAATAGTTTGCATCTCAAATATGAGGATTCAAAACATTAGATATATTTGAAAGAGTTCAGTTGGAATTCTGGAGAAAACGTGTTGTAAGTGAACAAATCTACCCCAGCTTATATGTCCCACCTGAACCAAAAATCTTGTCAACTAATCCCTCCCCCTCTCTCTCTCTCTCACACACACACACACATGCAGAGTATTACCCACACATATATAATATGTAAAATACACTGGAACTCGGACACACACACATACACACAAACTACAGATTTAGTGTCGGGGATACTGTGTACGACCTCCATCTAACCGTCCGTCCGTAACTCCATACCCTAAACTGCATGGTG
This sequence comes from Margaritifera margaritifera, assembly GCA_029931535.1. Classification (NCBI taxonomy): domain Eukaryota; kingdom Metazoa; phylum Mollusca; class Bivalvia; order Unionida; family Margaritiferidae; genus Margaritifera; species Margaritifera margaritifera. The sequence continues at coordinate 453,563 of JAQPZY010001089.1, read as the reverse complement.
GGAATTCATCAAACCTCATAGATACGTTGTCCATATGGTAACCATCTGTGAGAAGGGTATACTGTTTTGCCTCCTCCCCTGGTGTTGCTGAGAGGGGGTAAAATCTTTAAAAATTGCAATTGCAGTGCCATCTTTAAATACTTTTGGACTAAATTGTATATGTACATTTATAGCAGGATGAAACATAATAAGAGTAATGGGTTTGGGGTTATGATCCCTGGGTCACGGTCAGGAAGGAGGGCTGAGTATCTATGGGACCATGGGTTATGATCCCTGGGTCACGGTCCGGAAGGAGGGCCGAGTATCTATGGGACCATAGGTTATGATCCCTGGGTCACGGTCCGAAAGGAAGGCCGAGTATCTATGGGACCATGGGTTATGATCCCTGGGTCACGGTCTGGAAGAAGGGCCGAGTATCTATGGGACCATGGTGAGCCATGAAATTAACTATGGTTCTCTTTGACATTGGGATTGTAGGCCAGTGGTAGCAACTGGTGGTTATTATTATTACTAGTAGTAGTAGTTTTGTCGGCGTTTAGTTAGATTGTTTTAGGGCCGCAGGGGAGATCAATCACAAATTATTGTGTTACCCTATTGAAATATCGCATAATTAAAATAATAATAATAATAATAATAATAATAATAATAATAATAATAATAATAATAATAATAATAATAATAATAAGTATGTTGTTGGTACTGATGACTGTCCCAGTTGGTGTGGAGGAGAAGAATGATAACCTTTTAGCTAACAATATGTACAAAAAAGCTTACAGTAAGGTAAAAGTTTCCGGCCATTTAGTGAAATCTCGACATATAACAATTAAACAAAGTCCATAGCGTTAGATGCAACGTTTGACACAACACAAAGAAATTAGTTGGTCCATTAAGGTCATGAATATAGGTCATGTGTAATAGAACAGCAGGATCAGCATAGACGCCAGACATCATTGCACAGAGCCAGATTTAACTCCTGTGTACATATTACAGGATGGTCCAAATAAAACCCCGTAATTGCTGAACTTTAAATTATGAGAACATATGAGAAGTATATAAGAATATTTGAAGCCAAACTTTACTACTTGCCATCAGACTAGTCTTTTACATTCCATATATATTCAATTTATTAGTATCATTACTCTGTTCTTTTTTTAAAAATTTGTAACTATATATGAAAATGAACTTTCTACTTACGTACTTTTGGAACGTTTCTTTTTAAACATAGTAGTGCTAAGCATTCTTGAATGAATTACATTGATGATGCAATGGGAAAAGGTAAAGTCACATAATAGTAGTTTGTTTTGCCTATCGATCAGTTGAAATTTGTGATTGATATCGAGGATTTCTAGAGTTACCCATAAATCAGGAAGGCGACCAGTTATAGAAGTGTGTATAGTACACATGACAAGTGGTGACAACGTGGTTTCAGGTGCTCATTCATTCATCGTCTTCCTCTTTATTCTTTCCCTATCCGAGGAAAGAATTTACAGATGATCTCTTGAAGAAAGCAAAAATAAAGTTTGGTTTTCAACAGATTATCCATGGAAACAATGTAGTTATAAAAAACGTTGTTGCCGCGTATTAATGCAGAAAAAGGCCCAATGAGAGGGAATCTGACGTACAGGACAGCAAGTATATTTTATTCGATAGAGAGTCAACATAATCAGCCATTTGTCACTTGGCAAGGGGAGAAAATTATCCAAATGAGCAAACTTTTATTGAAATTCCTATCGACGCTTTTACATGCATTATGTCTGTCTGAGGCATTGATTTTGTATGTGGTTATTCAGTGGAGAATTCCATTGATGGTGTCTTTCCAAACTAAAACATAACAACAATAAAAGCAGTATGTCATTTAATATCAACGACCTCACAAACATAAAAGCAGTTTAAGCAGACCTCTCTATAAGCACTACCAGCGCATGCTGGACCTTCAAATCCTCGTCTTGGACCCCACTTTTGTCAGACTGTGGATCCTGCAGTCTCTCAATAAGTAGTCCTGGACCCTCAGTATTTGAAATTGTGAATTCAGTGGATGTTCATTTTCCCAATATGTTATAAAAAGCCCCAGTTTGCAAAAAAAAGCAACTACATTGAACAGAAATAAAGAATGTTCATATCTAAAAGTGCATGAGGTTTACTAAAGTATAATATCTATTGATTTAATTTAATGTCACGATATAATGCACACTGAAGCACTTCCCCTTTTCCCACCTGTACACTCAGTATGTATGTGATAATGTTTAACAGCACCTCAGCACAATATATCGTGACAATCGAAAGTAAAGTTCTATAAATGTAACAATGACAAATTGCAGAAACCTTTAGGAAGATAAAGCCTTCCAAATAAATGTAAAATGTGAAGCACTAAAAGATACAAGATAAAGCCTTCCAAATAAATGTAAAATGTGAAGCACTAAAAGATACAAGATAAAGCCTTCCAAATCAATGTAAAATGTGAAGCACTAAAAGATACAAGATAAAGCCTTCCAAATAAATGTAAAATGTGAAGCACTAAAAGATACAAGGTAAAGCTGTCTATCGTAAAATGTATGTAAAATAAAATATAATGGTAAACAACATCAAATCAATGCTCAAAATTTGTTTTAATAAAGAGCATTTTCTCAACGAGTCTAAGATGTTATCAGCTGGTATATCATCATAAAGTTCCTTGATCAAATTCACATAAAACAATCGCTTTTTCACAGGGTGGAAGTCAATACACTCGACAAGAATGTCTTCCACTATTAGTAGACACTGGCAGCGTATGCATTGTAGTCGAGCTTCCACTTTCAGGGTGTATACACGAGTCATGTATGTGTGTCCTATACGCGATCGATACAATACCAACTCATGCCTGCGATTTGTTCTATATGAGGGATGCCACTCTCCGATAACGGATTCTATATTACGAAGCTTGTTTGTGGAGTTTTGATTCCACATATTTTGCCAAGCATACATAACATGCTGATTTATGTAATGTTTGAAGCCAGTATATGGGATCTTCCATCTGGAAACGGGTGACTGTATGGCAGCTTTGGGTGCTTATCTGCGCTTTCGTTACTCTTAATACAAATATGACTAGGCATCCAACAGCACAGAATACTTTTTTCCAGATTGTATGAACAATTAATATTCTGTGAAATCTGGGATATTAACTGGTGATCAAATTTAGGGTTTTGCCAAGCTTTCAGTGTGGAAAGAAAATCCGAAAAGATAGCATAATTTGTTATTTTGGAGGTTTCAGTGCAGTTCAAAGAATTAAGTATCGGTGTAATTTCAGCGGTAATAATGAAGACTTTATCCGGTAACCGGCTCGAATTGGTGCAAAGGGGTGTTGCAACAGCAGCTTCAATATTGTCTCCATCTTTCGAACCGTCTGTATACAGGAACGTATGACCACGACAGAAGGCTCTGATTTCAACGAATTTACTCTGAAAAAGGAGATCTTTTATTACGGACATTTTGAATTGGCAAAGATCAAATATTACTTTTTTGTGTTTTGATAACCAAGGTGAGGATTTGAAACATAGAATGCTTCAGTATTTTCAACACTGGTTTTTACCGTTTCTAGGTGAGGACGAATTCGTATGACTAGAAGTGGAATGAAATTTGGTTTCTGAGCAGACAAGGTTTGGTATTTGGACCTAACGAGTACATCATATGAGTGATTTGATGGATTGGACGATATTATACTGAAGAGCAAGTTTAGTGCGTCTGAGGTAAAGTGATTGTTCGTTAGCCTCAACTTAGAGGTTTTCTGAAGGGAAGTTAGAAATGCACCCAAACAATTCTAAGTCCCTGACTGGGTATCGGATCAAGCATCTGCAGGTAAGATTTACAAGCTGATCCGTACACAAACGAACCACAGTCAAGCATAGATCTTACCAAACACCTGTATAACCGAGGCAAGACCTTCCTATCTGCTCCCCAGTCTGTATTTGCCACGACTCGTATTAAATTCAGTCTTTTTGCATTTGTCCTGGAGGTATCTAATATGTAGAAGGAAAGTTAGTTTACGGTAGACAAAAAGCCCTTGGCATAAGTGAATACAAACAGTTGCTAGATTTCGAAAATTTGAACCCGTTATTCTGCTGCCCATTTTTGATCTTTTAGTAAGCTCATTTGTAGTTGACATTTAATAGTATTCATACTATTTGATCTATAGCAGATCAAAACGTCGTCGACATATAATTGCTCAATTCCTGAATTAAGGCATCTCACTATGCTGTTAAGTTTGATGCTGAATAGGGTGACTGACTATATGCTGCCCTGAGGTTCACCCATATCATGAAGATAACAAGGGTACTGCCTACCTTAATTCTGAAAGTTCTGTCCTCAACAAATCGCATATAAAGTCAGGTGGCCTACCCCTTAGACCTAGGTTAATTAGGTCATTCATAATGTCGTAAGTCCATGTCGTGTTCTAAGCTTTCTCCAATGCCGAAGAAGAGGGCAAAGATATGTTCTTTCTTTATGAAAGCTTCTCTAATAAACGTTTAAAATCTGACAAGATGGTGCATTGTGATTCTTTTGCAGCCGAATCCACTCGGTATATACAGTATATATTCAGATTTTCATTTGTTGGATTGGCCATGAAATATGGAAGGACCTTTTTGTGCTCCCTGATGGCGTCTTTGCGTGCACCTTGAAACCATGGTTTGTTGACACGTTTAGGTATCGCCCAAGTTTTCAGTATTGTATCGACAGGGACATCTTGGAATATATTTGTAAATAAGGTATTAGATCCACTAGGTTGTCAAAACGATCGGCTGTCAAATTTGATTCGCAGAGGAACTGAAGCATTTCCCAATCTGCTTTGTTCAGTTTCCCTTGAGGTTTTGAGGTATTACTTCTCAAGTATATTGGAAAGTGGTCACTATCACATAGGTTGTCACAAACTTCCCAAGAGAAGTCAAGTAAAAAAGACGGATTGCAGATGGTCAGATCTAACGACAAGTAGGTATACGATGTATCACTAAAAAGGCAGAAACTGTGTTTTGAAAGTTCTGTTTTCTTCCCTCTCTCGTTATCTTTACAGACCCAAAGTGTATGGTGGCCGTTAAAGTCGCCAAGTAAAACAAAAGTTGTTGACAACTGTACAATAAGATGATCAATATTAGATTGATTGAATGGAGTGCTTGAAGGGAGACAGATGGAGAAGAAAATAAGCGTTTTGTGTATGGACACACGAACCGCTGTAGCCTGCAAAGTATTATTGAGATTAATTTGGCTGTGAGGAGTTTTGTTACTGCTGATGATGAACACTCTTCCGGCAGACTTATCAGTATTTCTTGAAAAGGTGTTGTACTTTGTGAAGTATTTGAAATTAAATCGATCTTTGTTCTTTTAGAAAGGTCTCATGAAGATAGAAAGCTAATGGATCATATTCTTTAAGTTGAAGAATAATTTCATCACTATTTGCATTTAATCCTCGGCAATTCCATTGAATAAAGGTGTCAGACATATTTATGAAAGTGTGGAACTTCTGGACTTCTGGAGCTTTCACTTGTGCAATATCAATCTGCTCTCCAGTGTCGACACTTTCTAGACTCCCAAATGTATAAAAAGTCTGAGAGGATCGTCGAATCCTTTCGGAAGTGTATTAAATTCTTTAATCCTCTCTTTATTTTGTTTAGAGCATGCATTTCCGCCTTCGCCAGCGGTTTGCTGCTCTTTTGGTGGGTCGCTAATAACCGCTTTCTTAGTAGTAGATCTGGGAATCTTGAAGTGCTTTAGCTATCACAAAAGATACTAGCTTGGTTAGTTGCTTGGTTCTCTTCATTGGATTCAATGATGAGACATCTTGGCCAATTTCCCTGACTTGGACAGGTCTCACACTACTGTTTCGTGTCTTGGTGTTTGTGCTATAACGTAATATTATTATTTTGTCATCTGCGCTCCCCTCCCGCCTCGGAGACCAACAAAGGGACTTAGATTTTCGCTCATGAATTGAGTTACTTCTGTCAGAGTTGCACATGGTGATACACTTGAACAAAGACGAAATTTTACTCAACTGACCCTTGCCAGCGACTCAGAGGATATGTCTTTTGTAAGTTTTCAAGAACAACAATTTGTTGCTTTAATCACAAAGGTGGTCTTTAGAAAGTATGCATATCAGTGAAACGGAATGTCTTTAACATAGCCCCGGAAGCTTGGCGTGACAAGCCGACTGATTAGACAGGCCCCTCTGACCACCCGAAGAGAAGAAAGAAGTCACTTTCCCAACAGTCACAGGTCTAAAAACTAAGTCTGATGCCAAATTAACACAATGGAGATCAACATTTACAAAGCCGCACTCTAATCCCAGAATAAGTACACTTTCACTAAAAGAAGACTTCTCATGCAAAGGCAAAGTACCTCATAATAAAAGACTCTGAGAAGCTCCCGTGTCCCTTAATATTACAATAGGGATAGGTTTCGCAAAATCACAACTAAGTGATATAGAACCTTCTGACATGAATGGTTCATAAGTCTCCAAAATAGAATCAGACTGGGGTTTGTTTGACCCAACAAATGTATTGCTTTCAATACAAGACCGTGACCTTGACCTCTTTGAAATAAGAGCATTTGGAAAAGCTCGGTCTTTATTCTGTTGCTTATTTTTCAACCTGTAGCAATCCGAAATAACATGCCCTTTCCTTTTACAGTAAGTGCACGTAGAAAGAGATAAGTATCTCTAATCAGTCTTATCAGATGTTTGATTTCTAAAAGTTGTGCCGTATTGAAATTTGGAAGTACTCATAGGCTCTAACCATACCCGAGTAGGACTTGAAACAAAATTCTGAACATTAAATGACATTGTGAATGTTTGCTAGTTTCACTAAAGATTTCTCAAATGGAATTAAAATATTCAAATGGGTGAAATAAAAATCTTTACTTGGGACAATACATTTCCGAAACAAAATCTATCTTACGACTCTATGGTCTTAAATAATGTAACAGAATGAAAGTGAAACCAATAACGTATGTAAAATCAACAAACAATTTATTTCTAGACAAAGTGAAAAAGAAACTTACAGTAACGTGAATTAAAATCGAAATAATCCAATACCCCTAAGTGTCATAATCACAAGTCCTAAATATAGAATGTTCTAAATGAATGAATGTTCCGAATGAATGGGTAGTCTGAAATATCCTGATATACCCCAATAATGTAATCCAGATCATCTTTGAGAATGTACACATGTCTCCAAAAGTCAAATATTTAAATCCAAAGGTTAATGAGCACTTTAGGTAACTCCAAAGAATGTTCCAATAAATAATTCCTTTCGAATTATGTTTACAGCATTACGGCATTACAGCTCGACGAGACTACAGAACAACTATGATTCCAAACAGTCTGATGACTCCAAAGGCAGATCATAAAAAACATGAATGTTTTTAACACAGGATTTAAAATTGGAATGATTATAATGCGTATATCAAAGAATTATATACTCTTTGCAAATGGCCTATTTCACAACAGGAAATGTGTTATATTACGAGCCAGAATGCAATATTAAATGTGTCATTTTAATTGAATATCTTCAAGAAATGGTAAACAACTCTGACCTTGAACTCAAATGCATTAGACATGTTGATTATAAATGACTAAAGTACAACTTACGCTATGGACACGTATTATAAATTCAATATACATAAGAGCAGAAAAATCAAAATCATTGTCATGATATTATGATTACTTTTACGTCAGGCATTTCTGGTTCACGGTAAGTCTTCGTTCGCTGTACTGTACACAAAAGTAATAACTCCAATTCCTTAATAGTGCAAATTCTTGCTAAAATTACGTCCCATATATAAAGTTATATTAAGTGTGCACTTAAGGCACATCGCTTTCTACTATGGTACCATATGTGAAGGTTTACGGTAAATCATTTGCATTTGAGTAAGATATAATTGGATGTCAAAATCATGAACGTGTGCAGATTATTGGTTGAGGCACGGAAGAACTGAAAAGTTGGCACCAAGTTTGTTTTGACCACGGAGATGTCTTGATTTTATATTAAAAAATACTTAAATACAAGACTGATGTTACAGCGCAGTGTACATTGTCCTCGATCTGTTTCTCCCGCCAATATTTCTTTACATTAATACAAATATGGAAACACCAAAATCTGATTTGTATTATTATTATTAGTAGTAGTAGTAGTAGTTTTCTCATGGTTTAGTTAGATTGTTTTTGAGGGATGCGGGAGAGATGAATCGCTTATTTTGTTATTCTCTTGAAATCAAGCATTATATTATTATTATTATTATTATTATTATTATTATTATGTCGTTGGTACTGATGATTGTTGTGGTGACTGGTACTAAGTCGGAGTTGCGGTAATAACAAAGACGGGAATATCCTTTTCCATTACAATATGTGCAAAAAAAAGTTTAAATAAGTTTCCGGTCATTTAGTGAAATCTCGACATATACGAGTAGGCCTGATCCAGTTCAACATAAAGTCCTGATCGTTAGATGCAACATTTGACCAAATACACAGGCATTCATGAGTAATAGAACAGCAGGATCAACACCTAAGTTAAATCTGGCTCTCTGCCATGATGTCTGACCCCTATGTATATAATACAGGTTTGCCACAAGAAAACCGTACTTGCTGAACTTTAAATTATGAACAATATGAGAAGTATGTATCGGCCAAATATTTCTGATTTCCATTACAGTAGTTTTTGTTGGATTTTTTGTTTATATGTTCCATATATATTTGCGTTATGAATATCATTACTCTGACATATTTTTACTTAGATTGACTAGATGTCAAAGTAAACTTTATAATTACGTACTTTTGGCGCGCTTATTTTTAAACAAAGTGGCGCTAAGCATTCTTGATTGCTGATGTAAATCCAGTGCAATGGTGCAATGAAAAAAGGTAAAGTCACGTGATAGCATCGTTTTACCTATCGAGCAGTCAAGATTTGTGATTGATATCAAGGACTTCTAGAGTCACCCATAAATCAGGAAGGCGACCAGTTATAGTAAGGTTTATAGTAGATATGACAAGTAGTGACAACGTGATCTCGGGTGCTCATTCATTCGTCGTCTTCCTCTCTCTGAAAGAAAAAATTCAATCGATCTCTTCAAGGTCAAAATAAATTTTGATTATCAACAGATTTACTTCAGAACAATACAATAAAATGGAGTTTTTGCTGGGAATTCACTCAGAACAGGCCAAATGAGATGGAATCTGAGATACTGGAAAAATCTTCCAACCTGTTAACAAGTCAATTGTACTTGGTAGAGAGTCAATATAATCAGCCTTTGTCTAGTGGTCTGTGGAGAAAAATGACGTTAGTATACAAAATTTCATTCAAATTCCTATTTACATTTTTACATTCATTGTGTCTGTATGTGGTGTTCATGTGTGTCTGGTTATTCGGTAGAGAATTCCATTGATAGTGCCTTTCCAAACAAAAACATTACATCATGTCATGTATTGCACTTTTTGTTGGATATGATTTGAGTCGTCTAAGAACAACCAATAATCATAATAATACTTTAAGCAGAGCTGTCTGTAAGCACCTCCAATGCACACTGTACCTTCAAATCATCGTCTTGGATCCCAATTTCTCTCAGACTGTGGATCCTGTGGACTCTTAATAAGTAGCTCTTGACCCTCAGAGTTTTTAATTGCGAATTCAGTGGATGTACATTTCCCCAGTATGTTGTATGAGAAAAGACCTAGCTGACAAAAAAGGAATTACACTGAACAGAAATAAAGAATTTTCATATGTAGAAGCGAAGAAGATTCACTAAATTAAAACTGTATTGATTTGTATGTAACGATTTAATGCCCACTGATGAACTCTATTTTCACCTGGACACTAAGTTTTTCTATCAGGACCCTAAATTTATAGAGACTGCAGATCCAGGATCCCCAGTGTTAAAGGCTTACAGACAACTAGGAGTTAATATTATCATTATTAGTATTATCATTACTACTGTTATGTTGCTAGTCGTGTCATCACCGGGAAAAATGAATTGATATGGCATTTTAGCATAATGCTGCCTGGGGTTGAGTATTTTGCTTTGGTGTAATCTAGAGCACAACATTCCGATTAAATATATTATTTTTAATTCTTACAATCGTCGCTTTGAATGGTCATCTAATTAAAATGATTTAAACTTTTTATATTAAAAATAGTTTTGCTGTTAGTGTCGTCGCAGAGAAAATGACTTGTTATGGGGATTGGAACATAATGCTACCTGGAGGTGGGGTTTTTGTTTTGGTGTAATCTAGAATACAACATTCCGATTAAATATTTTATTTTTAATTCGTAGAATCGTCGCTTTTGAATGGCCATCTAATTAGAACTGGTGGTAACTTTTTCTAATAAAAATAGTTTAAACCCTTCAGGATTTAATACTCTCCACTTTTTATGGAAGGAGATGCTCCTTCTTTTCTATACTTTAACTTTTTATACTTTACAACTATGTATGTGCATACATCGATCATTTTCTACATTCGTTTCCAAACAAACCTGTGAAAGTGTCGTTCCATTATCCATCATGCATACGTTAAATCAAAGTAGATGGTAATGTTATATTGAATGATACAAGATTTATATCCTCCTGCAATCAATCATTATGCAATGAAGGGTTGTTATAACTTGAATTTTAAAAAGTACATCTATTTTTCCTTTAAAGGCAATCACGATTACTCAAAATTATTCAAAAATTCCCATTTTGGCAAAGAACTCATGTATACACGTTCAGTATAAAAGTAAAACAAGTTGCAGTCAGGTCATTTAATGAGTTCGTTTGCTACACTGTATTTGCGTATTCACTGAAAATCATGTCTAAACCACAAGACACGCGGCGACGAGTTGAATTGTCTCTTAAAGACAAAGTCGCTCCGATAAGGCAGTGGGAAGCGGTTCCTAAGCCTTCACAAAAAGAAATCGGGATAGCTTTCGGTGTCGGAAATTCTACAATCTTTGACATTCTAAAATGAAAATATGAATATATCACAGAGTACGAGAACAATGGATGTGGCACCAAATTTAGGGTCAGCAAATCGAGCAAATTATATAAACTAAATGAACTGGTTTATGACTGGTTTGGCAAGCACTATCCAAGGCACTTCCTATTTCGGGTCCAATCATATAGGGGAAGGCACTTGAATTTTCATCTCAGTTGAACGTTCCTGATTTCGAGGCGTAGAATGGATGGTTGAATAAAATCAGGGTTTGTTATTCCATAAAGAGCATATCAGTGTGTGGGAAAAGTGCTAGTGTCGACACGTGGATAGTAGAGGATTACCGTGATCGTTTCTCTGACATAGTGTCGGAATATCCTCAGAATAATATTTTCAGCTTAGATGAGACTAGTTTATTCCATAAGGCATTGCCCGACAAATCCTTAAATGAAGGAGGAAAACTGTATAGGGCGTTAAAGTGCAAAGAAAAGACTTACGGGGAGAAACTGAAACCATTAGTTATTGGTAAACGTAAAATGCCTCGCTGCTTTAAAAACATAAGCAAAGTAGTTTTCCTGTTATCTGGGATTATGACATAAAAGCTTTGATGTATTCTAAAATATTCCGTGACTGGATTTTAAGTGTAGATTACAAAATGAAGCGTGAAAATCGCAAAATCACGGAAGGTAATTGTGGGATCTTATTGTACCGTTAACGTTGAAAGAGCACGTGTTGAAAATCCTGAGTGAGAATGAAGTCATATGTCTCACCAGGAAGTGTTCAGCAACTTAACAATTTCGCAAGTCACAGTTATCTCGAGAGTATAGAAAAGTTAGAAACAGTGACGAAGAGTACTATAGTACAATAGTGTGGTCAGCTAATATAGACCACGCTTTATCAATATTTCTCATGACAGTGATTTGTGTGAATGATTTTTTAAATAAGCCGTACATGTAATACTAATATATGTCTATCTCCATTAATGTGTGTTGTTTGTGTGTTATATTTACCGTACGATACGGATACATGTATTTTCTGAATACGTCCTACTATTGATGTATATGTGTATCTTCTTCTAATCTTGTGCACCTTGTATGTTCTTTTTTAATCATATGATATGCCGACGTTGTAATAAATAAAACTATAAAATTGCAACAATATTAAGTCCTTCTTGATAACCTTCCCTCACAGTGTATGCATTGACTCAAAAAGGCACTGGAATGCAGTCTCCTCTTTCGGCACTTCAGAAAACCAAACCCTCTGAAAAACGGGCGTTTCCGTCGATCCATTTGTGTTCGGTTTTCACAAGTTTCACTGCATTTTCAAAGTTGCAAAACCGCAATTGCCCACCCATCATGGGTGTTCACCTCATTAATTGGTTCGATAAGGTCACGAATAGAGGTCAGGAGTAAAGAGAACAGCAGGATCAACATAGAAGCCAGACATCATGGCAATGAGCCACATTGAACTTCTATGTATATAATACAAAATTGTCCAAATAAAACCGTACTTGCTGAACTTTAAATGATGACAACATATGAGATATTTTATATGAATATTTGAACCTAAACTTTACAACTTTCATTAGATTCGTTTTTTACATGTCATATATCTTCCGTTTATGAATATCATTACTCCATTATATTTATTCTTAGTATGAAAATGAAATTTCTACTGACGTTCTTCTTGGCGCGTTTTTCTTTGAATACATGGCGCATAGAATTTTCTTACAATGAATTACTTCGATGATGCAATCGGGTAAATCACGGTATTTTGGCCTTTTTGTAGCTTTTGCATGTTATATCAGCATAGAAGCCACAGTTGTGGCCTAAAATACAATTTTAATGTCCAGGAACATATGGGGGTGCATGCTGCAGGTGTTTCCCAAGTTTCAGTTCTTTTCGAAAATTACATTTTTTTCCAACACCTGTGAATACACCCCCAAAATGGCCATTTTTTACCGTTATGCTGTTGCACTGAAAAATATTTCATTTTTCAACAAAGAATATTAGTATTTCCTTATATTAGTAAAACAGAGTGTTGTCAGTATTCTTACAGAAAATTTCATCACAAAAATTTTAATATATTTGTCAAAAGTAAAGGTAGACAATTGGTGAATATATCAATAAAAATGTGGAACCTGTACTTCGTTATGCTTTTTTTATATTCTTGTTACCCTCTTCTAGTTATGTCTGTAATTATTAGGAAAGATTTCATATTATTTTACTGAATTTCATATATAAAAGTTAAACTATAGTTATAAATGCTGCAGAAACCAAAGAAATGTCAGATTGGAGTCTTAATTGTTTTTTACGGAGTATCCGCTGAAATAAAATCTGGTGCGGAAATATTTGTAGAGTCCGTAACCACTCACAGTTTTCCTATATTGAAGACACTCACAACAGTTTTATTAATTTTGGTTATACATACTGTGAGTATGATTTTAAAAATATACAAGTCATGGATATATTTGTCATTACAAATTTCCTGATGGACAAAACGTGGTTACGGACACTACAAAAAACTGTAGTGTCCTTAACCTGAAAATATATGTAATAGTTCTGGAGCCATTTTTCAAAACTTTAACCACATCAAACTTAAACTTTCCATATCATTAGTATTGCATCATCTTTGGCTGAAAATATTCCATGTTACAGGATGATGCAACAATTTCCTTATGCAATATTCTATCAATAATTGTTTGTCTGCAAAAAAAGAAAAATAAGTCCTTTGTATTTGCATCCAAGTAGTACATTCCAGCAGCCTTTGCTTCAACCGAGTCACTTGGAAGCTTGGAGGGATTCCTCAACATCATTACTGACAAGAAATTATCTGTCAAAGTTGAAATAATGGTAAGTATGAAAGTGAAATACTATACCAATATTTTCTGTAGAGTCCGTAACCTATATTAGGCAAATGAGATATGAATGTTTTATGTTATTATCATGCTCGAATGCAGCACGTTTTGCGTTAAACTGTCCTTTATCATACATATCTTAAATACTTAAGTCAATACTTTTTGCTAAAATTAAATTTTATTTGATTATTGAATTAAAAATAGCAAAATTTAATGAAAAGTTAGAATAAAAGTAATTATGTCCTACTTTTCCCCATTTAGTACACCTTCAGTCTTTCCTTCAGACTAATATATGACTGTTTTCAATATATGCACAAACTAACTGACACTAAAAGGTTTCAAATATGTGTACATATCGATGATGTTAATATGATACAAAAAGGTTACGGTCACTACGCATTGTAAACATGTATGTTTTAAATGTTCATACTATAATACACATATGTATTAAATGGTCATACTGATATAAAAGCCCAACCTAAACAAGATTTCTTTTCTGCAAAAGGGTTTTGATGAGTAAAATGTTTAAAATCCTACAAATCCTGAGAAGTTTATTCAAAAGCTTGACATGGTTGGAATTATGTTAATAAGTAGACACAAATATTTGCAAATGAAAGTGGAAGTAATAACCTTTTGGTTACACATGACACAGGTTAATGATATTAATAACTGGTAATGCAGAAGCACTATGTTAAGGCACAACTTCAGCTTGTTAATGTTACAGATTTCTAATTCAGGTGTTTTTTTCCTCTTTTCCTCAACAGTATCCAATATGGATTTAAGATCATCCAAACTATCCGGAAACCATGAAGCTGATGGACATATCGAGAGGGAAAAAACAGAAACAGATGATGTAATGAAAAGAAGAAAAAATAAATGCCCTGAAAGTGAAAGCCTGGAGGGCAAAACAAAAGTCAGACAAATCCAGAGATGAAGAATTGAAGGAAAGGGACAGAGAAAGAAAGAAAAGAGTAAGGCAAGAAGAAAAAGAAACAGCCAGGTCCTGTCCAGAGAAGCTACAATTACTTAAACAGAGAAAATGCAATGAAATGCAACGGTACAGGGAAAAGGTTAAAAAACAAGAAAACATTATTGCAGGGCAACAATAAGTCTGCAGACAGAACAAACAATACCCCAGAAGAACAGCTGAAAACTAAGAGACAGACATCACTTCTGAAAAAGAAAACAGCTGTTCAAAGAACCCAAATATGGAGATTGAGAGTCCAACTGAAAGGAAGTGAGCAGTGTTCGTCAAACAACTCAGAACTAGATCTTGCCAGTTCGTCACAGCAAGATGGGAATATCTTTTCTTCCAGATATTCCAAGTACAGAAGTCTGAGGAAAGTGAAATCAGCTCTTCCAAAAACTTCAAAGAGAAAAGCTGAAGTATTAAAACATTTGATTAACTCTCTATCTACCTCAAAGATTCTCACACAACAGAATGTTATTGCAAGTCCAGAATGCAGAAGAAAAATTGAAGTAGCAGACACAATACTTAAAAGAATTCAGGAAAGTCTAACTGAAGTGAAAGAGCCAACAGCAAAAGAGAGCGACAAAAGGAATGCATATACCATCATTCGTGGAGCTGTAATTAAGAGGGGCCGCTCTGGGACAAACACAGTGCTAAAGAAACACCTCATTTTGTTTGTATATATTCATTAAACACTTAATTTCATAAGTTTAGCATTATACTGATAGCTTGTCTTTATAATTTGATATGAAAGTTCATAATTTCAGTATTGCAAGACTGTTAATGGGCTCGAGTTAATAACAAATGTACCAATCTTCCAAGATTTCATTATCTTTTTCAATTTCTGTTTAATGATAAATTAATGAAAGAGATTATTTAAGCAGAACATGTCAAAATCAGTTTATTCATTTCGTGAATTATGTAGTGTCCGTAACTGTTTGGACCTTTGTCTGATACATTTTTTTTCTTCATATGCAGTTCTGGAACTAGAACATGTGGTTGATTATTGCCTATAGGTTCAAACAACAATATCAAAGCAATATTTTCTTTTTCCCTTGACATTGTTAGTATATTCTGATAAAGATATGCTCCGTTAAAATAGTGTTTCAGCAGGTGTTGAAGAGAGAGTAAGGTTTTATTCGCCTATGACCTATCTAGTCACATAAAAGTTATTATTTTTGTTTGTTTATGAGTTCAAGTTTGTTCTATTACAATAAATTCAATGTTCAAGTGAAAACCATGACTGACTTTGCTTGTTATATTCACCCTGTAGTGTCCTTAACCAGAACCTACTCTACCTCCAGCAAACATGAAAAAAAAATAAACTTGCCATTTTTTCTTCAATAAACCATTAAATTTTCAGAGGTTCAAAGTGTTGAACTTCCTAAATCAAGTTCTTTCAACAGAATTCTGTGAAGTTGAAATTTGACCCCCATGTGCAACATATCTGGGCCAAATACCGTGATTTACCCGAATAGGAAAAGGTAAAGTCACATGATAGTATTTTATTTTGCCTATTGAGATATCAACGACTTTAAGAGTTACCCATAAATAAGGAAGGCGACCAATTATAATAGTGTGCGTAGCAAAGATGACAAGTGGCGACAACGTGGTATCAGGTGCTCATTCATTCATCGTCTGCTTCTTTGTTCTTTCTCTCTCCGAGGAAATAATTTACAGTCGATCTCTTGAAGAGAGTGAAAATAAATTTTGATTGTCAACAGATTTACTTGGCAACAATGCTGTCAGACCGCGTTTATGCTGAGAATTAACGCAGAAAGAGTCATATGACAGGTAATCTGACTTACAGGGTCTTACCGAAAAATCTACTACCTGTCAACAACTCTGTTTTCCTTGGGACAGAGCCAACACAATCATGCCATTCTCCATTGGTCAGCGGGAATAAATGACGCAAGTATGCTAAATTTCATCGAAATTCCTATTGACGTTTTTACATGCATTTTGTCGGTTTTGGGGGTTCGTTCGCGTGATTATTCAGTGGAAATTCCATTGATGGTGCCTTTCCAAACTAAAACATAACAATAAAAGAATTATGCCATGTATTGCACTTTTTGTTGGATAAGACTTAGGTCATTTTAAATCAACAACCACAATCATAACAGCAGTTTAAGCAGACCTCTCTATGAGCACTTCCAGCGCATATAGGACCTTCAAATGCACTTCTTGGACCCCCAATTTTTGTCAGAGAAATACGAATTGCTATGGCCATTGGAGCAAAAGCCTGCCTTGGGGTGCATGTATGTATTACTGTTTTACGGCACTTCAGCACAAAAGTGGCTATGTAGTACCAGGAAAAGATTAAGTTCCCAAAAAATGTAAAAATGAATTGCACAAATATGTAGGAAGTTAAACCCTTCCAAAAAATGTATAATTAAGTGCAACAAGATAAATTATAAAACGTAAAGATGTTACAATTCTGTAAAATGTATATAAAATAACATTAACATATAAAATAACAAATAAAGGTAACATGTAAAATCCTTAACAAATTATACAAATGTGTTGTATAAACCGCATTCCCTTAAATAGTCTAGGATTGTCTCAGGATGTACAGCCTCATACGGTTTCTTCAAGAACAACGTCGAAATACTTCTGTCTGTCTCAAAGGTGTAAATCGACACACTCGACAAGAATGTGTTCCAATATCAGTGGACATTGGCAGGACATTAACTATTGGTCAATTACAAGCACTTGGGGCAGTTGCAGCACATTCTAGTTTATCTCAAATAGCCGGTCTGTATATAGTTTTGACGGGACACTTTAAGAGGTATGCACGAGTCAGGTAAGTGTATCCGATACGCGATCGCTACAAAATCTCCTCTTCTCTCTGATGTGTTCTATGTGAGGAATGACACGCTTCATTAGTGGTGGGTTTGATGTTCATACGTTTGTTCGTGAAGTTTGCATTCCACATGTTTTGCCAAGCACGCCGAACATGCCGATTTATAGAATATTTGAAGTCAGTGTATCGAATCTTCCATTCCGAAACTGGTGATTGCTGCTCTATTCGCCTTTTCATTATCCTTTATGCCAAAGTCACTAGGCAGCCAACAGTACAGAATACTTTCCCGGACCGTATGAGAATATCATATTTATGTAATATCTGGGATATTAACGGGTAGTCAGAGTTAAGATTTTGCAGGGTTTTCAATGTAGAAAGCGAATTCAAAAAGATGATGTAATTTGCTTTGTGAGAGGTTTCAACGTAGTTCAAAGCTTCGAGTATGGCTGTAATTTCTACAGTAAAAATTTAGGCTTTATCCGGTAACCGGCTCGAAATAGTGTCATGGGGTGTTGCAATGGCAGCTCCAACTTTATCTCCATTTATCGAACAGTCTGTATACAAGGATGTATGGTAACGATAGATTGCTGATTTTATTGAATTTACTCTGAAAAAGAAGAGGATTTGTTGAGGACTTCTTGAATTGGCAAAGGTCACATATTATTTTGGGAGGTTTTGCATTATTTTCAACATTGATTTTTGCTGCTTCTAAATGAGAACGAATTCGTATGCCAAGAGGAGGAATGACGTTTGGTTTCTGTACGCATACGGTTTGGTATTTGGGCATAAACAATACATCATATGCAGGATTAGATGGATTGGAAGATAGTCTGGTAGCATACCAAAGAGCCAATTTCGTTCGTCTATGATAAAGTAATGGTTCGTTTGCCTAATTTTTAAATGCACCCAAACAGAGTCCAAGTACCTTATTGTATATCGGATCAACCCTCTTCAGGTCAGATTTACAAGCTGATCCGTACACAGTCGAACCAGAGTCAAGTTTCGATCTTACCAATGACACGTATAGCCGAAGCAAGACCTTCCAATCGGTTCTCCCAGTCTGTGTTTGCCACGACTCGTATTAAATCCAAGGGTTTTGACATTTGTCCCCGAGGTATTTAATATGTGGAAAAGAGTTACTTTCCGATCGAAAATAAGCCCTAAACATGTGCAGTCCTCCACAACAAGACAACCGTCAAGTCAGAGCTTTGAGCCATCATGAGTACGATGTAATCGGCAGAATTGCATACAGTTAGTTTTTATTTTAAGACTTTAAACCCGTTATCTTCTGTCCATTTCTGAACTTTGTTGATGCTCATCTGCAGTTGACGTTCAATAGCATGCAAACTCTTGATCTATAGGAGATCAAAAAGTCATCAACATATAATGAGCAGTCAGTTCCTGGATTAAGGCATTTCATATGCTGCTAATTTTGATGTTGAATAAGGTGACTGACAATATACTGACCTGAGGTACACCCATCTCCTGATGATAGCTTTCTGAAGGTTCTGTCTTTCAAAAAATTGGAGATAACGTTAGCTAGGCGGCCCCTTAGACCAAGGTTGAATAGGTCAGTCATTACGGCCGTACTTCCATGTGGTGTCGTAAATTTTTAAACCAGACGGCAACTATATGTTCTTTCTTTATAAAATCTACTCTAATAAATGCTTCAAGTCTGACAAGATGGACTATTGTGCTTCTCAGGTGTCAGAATCCAATTTTAAGGTCTGATAGTTTGTTGGATGCGAGATACCAGAGCAGTGTATCATTAATCATCCGTTCCATAGTTTTGCAATTACAGCTTGTTAATGCTATGAGAGGGTAGGTTTGGTCCTTTCCAGGTTTGGGTACTGGTATCACTGTTGCTTCTCGCCAAGACTGCGGGAAGTGAGGGTTTGGTTTGGTGCAATGTAGAATAAAACATTCCGATAAATATATAATCTTTTTCTCATGGACTCATCACTTCTAAGGGTCATCAAACTATACATTATGGAAACTGTTTCTATTTGTAAGAAAAGTTTAAACCCCTTGAGCATTTAGGACTCGTCTACTGCTGGCAAGAAACTTAAATAGGCCGTGCGTTTCATATAAATATTCCCGACTTTAGGAAGGGGATGCTCTTTCTTTCATGGTCTAGTTTACAACTATGTACATGCATAGATTGATCATTTCTATATTAATGTCATAGTGGATTAAAGAGAATTTACATCCTCCTGCAATCAATCATTATGCAGTAAACGGCTGCTTTAACTTGAATTTTAATAAGTACATCTACTTTTCCTTGAAGCTATTTACTGTATCTGTCAAACACTTCGAGTAACACTAGACCCACTGGTTCATATAATCTTTCATAGAAAAAACAATGGTAAAGTGAAATTTGCTTTCATTTGAATACTGCCAACCTGGTTTTACACAAATGTACCTTAATTAGTTAAGATATCTTCCCATTTTATCACGACCAGTTTTACTTGATGTTTGATTATGTGTGTCCATACTAAATGAAATATGCTAAGTAATCACAGCGAACGCTTTAATTACCATTAATTGATCCAGCGGAAAAATTAAAAATAAATGGTCTACTATGCGAAGTGTTATATGCTAAAATGGGAACTAATGGAAAAGAATCGTGCTCAAAATAAAGTTTTACTACAATTCTTCTTATTATTATTTGCAAAAAGGTGGTGCGGCAAATGAAACAAACATGGAAAGATATGAAATAGACAAAATTGACGAAAAAGGGCACCTCTATGCGTTATGGGTTATGAAAGAACAAAAGGTTCTTGCATGATCAAAAGGAAAGAAAATGTTTTAGTGTGGGCGATAAATATGGGAAGGCCGTTGAATCGGATTCTTCTTGGCGACTTTAACGACAGCCATACTCTTTGGGGTTGCAACGATTTTAACACGAGATGAAAGAAACTAGTTTGAAAAACTACAATCTTTGCCTTTCTAAATTATATACATTTTGAAAGTTGCAAAACTGCCATTTGTCACCCATCATGGGTATTCACCCCATTAGTTGATACAATCGGGTCACGAATAGAGGTAATGAGTAAATAGAACAGCAGGATAAACATAGATGTCAGACTTCATTGAAGAGAGCCAGAATTTACTTATATGTATAAATACAGGATTCTCCAAATAAAACCGTGCTTTCTGAACATTAAATTATGATAACATATGAGAAGTATATATCCAAATTTGAAGCCAAACTTTACTAATTTCCATTAGCCTAATAATGTTATATTCCATATATCTTCAATTTATGAATATCATTACTGACATGTTTTCTTAGTTTGCAACTATATATGCAAATGAACATTCTGTTAACGCATCTTTTACGCGTTGTTCTTTAAAGAGTGTGGCGCTGATCATTTTTCAGTGAATTACGTCGATCATGCAATGGGAAAAGGTAAAGTCACGCGGCTAAAATGGAAAAGAAACCTTCCTCAAATACCGTCTGTACCCAGAGAGACATTACATGTTCACAAGGTGAAACCAAGTTCACAGCATTGACTCCTCCAAAAACCCGTGCGAGCAACCACCCAAACCGAGAGAGAGACATATAATGCAAGGAATCAGTATGACAGTTTAGTAAATAAGAAGCCGAACATAACTAGCGCGAAACCGGCTGGATCAAGCCGACAAAGAGAGCAGCGAACCGCTGACTTCAGTGGTAAATGAAGCAGTGTGACAAATAATAAACTCAACACTTTAAGCTCAAAATTGTTTAGGATCAAGCCCACAAAAAGAGCAGCAAACCGCTGGCCACAGTGGTAATGCATGCTCTAACTAAAGAAAAAGAGAATTTCAGAATCCACCAGACTCAAAGGAATCTAATGATCACGCTAAACTCTTGAATAAGTTCGAAAGTCTAGAACGAAACTGGACAACCCCTAACACTGCACCAGCGAAACCATGCAGAAGTCCCGTACTTCTACCATTTTCATAAATATGTCTGACAACATTGCACAATGAAATTGCTGAGGTCTACAGGCAAATATTGATCAAGTCAGTCTTCTGCTTAAAGAACATGACCCAATAGATGTCGCTCTTCAGGAGACCTTCTCAAAAAAGCTAATCTAAAGAATTTCATAACCTAAAACAACTTCTGAAGAAATATTGATAAGACCGCTGGAGGCGTTTCCATCATCATAAATAACAAACTACTCAAAGCCAAATTAAATTGCATTCTACATTACAGGGTATAGTCGGTCGTGTATCCATACCCAAAAAATCGTACACTGTGCTCAATATATCTTCCTCCAAGCACTCAGATGAATCAATTTGGCCTTGAATAGTTACCATCTTACCAGCACCTGCTCTTCTACTTGGCAACTTTAACGGCTACTATACTCTTTGGGGCGGCAAAGCTATCAACCAGATTGGAAATAAACTAGAAAATCTTGTTTGAAAAAGACAATCTTTGTCTTCTAATGATATGTCGTAAACCTACGTACATCCTGCTAAATGTCTATAGATCTGACCATCTGCGAGCCATATCTTTTACTTTACTTCTCTTTCAAAGATGGTGCCGACCGCTGTGGTAGTGCCCACTTCCCAAAATATTTAAGAAGTTATGCTATAAAAGTCTAAAATCTCAAGGGCTAGGACATAGACTGATATTGAACAAGACAGATTTGGAAACGATCCAGTCCCTCTGCGAATCCAATATGATACTGATCGTTTCGAAAACGTTGTGGACCTGATACTCTTATTTATAAACATACCCAATGATGTTGCTGGATATACAAAACCAAAAACAACTGCGATTCCTAAACGTGTCAATAAACCAGGGTTTGATGATAATTGCAAAGACGCCATTAGAGAACGGAAAAGAGTCAATTAACCTTTAAGATCATATTTGCTGAGAAGCTCCTCCAGCACGTGATGATTGTCTTCATTCACGAGGTCAAGTAATATAGGATGGACTGAGAATCTAAGAATGTCTGGCAGTGATAATGCCCTCAAGGCATTATATTCCCAGACTGGGGAGCCCCGGGTGGCCGAGTTGTCTAAAGCTCTTGCCTTTACATATCACTCACATCTCACATCTGTCCCCGTTGGTTCGAGGCTCGGCTCGAACAAGGTGGGTATGTAAGAAAGCTTGCTAGTAGATTCCCATGTGCCGGTGGTTCTTCCCAGGGTCTTCACGGATTCTTCCTCCACCAAATATAATGGCCGCCATGTATAGCCTATCATGTGCTGAAAAATGGAGTTAAACCTACAAAAACCAAACCAAAAAACTTCCCAGACTGTATGAGGACATAATATTTCTGTAATATCTGGCATATTAACGGATTGTCAGATTTTGCAAGGTTTTCAATGTGGAAAGGGAATCCGAAAAGATGATCTAATTTGTTTTTAAGAGGTTTCAACGTAGTTCAAAACTTTGAGTATGACTGTAATTTCTGCTGTGAATATTGAGGCTTTATTCGGTAACCGGCTCGAGATGGTACAGTGGGGTGTTACAATGGCAGCTCCAACTTTGCCTCCATTGTTCGAACTGTCTATATACAGAGATGTATGGTTACGATAGAAGGCTCTGATTTCATCGAATTTAATCCGAATAAGGTGAGGATTTTTTGAGAACTTTTTGAATTGGCAAAGGTCAAATATTATTTTGTGAGGATCTGAGGTGGTGGATTTGGGAATACATAATTTTGCAATATTTCCAATATCGATTTTTGCTGTTTCTAAGTGAAGACAGGGAATCGAAGAATTTATGGCAGATTTTGAAGAGAGTAATAATGCCTTTAATGCATTACTCGAGGATTGCGGTGAAGATTTGTCATTCTTAACAGCGATGAAATTAATGCAGAAACGAAAGAGGAGAAAAAAGGACTGTTCTTTAGGATATTCAATGAGATATCCAACAATGGCAAAATATCCCTACGTAGAGAACATCTGAACATACAGAGAATGGTCTTCAAAGACATGTGGACGAGAAGACCAGTGAATGTTTAACGGCCGATCAAATTACAAACATCATTCGAGAACAAGAAATTAACAGATGAAAGGAGGTTATCAGCACGGGAAAGAAAGTTATGGCTGGAACGGGAATGGTTATTACGGTGGTGGTGAGTTCCATCAAACCTTGTAGCGCTGGAACAACACCAACGAACAGCTGGACGGATTTTGTCAGCGGTACGGCTTGTTACAAAGGTTCTCACTCACCATCAGTAGTACTTTAGTTTCAGCACATTAAATCTATTGAAACAAAACATTTTTTTTAAAAATGTTTATATATAAAAACTTAAATTCACAACTTTCTATGGTCTCATCTATTTTCTGCCTCTTTTTATGTTCTGTAATAAAAAATTTTTATCAGTCCCTGAGTTAAAAGTACATATTCAAATCAAGTATTTGGGGATGCAGTAACTGTAATAGGTCCGCTCAACACTAGGACTCTTCTACTTCTGAAAGTTCTGCCCTGGCCAGAATGGTATATTAGTAAATCTTCCCTCAAGGCAAGTTCATCTGGATTTATCGAAATTTCGGAATATTTTTCACTGCATATTTTAACTAGTACGCCACAAAATTCTGATTCTCGGAACCACTTTAAGTATGTACTAAATTTATATATTTTTCGCGGTTTGATAATGTCGTCTACTAAAAAATAAATAAATTAGAGATACAGTGTATTCATAATAGTCAGAATTGTCCCAGAATTAATGTATATCAACATAAGAAGTCTACAGTTTCACAAGTACGATTGTCAATTTATCTTATATTGTATTGACTATTTCTAGTCTTCTTGTTTTAGGCGGCTCACCACATGAAGCAGCTTCCACGTAGCATGAACCGGCCAATGGTCTGAGATAAACCTCAGAACGGCAAACAACTTCCAACATTACCTTCATTCGATTGCGTTGTGACATAGGAAGAGTCCCTTAAGGCAATCACCGATTTTGGAATCAGTAGTGCCATTTTTATTTATTAATAAAGGTCAGAAAAACGCCGAAGCCCCTCGAGCTAACGGAGATCTGCGCTCTTCTAATACAACATTTTTCATTTTCTTTAGCATTCGTGATAAAGTTTGCTCTAGAGCATGACGCTAGTTATGAGGGATGGTGTAAGGCAATGGCTTGAAGGAAACTATGCACAGAAAGACAAAGATCAGGACATTTCAAAGTCTAACGTTTCACGAGGTTTCATTTCCTGTAAGTACCTGTAAAAATGTAAAGGTCTAAAGTCACACCAGTTTTTTATTTGTGCAGGTACTGGTAAAAATTTCGAAGTCCGAAGATTTTCATTTTCTTGTAAGTACTTGCAAAAAGTTTGTATTTTAAAAGTTGTAAAACCACCCTTGACAACCCGTCAAGTGTGTTCATCTCCCAGCGACGATGAGGCCGGTGGTATGAGGAAGAGGACACGGGCGTAGGTGTGGAATGGAGACTGGAAAATAAGATTTCTCTAAGAGCATATTAAAGGATATTTATATATACTGACTCCACGTGGAGACATGAGCGAAATAGACGACATTGCATAAAGAACAAGAAGATTCCCGCATAGAGGTAGTGCGCAAGGAACATTGAGACAAATTTTAAAAAAAACAATAAATAATTGTTTATCATTTTACGCATGAATTTCCTCAATATGTAGCTTTTTATGCATGCAATGCGCAACATTTTACGAATCCATTTAGACGACAACAACAACCGACGATCTACTCAGACTTGAAACAATTATTAGAGCAATTTCATGAAAAAAGAGCATATAGTAGCCATCTTTTACTTGGAGAAGGCTTCCGACACAACATGGAAGTACGGCATAATAGATGACCTATTTAATCAAGGACTAAAGGGCCGCCTACCTATCTTTATAGCCAATTGTTTGAAAGATATGTATTTTAGGGTTAAGTTGGGTACCACCCTTTATGAAAGCTATTCTCGGGATATTGGTGTACTTCGGGGCAGCATATTGTCAGTCACCATCTTCAACATTAGAAGTAGCAACTTCACGAAATGCCTTAATCCAGAAACTGACAGCTCATTATATATCGACGAAATTTTGATCTGCTATAGATCTACTACAGATCAAAGAGCTTGCATACAATTGAATGTCGACTACAGAGATGTTTAAATAGAGTTCAGAAATGGTCAAAATACAACCGGTTAAAATCTTCGAAATTTAGAGCCTTTTGTATGCACTTATGCTGAATACACAGAATTCATTATGAACCCAAACTCTTTCTTAGTGGTTCTCTTATACCCGTTGTTTTTTTGTTTTTTTTTTTTTGTTTTTTTTTGCCGCATACTAGATATATCAGGGACAAATGTCCAACATAGAATGGGGAGCTGGCCAGAAGATCTTGGTCCGGTTATACAGACTTTTAGTATAAATCTAAGCTTGACTATGACTCGGATAATCTTGTAAATCTAACCTGTAGATGTCTGATCCGATACACAATCAGGGACTTCGAATTTTCTGGATGCATTTAGAACTTTCCCTTCAGAAAGTCTTTATCATGAGGCAAACGAACCATCACTTTATCTGAGCAGAGCAAAACTGGCTCGTCAGTTACCTACCAAAACTATACTCTAATCAATCTAATCCCGCATTTGCAGTGTCTTTAGATACAAATATCAAACTTTGTACACCCAGAAACCACATTTCATTCTAGCTTCTGACATACAAACTCATCCTCATATGGAAGCAGCAAAAATCAATCTTGTCAACACTGCAAAATTCTATGTTCCCCAATCACCACCTAGGTTATCACCCCCGCCCCCCCCCCCAAAAAAAAAAAATTATCTTTGCCAATTAAAACAGTCCTCAAGCAATCTTCTTGGTTTCAGAGTGGCCATCGTCCCTGTATAAAGACGGTTTGAAAGATATAGAAAAGGTTACATATGTCGTTGCATCACCCCGCGGCACCATCTCGAGTCGGTTACCGGACAAAACCTTCATTTTGTTTAACCCCAGAATTACATACTCAAATTTGTAAACTCCACCACCCCCCACCACCCAACAAAAAATGTACTCTCCTTTCAGGTTCACTTTCCACACCGAAAGCTGTGCAAAGCCATACAGTAACATGATTAGCTCATACAATCTGCAAAGTATTTTGCACAGTTGGCTTCCTAGTCACATTGGTATTACGGGTAATGAAAGGCATATAAAGCAGACAAAGCTGCCATGCAGTCACCCGTTTCAGAATGAAAGATTCGATATACTGGCTTCAACCATTAGACATTCTACATACTTAGCAAACTATGTGGAATGAAAACTCAACAAACAAGCTTCGGAACATTAAACCGATCATCAGATTGTGGCATTGCTCATAAAAGAACAAACCGCAGAGATGAGGAGGAATCTGCCAACTGCGTATAAAATACACATACCTGATTAGTGCATACATCATGAAGGGTGTACCTAGATCAGGGTGTATACCTTGCCAGTGCCCGATGAGAGTGGAAGGCATTCTTACTTGTACTAAATGCTATGTAAACAAGACTAACCTTGAACTCAAATGCAGTAAATGTTATTTATAAAATGACCACTAAAGTACAATTTACCTCATGGACACATTATAAATTCAATATACATAACACATGAAAATACATTTGTACATATTATCTACACTTTGTTAATTTTGTCGCCTTAGAGGGATGCCAGAGATCTAGTGACAGGTTTTATTTTACGTTTTTTTCTAAAATGTTACAAGATTTTAATGGACAGTTTTTGTTGAATGTTTCTTTGCTATTGTATTCACACTTTAGGACTGGTTGCCATTTTTACGTTTATTCTACAATGTAAGAAGAGTTTAACGGGAAAAATTTGGTTAATGCTTTTTTACTACTGATGGCGACACTGGTTGTCAAGTTTTACTTTTTTATAAAATCTAAAAATGGTTTAATGTGCAATTTGATGGGCAGTTTCTGTTTATTATTTCTTTACTACTGATGATAGTACTGGCTGTCAGCTTGTCACAGTTTAGTACAATAGCCCCAAATTTGGTGATAGGTTATCTCTATATTCATCTAATAGCAACAAAAGTTTTACCTGCAGTTTATCTTTAAGGTGATCAACTTGCATTTTTTTACGGTTTATTTATGTATGCGATATATCGTGACACATATCGTAACGAAGACAATTATTGTGATATGTATCGTGATACAACATGGCTGGCGATACCCAGCTCTATTTGCAAAAGTGTTACACTTTTCTATAAAACAAGGTTCAAGGGTCACAATGTTTACAACAAAGTTCGGTTTTGAGCTTTAATACCCGCTTCCAAAACTCTAACTTGATCGACGGATTTGGATTCTAAGAATTCAAGAAGTTTGAAGAATGTAATCTGCAGAATCGAATTCCCCCTGTTGCGGAAGGTATTGGAGATTTCTCTGACGAAAAGGAGCGAAACACTGATTTTTTAAACCCCAATCAACAGTTTTACTATTTGAAAAGCGATGCTTCGCCTTAACTTTTCTTTTGCTAAGAGATCTAAGCGTGGAGTAGTGGTATTTATGCTTCATACTTAAGGCTGAGATGCAAAATCAGAGAAGGTATGTAATACGTGTAAAGATCAATACAGTGTGTATCAGAGCTAAAAAGAGAAGCGACAGAATGTTTTAAAGGTGGGACAATACAGAAAGAAACATTGAACAAGAGTTTAGAAAAGCAAAGGAGGTCGGATAATCTATGAAGAAAACTGATTCCAATACAATATAGTCTGTGGCACAAGAGTAATGTTAACAGAAAATAAGACGGACATAGCCAGTGACCTAACCTTTGAATGGCGCTGGATTCCCAAGTAGTTCAAGTAAGAACAATAAGGGAATGCACACCAATAGCACAAAATGTGACACAAAAATTGGTAACGGCGCGGGTACGAACTGTTACGAGTTAGGCAAGCTTTTCGTCAGGGGACGAAGGACACTTACGAAGATGAAACAAACACTTGACGCAAAAGTTATGTGAGGACGTGGGGTATTTATATAATGGTACAATGAAATCTAGCCAACGAAATGAAAGAAGAAACATAGACCAAATCTACGAGAAAAAGGCATCTCTGTGCGATGTAGATTAGCAAAGAATAAAAGGTTCTTGCATGAAATGAAAACGGTCAAAGGTAAACATAATTTAAAGTGCGTGTGTATGTGTGTCTGTGTCTTTGTGTGTGTGTGATTAATAGGGAATAACCGCACAATCGATTCAAACAGGTAAACAAATGATTGACGCGGTGAATAAAAGGCAGCGCCCTAATTGACCTAGTTAGAATCGTGGGTTTCTGACTACCGAACATTACATCCCTGGTAAAAATATTGTATTTGATGTTGGATAGCGATGTAAGTATCTGTTATAATCGGATTACTATGGAATAAAATGAAACTTTCACAGAAGAAAAATGGGCGTGTGGGTATAATAATACAAATACTACTTCTAATGATATAAAGTAGCTGTAGACATATTCTGATGTAGGAATAACAATGGTATACAAATAATAGAAAAGTAGAAGCAGGTCACGAAATGTTACGATGTAGGAATAACAATAGCATACAAATAATAAAAAGATAGAAGCAGGTCAAGAAATGTTATGATGTAAGAATAACAATAGTATACAACTAATAAATAGGTAAAAGCAGGCCACGAAATGTTATGAGGTATGAATAACAATAGTATACAAATAATAGAAAGGTAGAAGCAGGTCACGAAATGTTACGATGTAAGAATAACAATAGCATACAAATAATAAAAAGGTAGAAGCAGGTCAAGAAATGTTACGATGTAGGAATAACAATAGTATACAAATAATACAAAGATACAAGCAGGTCACGAAATCTTATGATGTAGGAACAGATATCAAATTATTATATAAAGAATGTAATATTGTTTCTTCTGATTTAGGGACTCCAATGAAGCTACGGCCAAATTCCAGTGTGTTTTTAGCTGCTGAATCCTGTAGTTTTTCTTCTGCATGCGCTCTGACTCGGTCTGTTCCGGATTGCACTATATTAACAGCATTTTATGGGACTCGACAGAACGTCCGGCTGAGTTATAACGGCTGGTGTATTAGTGTCGATTTTTTTCACGAATGTGGTTCTTGTGGTTATTTATTCGTTTTATGAAGTCTACAGTCTCGCCAACATATTGAGCAGCACAGTTTTTGCATGTCAAAAGATAAAAAGCATTTTTGTTTTAACGTCCCAGTTTTTGGTTCATGCGAAAGTTTTCTCCTTTGGTTGAACTCCGGAACGTTACTTTATTCAGGCCTTTGTTTCAGAGTGGTGTGTGTGTGTGTGCTAGCATGGTTCGATTTGAAATGATCTTAGCTCGTACCAGTAATCTTTCAGATTCTTAGGTCTGCGGTACGCAACCATCACAATTTCTTTAAGATATGCCTTTGAGACGTTCAGGAGATTATCAGGTGTCAGTATCTCCGGATTATTATATTTTACATTTGGTGCATCAGAGTTGTATGTTACCATAAAGGTGATGCGTCCGTTTTTGTGGTTTTAGTTTTGTACCGCTAAAGAGCGTTTCTATCGAGGGTCCTTGTTTGTAAGCACAGCTCTGTCGACGTTTCTCCTCTTGCATCCCCTTCATTTGAGGTACCCTTTGAGTTCTCAAAGCCTTTTTTCGTAAGTCTTTTGGTTGGAACAGATGCGCTTAATATGAATGCAGATTCCGTATGGAAGGTTTTTGATTATATGCTTCGGATGGCAGATGCTGTCCAGAGTCCGTCGGTTTGGAGTACAGCTCAGTTTTTATATGTTCGCGTCACGAAGTGATGACTGAGTATTTAAGAAAACATTGAACTGCTTGATGACTCTCTTGCAAATGTATTGGTAGGATGAAAAATGTTTCCAAAATTTAAATTGAAAAAAAAATGTTTGAATTCATCTCCGTTTCCACTCATTACTATTCAATGTCATCAATAAACTTGCACTACTTGAGTGGTCTATTGGGTGCATCGTTAAGGAGTTTTTGTTCTAGCCTACTCATGCAAGTATTGGCATTTGAAGGCGACATTTGTCTGCACATTGCTGTCCCATTTATTTGGCGGTAACATTGATCGTTGAACACAACATTGTCAATTTCGCGGCATGTCTCAAGCTTAATGAGGTAGTCAGATTGAAAGGAAATGGTCAAGGCGACTATCCCATGCTTCCCTGCAGCTCAGATACCCTCTTTATGTGGAATGTTGGTTAAAGAGAGCAAGTATCCATAGTAACTAGGAAGATACTTTCCGAAATATTGGTCTTGGGTGTTTTACACAAGTACTCCGCAGTATCCTGTATGTAGAAAGGAAGTTGTTACTGGAAAGGACGAAGGTGAAAGTCAATAAATTCAGAAAATTTCTCTGAGGGGTGATTATTACCCGATAGTACAGGCATCCCGGACTATATAATGTTATGATTTGTTCCAACGTCCATCCATCCGTCCGTATGTTCCCTTTATTTATTGCCGCGGACCTATTACGGTGCCAACGTTGGGGTACCTTGTATTCACCATTTGCAAAATCAAAGTGTGCAACAACTATGTATAAAAAGACCTATGTAATTTACACAGTATAAAAACTTCAAAAATGAGTAAGTATTACGCATTGTATATATATATATATATATATATATATATATATATATATATATATATATATATATATATATTTCACATATATGTATGTGTGAAAATGAGAGATAGAGAGAGAGAGAGAGAGAGAAGATAAAGAGAATATGATGGTATGTTGTATACATTTATATATTAATCTTGTAAATCAACGTACAATATAAAATACAAACTTAGTAACTATTATCATGATCAGATCACTAAATGTGGGAAAGGTTGTATGCACCTTTTTGTCTGTCTGTCTATCTATCTATCTGTACAAACGAACACACGTATGATTCTGAGACAATTGTTATACGTCTGTCTTGTAGAAATACTTGCAAAAATGTCTCTTTCAAGCATATATATTTTAGCCTCTTTACTTATTTTAAACGATGCGTCTTCTTCAACCACTTAGTCCATTTCTACATATATGTATCATTACAACTTCAAATGCCTTCCTAAAATTCAGATACATTTATATATATATATATATATATATATATATATATATATATATATATATTGTTACGACTAGGGGTAATGTAACAAAAGAAAAGACACAAATAAGCTTTCAAGATTTAAAATACAAATCTTTAATTTCCTAAAATATTAAAATATTTCAACAAACAATTAAAGTGAAAGAATTAAAAATAACTTACAGTATAAAATATCCTTAAAAGTCCTAAATTGTTTTAAAGTTCACTGTTCCGGAAGTTAATCCAAATATTCCGAATGTATGTTCCGAATGAAGTAGCCCCCACTGTGCTAATGTGTTGATAAGAATAAGCTATATCCAAGTAATCCTTGTGATTCTGGAATCTTACAAGTTTTTAGATATGTTTCCGATAATTCCACTGAGCTGTATAATAATTAAGTTGAAGACACAGTACTAATCCAAAATGCACCGTATTAATATCAATAGATCTCCCGAGAATAATATCCCACACTCAAAATGAACCAAATTCGTTATGACCTCTCTATTCAATGTAACTATGAAGAATGAAGAATACTGCTATCAATTCTATAATATAGTCTCCCACTGCACATAAACAATATAAAAACCCATTACGTCTTAAACAAACAACTGGGTATTTCGAAATATTGCAACCCTCTCCAAACCAATCAGAAATTAGGTTATGCGTGACATTTCTAAAGTACTAGAGTACCAATGTTTTAAACAGTAAATAACGTATTGACACTGAAGAATCATAGAATCTAGGTCAAAAGTTCAACCTCACGCGCTAACACGTGATGCACTGATGCTACAAGCGACAAATTCCAAGTCCAATGTACTCAGTGAAATATTGATCCAATTACCTTATGTGTACTCATTAGACAACAGCTGTTAGACTAAGAACAGAGCTCATAAACTAATAAACTCTACCATTTTTAAAAGAAAAAGATATATAATTCCGTAACAATATATATATATATATATATATATATATATATATATATATATATATATATATATATATATAGAGAGAGAGAGAGAGAGAGAGAGAGAGAGAGAGAGAGAGAGAGAGAGAGGGAGAGAGAGATTCCACATACATACATACATACATACATACAGGTGTAAAACAGGTAATTGCTTAACAAAGGTCACCTTAAAGGCAGATTTGACCATATATACATACATACATACATACATACATACATACATACATACATACATACATACATACATACATTTGGTGTCAAAACTATCCCGTTTTCAGATATAAAGTGCAACTTTATTTCTTTCTTAAAGTGAACCATATTTGGTGATTGACAAGTAAACCTACTTTGTAAATGTATACTTTCAGTTGCAACATAAATAAATTGATCATGCCATCAGCTTGTCGTCTATTTACTATACCAATAAGAAATTGTTTCTTTGAATTTGAAAAATTATATAGATGATTGCACTCTTTCATTGAAACTATGTAAGATTAATTTTGCTTTTGGACAATCATCAAACAAATGAAAAAGAGTTTCTACAGAATTATTGCACAAAGAACACAGATTATTTGGAATTTTACAAATTTTACTATAAAAAATAACTCCTTGTTGGTACAATTTTATGCAAAATTAAAGTTTGAAACCACAAAAATATGGGACATTTAGTCGCCTTGTTTGGCAAAGAAAAGTAATTATTTAATTCATTCTTCTCTAAATCACTAAATTCTACATTCTATTAACATTTTTGAAGATAGTTCGTAATTTATATAAATTAACCTTTACGCATTCTTTTATATGCATCTCTTATAAAAAGTAGAGAAAGGATAGTGTTAAAATGGGTATGGAATATCTGAGTTAATGACTAAATCAAATTTATTAATATAGTTTATTTTATAGCATTTGGTAGCCACCAAAATTATAAAACGTTTGTATGAGGTCTAAATTTATTGTCAAAGCTTCCCTACTCAATCCACTAACCATCGTCATGTACAAAAGTAATTAATGAATAAAATTCCTTTTTCAACCCAGTGCGTATACACTAGAATTTCCAAATCTAATATATTGATCCATTACACTAGAATTTCCAAATCTAATATAGGGATTCATCCATATTTGTGTTTGTCGATATTCCTCTTTACTTTGTACTGTAAACTTACTACATAGCTTCATATATTCTGAAACAACATCTATGCACAATTTATATTTATCTTTTTGATTTTCTATACGGAAATCTATTCCATGCATAAAATATTGTCGGCATGTAAAACAAAGGCAGTCAAAATATATTTTCCATTTGACTCGGAAGTAATTATTCTTCTAATCCAAATTAACTTAAGGGCGTCTTTGAACTTAATATCCACCATTCTTTTTATACCACTTTCGTGGTAAAATACTTAATAATGACTTTTCATTTAATTTTATTTCTAGCCCAACCCAAAAGAAACTTTTTAAAAAAGATAATCTAGCTTCTTATGTACATTATGAGGAGAATTTGGTAAATTTAATAATAAATGAGTTAGTTTTGACAACGCAAAGCTTTTAATAACTTAAATTTTACCAAATGGAGTGAGTAATCTTTTTTACCATTTTAAAAGAATATTTTAACTTCCCTAACTTTAGTATTATAATTTAATGTCACCATTTAATTTAGGTCTGAAGAAAAATGTATTCCTAGGTAAGTAAATTGAGATGAATCTCAATCTAACTTATATTCTGAACAATAACTTACATTACTTACTGTCATACTACCAACCCAGGTTGCTTTTGATTTTATAATGTTTATGCTAAGGCCTGAAAATATAGAGCATTGAGGTCCGAAGCTGATTTAAATAACTGTTTAAAGCCATCAAGGGCGAGTGATGTGTCATCAGCATATTGTGAAATAAGATAGTCTTTATTATTTATATAAATTCCGTTTACATTTGAACTTTTCCTGATCATATGGAATAATATCTCTTCACATATGATTAAACTCCACTGTGAATCCATCACATTCTATACCTTTTTATTTGGCATATTTTTTAGAGTTTCAGTAGCTTCAGTTGGGGGGGGGGGGGGAGTATCATAGCTGACAATAATCACCCAAGGTATCTTTGCTAATTTAAGGAAGCACTTAAAACCTCCCAAGCTTGGGATTCACCGACAGGAGGTAGACCAATGTATTGTCATCTATGTGCCACAAAAAGGTGTATAATTCATCTATGTGCCACAAAAAGGTGTATAATAAATGTCACTAAAAAAGGACGCGGGGTTTTTGTTGTTTTTTTTTTTTTTTTTCTCACTCTTTGCGGGAAATGGTAGATAAAGTAAATCATGTACTGTTATATTTACTGGCTGTATTTTTCATTCTGTGCAGGAAATGGTTTACATGCAACCACATGAAAATTGTACCGTAAATTTATTTTCAACATTAATTCCTACCTATATTGTTATTAATCAGTGACAAATAGATATTAATGCTGAGACAATGCTTTATTCACTTTTTTACAAAATTCTTATAGTATGTACTTGGTGGTACTTGGGTAAAAAAATCTAGATACATTTCTGTGCAGGAACTATATATATCTTTTATGTTTAAACACACTACATTATTAAATGAGCATGAAATATGTATGATGAAAGAGAGGAATTGGATACGGTGGTAGGCTGGGGGTGAAGAGAACAAATAATCACAATGTTGTTACTTATAGTGAATCCTTGACTCAGTGGAGCATTTTGTTTTTACTTGCAAAAACCAAAAGTACCGTATATCAAGTGTTATTTTCTCCTTTGCTAGGTAAATAAATACTGTATAAAGTAAATAATATATAACAGTCATGAAGTAGCCAGTTCAGATAACAATTAGTACAGTCCCTGTATTGTGTGACCTTACTAAAATTATTGAATATTTTGTTCAAATGTGTACATCCTGCGTGTTACAAATGTTTGGTGCTTCACGCGACACTCACCCAGACCGCACTCTAGGCTGACGCAATTCCTGATTTGATGTATACATCAATATTTCTCCATTATTGCAAGAAAATAGCTCTGTATGATTTCATCACTTCAGGGTTTCAGGGGCCAACGCCTGGGCCGGATCTAGCATATAGGGAAAAATTATTGATATAATCTATGAACAATATATGTTTTATGTTTTACCTTTTGAACACACTCCGACCTCACGTCGCACACTGACATCTACCCATCCTTGTGTGCAGCACAACATAATAACCAAACATGATCCCTCTCACCCTGACCCCGAATCAATGTAAACAGAGTTTAGATTACAAAGAAAACAGAATGTTGAATGAACAGATTGTCACCAGGAAAGACATGATCAATCACAATATATTTGTAAGAGTGAAGATATAACAATACAAGAAGAAAAGGGCCATATGTTGAAAACTGAAAATCTAAGATCAGTCCATGGAGATCATGGAAGCAGAGATATCATTAATGAGCAGTGTTGAATCTTGCCACCTGGCTAATCACACTAAAACATGAATTTTCAGGGCAGATACGAACTTTTTAATGAACTTGCTATTTGTTTCAATATTTGCTTGTGCAAAGTCCAGTAAGAAAGCGGGATTCCGTGTGGTCAAGTGGTCCAAGGCGCTCACCTTTATAGGTCACTCACATCTCACCTCTGTCCGCGTGGTTTCGAGTCTCGGTTCGGCCAACATGGATATGTAAGAATGCTTGCCAGTAGCTTCTCGTGTGTCGGTGGTTCTTCCCCGGCTTTTCTCAGGTTCTTCCTCCAACAAAATATTGGCCGCCATGTGTGGCCTATCATGTGCTGAAAAATGGCGTTAAAACCATAAAAGCAAACAAACAACCTAGTAAGAAAGTTTTTTCAGTTAATTTTTAAAATTGTTACTGATAGATTTTAGTATTCAGATCAGTCCTTAAGCACCATCACCGGTCTTTGACATGTTGTTTAGTAACGAAAAGTTAAAATATTTGGATATATGAAAGAGTTCTCTCTAGACCTGCAAAAGCGGAAGTAAGAAGTGCCACATTTCTCTAAATACTGAGAGCCCAGTATATAAAAATACCCCTGCGAACTGGGAGATGAAGAATAGGCCAGATGCGTCCTCCAGCATGTCGTAAGACGCGACTGGGTGGAGGCAACCTGTTTGCCGTTTGTTGCGTCCCGTTTGGGTGGAGGAGAGGGTCCTGGTAGCTGAGTAGTGGAGCGGCTTATTATTGGGCGGGGGTGGGGTACAGGTGAAGTTCGTTAAAATCAATATCATCATCATAAGGAAGAGGAAAAGGATCAGAATGGTTATTAACCAAATGGAAATATTTAGCAAATGATGACAATGAAATGTTAGATTTTCTTAAGACAAGATATATCATTTAATAACTTCCAATATTCTTAAGTGTTTCCAGTTTTGCTTCACAAAAGTTCTTGGTTTTCTGTTTATCATATTCCAATCTACATTTCTTTGCAGTCTTTTTATAACTAGTACGGGCTTTTGTTATTTCAGATTTACTCATTTTTAATTTTGATTTTTTAAGCTCATTTTTTATTTAATTCCAAGTCAAACCTACATCATGGTATATCAAGTTTGTCTGACGTTAATAGTACATTCTAAAATATATGTGTACATTAACAATCTAAATTATCAGTAAATTGATTTATACAGTTATTAATATCCTCAAATGTACAATTAGGAATTAACAAGCTATGACTATATTCTAACTTTTGTACTATTCCGTGAGATCTTATAGCATTAATATATTCATCTCTGAACATTGCATTCCAATCAAAAATATTTTCAGTCTCTTCAAATGCGTGATTTTCATTGGTATTTTCAAACTCTGAAGAAGAAACTGATGAAGAAAGTATGCAATGATCTGATAAAATGTTGGTTTAAACATATTTTATTGTCACAATATAATACAATGGGATTGGGCACAATTTTTAACAACCTAATTAGCCCTCTCACTATATGATAAAAGTATCTCAACATATTTCAACATGACAACAGTGTAGCCAAAACTAATATTGAAAAACAATTGGAGAGAGAGAGAGAGAGAGAGATGGGGCACAACGGCATTCGTGATTTGAATAAGTTGTTGAAATCGTCCGGTGTCAGTTACATGTTTGCATACATGTTGTAGAATTCAATTTTTTTTTTTCATTTGCATCGCCCTCTCCCCAAAGCAGTAAATCTAAGCTAACAGCTAGATATGGCACTGGGAGTAATTTTCTTAACAACTCAGTTCGTTGCTGACTATACTTGGGAAAGAATATGGAGAAATGCAAGGTGATTTCTATCCCACCGCAGGAACAAATAGGGGTATCAACAAGTTGAACGCGGTTACGGTCAGCTTTAATGTGCTTACATTATGTAGCAAGCTAGTATGGATAATAGCTAAGGCTCCATAACCAAAACTATTCTTTTTACTCGATATTTGGATAAAAACACTTTTTCAAAGCACTATAAGGCATGCTACATTGGTACTCTGTTCAAGATTGTTCCACGAGGCCACTGTTGAGGATGTAAAAGATGATTTCGTTGAATTTAGCTTGAAATTGCAAGTAACTATATTATTTGAACGTTGAAGGTTATAGTTTGTTTGTTCGGACACAGTGGGGGGGGGGGGTCAGGGAGTAATTAAATGACATAGTCTGGAGTTTGCTTCCTTTTATTTTATAGTGGTAATAATTTTTGTCTCTTTTGTCTAAATTGCAGACTTTCCCGCCCAGTTTAAAAATAGAGAGATTGCCTATTAGCGTATTTTGGAAGTCCTGTAACTGTTCTTGTCGCTTCAAGCTGTAGTTTGTCAAGTTATTTTCTGAATCTATCAACGAACATCCATCCCAGGCTACGCAGGCATATTCCAAAGCGGACCTGATATTAAGTTATATACAGTTCAGCTAAAATGTGCCTGCTTAGTTTGTATTTTAGTTTTCAAAGATTGGCTATTCGAGATTATACTGTTTTTAGAAAACTATCGATATGACAAGTCCA
The DNA here is from genome assembly GCA_029931535.1 of Margaritifera margaritifera. Lineage (NCBI taxonomy): Eukaryota > Metazoa > Mollusca > Bivalvia > Unionida > Margaritiferidae > Margaritifera > Margaritifera margaritifera. Next base: position 415,052 of record JAQPZY010001089.1, on the reverse strand, counting down.
TTTGATATTTGATGAAAGTACTACTCCAAGATGACAATGAGAATCCACATACTTAAGATCAGTATTTCCAAAAACAAGTTCAGGCATTTTTGTTTCTGGAATAAACGTTAAGAGCCATTGCTTAAACCATTTATGCAGTTTTATTAGATCATTGTTCATGAGCAGTTCTATTACAGCACAATAAGAGGATAAATAATGCAGAGATGAATCATCTGCATAGAGTCTGGTGAGAGAACTCGTACCATCGACAATATCGTTTACGCAGATTAGAAACAAGACAGGACCAACAACAGATCTTTGTGGTACACTAGCATTTATAATCGTTTCTCGTGAATAAGCATCGTGCAAAACGATCATTTGTTTTCTATTACTTAGATAATTTTCAAACCATTTCAGTAGATTACCTGAAACACCGTATTCTTTCAATTTAGATATTATGCCTCGGTGCCAAACCCGATCAGAAGCTTTTGATAAATCACAAAACACAATACAAGAATGTTGAGATTGTTCCAGTGACTTATATATACTATGATACAGTTCAATAAGTTGAAAAACAGTGGAGTGACCCAGAAGGAATCCTGATTGATACTTGTAAAAAAAAAAAAGATTTTATGAAAATAATCATGTTTAAAAATGTATCTTTAAAAAATGTTTACGACATAGCTAAGCAGATATGTAGGTCTCTTATTGGAAACTTCGTGTAAATCACCTTATTTTGAATTGGGAAGAATTATGCACCAGTTTCCACCTGTCTAGAATTTTCATTTTCTTCAAAGACAGATTAAAAAGAATTTTTATTGGTGCTCCTATCGTCTGACTGTCGCCTTTAAGCATCCTGTGACTTACGCCATCAGGAATGGATTTAATAATATTTGTAATTTCATTTTCAGAGATTGTAATTTCATTCAGTGTATCAAAGCATTGTTTTGCAAATTTGGGAGGGAAACATTACTATCATCAAAAGTTGAAATCGAAGTAAAATACTCATTTAATTAGTTAACCTTTTCTTTTTTATTATAAATGCAAAAAGAAACATTATTACTTGTAACTTTGAGTGGTGGGATAGAATTTGATGGGTTTGTGTCTGTCAAAAGTAAGTTTGTAATTTTCAAAAATGTTTTGGGATCTTTTTTCCCAGTGTTACGGAATTATGTATCATCTTTTAAATTATAAAATAGTTTTCATTTGGTTTATGACCTTTGTATTATAGTTTATATTTTTTTAGTAGCCAACGCTATTATTGAATACATGTATATCTTGTGTTAGGAATGTTGGTTAAACATGACTCACTACGTCACGTGAGTAGCGCTTGGTGAAATGTATTTCGTCCGTGACCTGATTCACATGATTCAGAACTTGTTTACTTGTAAGAATTAACATCGCAATTCGTGTTTGTTTATTTGAGACGGAGTAGATTGGGTTTTTATTTGTTCTACGCAGTATAGAGAATATAAAACTGGATTTAATCACTATATATTCATTCTTTGCAGTTAAGGCATTTGGTAAAGTCATAGAGGAAATTTATTTATTGTTCGTGAAATCTTAACTCTAAACAGTACATTTGGGAATTACGTACTATCATTCAAAGATCTGAACATTATTCTACTCCGTCGGAATTATCGGAATCATTTCAAGAACTTTTGTGATATTCTACGTTCACAGGAATTTACCTGGAATTAATAACATTTGGATTTAGAACTGTGATTCTTGTTGACACATAAGCACAATAGTGTCCTCATTCGGAATTCCTTTGGACAGTTTCCGGATTAGTAAATTCTATTGAACAATTTAGGATTATTTAAGGAATTTCTACACTGTAAGTTATTTTTAATTCTTTCACTTTGTTTGTTTTAAATATTTTATATTTTAGGAAAATAAATTTGTATTTTAGAAATTGTGAAAGCTTGTTGTCGTCTTTCTTTCTTTTGTTACATATTCAAACCCCTAGTCGTAAACCCAGAATCTGAAAGATGCACATTGAGATTATCCATATATTGCTCTTTAACATTCTTTTTATGTAATTTGCTTTATTCCTGATTTGTTTATATTTATTCCAATCGACTGGCCTACCATGATTGAGGGCAAACTTGCGTGCTCTGTCCCTTTTCGTTATCATTATTCTTAATTGAGAATCAAACCACGATTTATCAGTTGGCCGAATTGTTAGGGTTTTAGAAAGAATACACAAAGTTGAGAATTCTGATAATTTGGTGGTCAACATATCAGTTGCATCATCAACATAACTTGGGGTTAGCAATAGATCTGTCCAGTTAGTTCTTGCTATCAGAACGTTGAATCTGTTGAAATCATCTTGCTGTAAATCCAGACACGGCGCTTATAGGCCGTTAACACTGAAACTATATTATGAGCATCTTGGTCACTAATTTCTCTATCAATTTTTAAAATGTCAGCGTGAAGTATAGTTATACCACTACTTACAAAGACTGGATGTATCAAGGTTTTGGAAGTAGAAGTAATGCGTGTAGGGTTTTGTTATCACATTTCATAGGCTATATCTTGTTATAACATCAGTTAATTTTGCAGAAATTAAAGTCCTGAGTAAATCAATGTTATAGTCTCCAATAATAATAATAATAATAATAATAATAATAATACATTTATACATGTCGCTTATGATATCAATCGAAGTTTCAAAACTCTCCCAGAAATTAGTAGATAAAATGCTCATCAACCACAAACGTATTTGCATACTCAAATAAAGATTGGTTAGGAAGAGCATAATTTGCAACACTAGAACTCCTACTTCCAACGAATATGTATTTTCTCACCCCCCTATATATGTATTTGTTACCTGAATTGTTGTATTAACATATAGTTAATGTTTGGTTGCCATGGTGACAGAATTTCATAAAATGAAGAATTTTTGTCTCGCTTTATTTTCAGAAACTAAAATGAAAAACTGATGTCGTCCAGAGTGGACATAGTGAACTCTTTGTTGTAGTCCATAACTCTAAATGTATCTGTAGGAATTTGTTGAAACTTCTTGTTCTAAATGTTTACGGGATGGGAAACGCTTTTTTTTCTGCCCCATCATTTCCTATGACGTATACTTATACTTTTGGAATATTGCATCAAGAGAAAAAGTTTACGTTTATTTTTAAACAAACATTGTCCATGGGTTATGCCTGTTTATCTGCCCCTACATTCTCGGACCCAGCTCCTGTGTCATAACTTGGAAACGTCTGGTATCCCAAACACCATACCCATATACTGAGTATACACGCTTGAGCGGCACGAATCTGGATCGCTTCCTACCTCGAGGGACTTGCTATGAGTCATAACTCAGAAACTGTTCACAGATAGCCCTAAAATCAAATATAATGACATGGGAAATTAACTTGTGCAGTCAGCATTAGGTCTCGGATCGCCCTTTCCCCCCCCCAACACACACACACACACACACACACACACACACACACACACACACACACACCGACATCAGTCCCAGCCCCAGTCTTCCATAGGAAATATTACATAGGTGAGGAACCTTGCAGATGTCTTTTGAAATCAAGTGTCCATTATGACAGGTTTTTCTGTGTGTGTAAATGGAATTTCTATAAAAAAAAACAAGACTGCGAACACTCAAATTCCTTTTGTAATTTGTATTTCTCTCCTGAGTTACAATGGTAGCCACATACTGGACAAGTCTTTTACTCAAGTGTAAAACTCCATCGCTATAGGGCCCTTCATTATAACACGGTTCTTGTGATAAGGCGGGTGTGGTCATGGATCCCATTTTCTTATGTAGGAGTGAATTATATGTATAATGTATTTAATTATAAGCCAGTCTCGCTATAAGGAGTTATACTCTATGGCTCTCACAGACAGCGTTGTAATGAGGGAGTGCTGTATAATGCAACTTATAGTATCATGCAATTGTTTATCCAACCTGTCGATTTATCAATACCAAAGATAGATTTCTTCGGGTACTGTAGTAGTTTAGGACTCGTTTCCAGTTATCTGAACTCCGAAAGAATGAATTTTGTGTTTCCTGTATGTCTACTTACAATTGTGGTTGTAGTATGTTATGGTCAAATTAAACCATACCATGATACAGGTAATTAGTGATATAAACTTCTCAGTTGATTTCTAGGTACTATTGGTACTTTTAACGGCACCTCAATATCCTATGGTTGTTTGATAGTAAAACCACAAAATTTTGTTAAATATTTACCAAGGATATCTTTGTTGCCCCGGACCTTTTAGAAAAGTACTGTATAATTAGGTGTGGGGTGTTTTGGGTTCCCCGGACCCTACCTTTTAGAAAAGTACTGTATAATTAGGTGTGGGGTGTTTTGGGTACCCCGGACCCTACCTTTTAGAAAAGTACTGTATAATTAAGTGTGGGGTGTTTTGCGTTTATTTTCTAAACCACCTTTTTCACTTGAACACAGATACAAGTTCAATAATATAAATACTGGCATGAGCGACGTGGATCTTTGACGCTAGCATTTTATTCTTGAATACTATTTTGTATTGTTCACTGTATATTGGTTAGCATAATGTTAAATAAAGTTGGGCGACTAAATGTAATATGAACATTGAAAAGAGACCTTTTTGTCTCAGATATAAACTCTGAGATTACATTTTATCGTACATTTAACATATCAATCCCAATAGAACTTTCCAAATAGAAGATCGTAAAGTAAATATGGATCCACAAGTACAATATTCTTATAAAATGTATTAGTTATTCAGTTTTCAACGCGATAAGTACATTGCTGTTTTGTTTCATGTTTAGAACAACAAAGTGTGGAGTGTTACAATTCTTGGTTTCAGGGCTAGCAAAATTTATTTAATCAAATTCACTCGCCTAGAAAATTTATGTTCATAGAATAGTAATATAAAATTTAACTTGCTCAGCAAAAGTTTCAACCTGTGCATCTGGATTTCCAGCAATGGATTTTTTTCTAGTGCTGTAGCTTATTGCTGATAATTTCATTTTTGATTCGTATGGAAACAACTGTAAACACTAGAACACTTGTCCTATGCCATTTAAGTGTGGAGATAGATGGTGCCATCAGAACACTTGTCCAATGCCATTTAAGTATGGAGATAGATGGTGCCATCAGAACACTGTCCTATGCCATTTAAGTGTGTTTGATAGATGGTGCCACCAGAACACTTGTCCTATGCCATTTAAGTGTGGAGATAGATGGTGCCACCAGAACACTTGTCCTATGCCATTTAAGTGTGGAGATAGATGGTGCCACCAGAACACTTGTCCTATGCCATTTATTTGTGGAGATAGATGGTGCCATCATACAATTAATCTATTGTTGAGCTTTCTGTCAGTTACTTATTACTTACCTCTAATTTGTCAGGGTAGCTTAATTGTTAGACCTCCCCTTACATCTCAGGAGAGCATTACATTAAATACAGAAGATATAATTGATTCAAAGGACCATTTCAAAATGGCATGAATGATATCTGCTGATACTTGCCTGGTGACCTCTTGTGTATATATCCATTGAAGGTCTTTAGTGCTAAATAACTGTATATTTTGTTTGGTTGTTAGTATCACACTTACTAAAACAGACATGATGATGTATACTAATGACCAAACCTGTATTCGTGCATTTTATTCAGTTTGTTTTCTTTTTGTGAAAATCTTTCATATATCACAATTCCATCCAGACAATGAGCAAATAATGTTTTCTAGATGCCTTTCATAAATAAAAATTGATTGAAAAACATTAATTGTATATTTGTAAAAATGAGTAGACAAACACAGATTATACATTTTATTAGAAGTAATTTAAACAAGAATAAAGTTAAGTTCAGAAACGTGTCAAAAGGAAAACGTCATGGTCTGTCCATAAGTTATAGAGAATACAGAAAAATAATCTAAACCTGTTTACATGGGGCTAAAGAATTACGCTCATCCCCTGTTTTGAAAAGTGCTTTAAAATGTTCACAGTAATTATTAATGGAATCTACCAACACTGCGGAAGATTCATAGTTCGGTCCTTGTTTACACTGGAAAGATCTTAAAATTTCAAGATTGAGGGTCAAGAGACTATTAAATCATTTTAAACTTGATTTAACTGATCATTACAAAATGTTAGATGATCAAGTCATTTAGCAAACTTTTTCTGGTGTCCTTTTACATACATTTCATGTGTACAAAATGTGTACAAAATAAAAACATACAGCTGATAGTAGCGTAAATCTTACTAGTGGTTTATCAATGCAAAGTCTAGGACATTTAAAAGATGCTGTTCAAACTGAAGATGCTAGTCTTTCGCGACAAGGTCTCGACTTGTTCAAAGAGAACATCATGGAAGGCCTTGGAACAAATGAAATACAATCTGAATTGTAAATAAATAACTTTAGAATAAACGACTAAGTACTCTATTATGATAAAAGCGATGGTAAACAGTTCAAATTTGAAGTGAAGGCATCCGAAAAGCAATGCTAGCACAAAGCTATAAAGCAGTCCAGACTGGAAAATATTTGTTCCTGACATTAGGTTGGACTTATTAAGGTGATTATTTCGAGTTACACGCCTCCAAAAAGTACGCCAAGGGCATAACACCTACGGTGGCGAGACAGAACCTAAATATCCGTTAGAACCTACCTCTTTTCAAAGACAACCAAGAAAAGTACCAGAGGAAAAAGAAATGCAAACAATAGACAACAATGGGCCGTTTAATAAACAGGTCATAGAAGCAGGGATGATAATTGACAAATTCCACGGAATAGTAATTCAAAGTCGAAAGCTTCCACCTGCAGTGAAAAGATTATTTACTGCACATGATTAATGAAAATGAAGAGGTTATGTAAATGCTTTAGACATCGTCATCTTGAAAAGAGAATCTATTTAATGATGTTAAAAAGAACATCGGCAAAGAATTAGACTCAAACAATATATGTATGTATGTATAGGGTTTAACGGCATACCAGTACAATACTAGCTATACAGTGCCAAGTAAGTTTTAGGTATCCCTTAAAGCGCGCGCGCGCACACACGCACACACACACGCACTAAATCCCAAAAAGGGTCATTTCTTTTAAAAAAAACAAAGTCCAAATTCTTGATAAAAACCGCACTGTTTTAAAAGGTCCCAAGACTTTCTCAGTTTGAACGTCATAACGGAGGACAAACATGTTGCATCTAGGCAAAAGACGTCAGATTGCAAGAGCAGTTTAAATGGGTTGAAAGAATAAAAGCGTAAATAGTTTGACAACTGACACAGTTGAAGAGAGTTTTCGGAGAAAACATCGAAAAGAATCAATTCAAACGTTAAAAAAATACCATTGGGAGAAAGGCTGAAACAACTGTTAAAAGAAAAGGGTCTAACAATAGCTGATATATCAACTGCAATAAAAATGACTAAACCAAATGTTGCTCTGTCTATAGCAAATTTTGTAAACGTTTTAGTAGGTTGTGGAAGAGGAACACATATCGGTTCTATCTGACGGCAAAGATGATTCTTTAGTTTACAGAATGGAAAAGTGCTTAATAAATATTGGTTGTTACTTGTTTGCATAACGAAAAAGCATCATCATATAGTATTATTGGTAGTGTAATAAGCTGGCTTTTGAAACTAGCTGGACATGTTATTTTACTTATTTTGGCATTAATAGTTTTGCAATTTGCATTTTTGATCAAAGGCGTCAACATCCAAAACAAAGCTCGTCGCCGTAGTTGAGGTCTTTCTTCAAAATAAAATCACTGTAGGAGAATTAGTAAACTATTTCAGAAAGAAAACCATAACAACTCCGTCAGCCATTAATATCAATATAAATGCTTGCTTGTCTATTTTATAGTCAATATTGTTGGGGTTTTTTCCAGTTTCTAAATTGCCGTGTGTCATCTCAACGTCATAAAGCGATTCGCATTTGCAGTTTTGACATTAGGAACATGATCATTATAACCCCTCTACTCTACATGATCTTTACTTGCTTTGTCTTCTCTACAATTTCTTGTCGTACTGTCATAGATTACTTATCATCCAGTCGAGTACTACCTAAAACTGCTGTATCATGATTGCTAGTAGGATTTCAACCTTGTTTAAAAGAGTCATTGGATTTCGTTAAAATGCTGTTATATACAACAATAATAACCACTTTCACAATCATACCACTCAGTAACAACAATACACCGTCACCACTAACATCATATTCCAATTCACGTATGATTGTCATGTATAGTTCTGTAATTTAGACATTATGTTTTCTTCTGTATCGTAACTTGGCCCTCCCAAATTGACAAGGGACACAGACTGTGCAATATATGTTTTTTTCCAACTTGTACACACAAGATGCAGATTTCGTAAGTCATGATACTTTGACCGAACCTTGCAATACCTTCATTTGTGACCAGTGTTATCTTGTTGAAAGAAATAAGTGCAGGAAGTACGTTCATCACTGCCTGTCATAGAATTAATTTCATAAGCTGATAATGTTCTCTAGTATTTAACAAACCCAGCGCTGCTCCATTGTTATATGTTAGTTTGTAAGCAGCTAACACAACAGCAGATGTAGGCAATCAAAAACGTTGGTGTACAGCTTTATGTTCTTCAGAATTTGTCTTTCTCCTTGAGGTATCTCCAGTCATGCTGTAGTGGAATTTTAAAATTGTTACAGATTAAATTAAATTGTGTTTTGGTTTGAATGCATCATCATCAGATACAATTATTTTACATTCAGACAACAGTTTTCGAATCTGGAAATAAACATGAAATTTGTACACTGATTTTATGAATACTGGTACATTTGTGTCAATTAAATGCCGATAGGAAATCCCACAACGAGATGTTGACATCCACTCTGCCCAGTTTAGATGATTTTGCCAAAATCTCATATACTGTGATCTATATTTTTTCATTGAGTCATCTTTGACAGATTTTAAAGTGAAGTTGTCAAATATATTTAACGGTTTGTATTTAAAGACACGAGTTTCAGTGTAATATATTTTATCTTGCAAACTTTTTGTATAATATTTCAGGATTGGACTAACCATTAATATGAATTTCAGTGTAATATATTTTATCTTGCAAACTTTGTGTATAATATTTCTGGATTGGACTAACCATCAATATGAGTTTCAGTGTAATATATTTTATCTTGCAAACTTTTTGTATAATATTTCAGGATTTGGACTAACCATTAATATGAGTTGCAGCATAATGCTTTGGTTTGGTTTGGTGTTCTACGGCACAGCAACACAAGTAGGTTATTTAGTTCCGAGGCCATTGTAATAAAGTGCCTTGCCCAAGGACACACCACAGTAGCATACCTGGACTGATCCAATGGTAGGATTCGAACCCGAACCCTTAAGGTCCTAAGTCCAGCACGCTAAACACCAAGGCGCCGTGGCTCCTGAGTTGTAGGACAAAGGTAAGGTTTTGTACTGTAATGATATTTTTCAACTATGAAGACCATTTAACGTCGACGAAGTCTGCCAGAAGCAGAACGTGTCTGCTCTTTTAGCACAATTAAAAATATTAATGTGTTAAACAATGTTCCCCTATATTTCGTATATGAATCTCGCTTTCACAGTGCAAATACACGGAACCTCTCGTTACTATTTCTCCACATTCATATGTCACACTCTGTTTATTTCTCTTTCTCTAATCTGCTCGTTTCCTCCACTGTAATGCCAGTTTTATCTCTTTGACTTTACACACTGTTTACATCTCTGGTATTTTGTTTTTTTTTTTGTTTTTTTTTGGGGGGGGGGTATTTCTCTCCATTTTTTTCTGTTGTATTTGTAACATTTTACATGTAGTTGTTTCCTAAATATTGATTGTACCATTTTTAGAAGTTTTATTTCATTTAATAATAGGTGACAAGTGAACGTTGTGAAAAAAGTGTATCTTCAAAAATCTGTATATTTCAAGGTCTGTCGGGTTTGACTTCTTCATCCACGTCGTGTAAAGCTGTTCCCATATTTAAATGATTGTGGTTAATTTAGTGGTAATTATATGTAAACATAAGGTTTTATAAATGTGCTATAACTGTTCATGGTAACAATTATTTCAAGGAAAATGCGAAGTTCGTGGTTTAGTTTACATCATTGCTTTACATTCTTTGAATGAAATTGAAAGAAATTTAAATGTCATCATAATTACATCGACATTTATGTGACTTATTTTATTACCTTTCGTTTTGTTCAAAATCTCATAGACTGGCTTGTAGCCGGTTTTGCAGTGTATTTATTTTTCAGCTGTCTTGAGATGTAGTAGGAATCAACTTCATATTTTAACGTTATTTCTTTTAATTTCTTCCACAATTTCATGTATTGCCTTGCTAGGACATTGTATATTGCAATCGCCTTATCGTGTTTTTCATGTGTACCATGTTGTTATTTACTGGTGGTGTTTTTCAATGTATATTCTATCTTCCATCTGATTTCGTGATCAACATAAATATGCATGTCGTACATGTTTTAACTCCTTGATTCTCTAATGCACTGTTTTTTTGTGGGTTTTTTCTACATCTATTACATTCTAGAAAATCATTATATTTTTAACAAAATCAACGTGTTCATATTCTTTAATGCTGATATATATATATATATATATATATATATATATATATATATATATATATATATATATATATATATACACTCCTCTCTCTCTCTCTCTCTCTCTCTCTCTCTCTCTCTCTCTCTCTCTATATATATATATATATATATATATATATATATATATATATATATATATATATATATATATATATATATATATACTCCTCTACAATCACCTCCAATGGAATAATGAACTAATATTTTCAGCCGGTTCCCAAATGATGTTCAAAGATTCATCATATCCTTTCCAGTTTACAAGTGCATCCCTTATATCGTTCATTATTTTGGTCTTCAAGAGCTTTTCAACTTTGGATATGTCATTTTGTTTGTCTTGTAGAGATAACTCTTGCTCGTAAAACATGCCTGCTATATCCACTCTCTTCTAGTCTTCCGGTTTGTTCACGTCGGGATTACCAAAACTTACTTGACCCTAATTTTAAACATCTCCTTGTGGAATTTTGGAATGTAGCCCTTTTCAAAAATTGCTTTGCATTTTGAAAATCTAGCTGCTTCGCCGATTTTAAATTTAGACGTTCCAAATGTGTCAGTTATCAGGTAACCGAATAGATTGATCCATACTTTGGATATGTTTTCTTCCTATTTGTTTCAACCGAAGTCATTACTATTGATCTGTGATTAGTGTTATTTTATCCTTTAATTAAAATTTGGTAAAAGGTCAACCCATTTTCGGGTTTCATTTTGAGTGAAATACTTCCACATTCTGGTCTTTAAGGTCCTGTTAAACCTTTTTCACTACACATGCTTTTCTATCTGAGCAAGTATTCAATGTTTTCCTTTTGCAGCAAATCCTTAGCTTTCCTTTTTTAAAACTCTCTTCTCTTACCAAACTGTATCTTTTCAGTTTTCGCTCTTTAGTGATTTATTTATATATCGAAGTCACAAAATGTATTTGTATCCATTGTTCTTGTTCTTGTTGGTGGTGGTGGTGGTTGTGGTGGTGGTGGTGGTGGTGGTGGTGGTGTGTGTGTGTGTGTGTGTGTGTGTGTGTGTGTGTGTGTGTGTGTGTGTGTGTGTTTTCTTGTGCTTGCATGTCAATTATATCTGCTTGGCACTGGTCATGACTTTCTTTTTACACTGAAAATATGTTCTCACTTACTTTTGTAATGTGAGGATAGACTAAAATGCTCACCATTCCGCGCAATTTATATTATATTTTGCACGTTTTATTTGCTCCAGTAGTTGATTGATATCTATGTAAGCAATTGGACTTTTTGGATTGCAGTAAAGATGTCTTAACTATTGTTGTCCTGCTCTGCAAGGTAGACCTTTGGTAAGAGCGAACTCTGCACGTGTGCCTTCGACATAGCTATACCGTCCTTGGCGTCACTTTAAAACGGTACAATAAAAACATTCAGAGAATATTTTATACTTGATAAATTGTCTTTAGGTGTTATCAGCCAGCCAACAGGACGATCGTATAAAACATGTACTTTTATTTTCATCAATTTTTGCAACGTTTTTTTCAGTCCTTTTAGACGTCAGAATGATTTCAGATTTATGTCACATTTTGTCATTCTTATGGTTGAAAACAGCAACTTCCTGTTCTGAGTCACCATTTGTTGTTTTAAATCTCACCATTTTCATCATAAATTCTATATCTGTATTTATTTAATTATTGCAGATTGACATTTTTAAGTTAACGAGATCTTCGAGACATATGAATTTGGTCGAATAAAAATTTGTGTTTTAATCAACATCAAATACGTAATTTATTCCTTCTGCATACTACACTGTGTTAGTCATCTTGTTGTCAGGGTTGGTGATAATTATTTCCATTTTATCATTAAATGTAAACTGAAGATCTGCATCTTTTCTAAAGCATTAGAACATATCACTTTTAATGTTTGAAAATATCAAATTACCACGCCCATTCTCTTTAATATGATTCTTTACCACTACTGACATAGTGTACACACTTTTATCCCGTACAATAGACATTATCTCTTGATACTGATTTTAATGTTTTCATGTTAAACTCATACAATATATATGTAACCTCTCTGAAAACTATTGAACTGATTGCAATGTAGCTTTGTGCCATTATTTCCGTAAAAACAGTTCATGTTATTATTTTGTCGCGCATCATCGTTTACTGTGTACATTTGCATTATAGTTTATTGTGTACAAAAACGTCATCATTATTTATGTATACGTCATCGTGTATTGTGTACCGTATATGTCACTGTTTATTGTGTACAAATATGTCATAGTTTATTGTGTAGCTGATCCAAATTAGTGTACGCCATTCACCCTTTTCCTATACTGACTTTACCAATATACAATTTTCAAGCCAAATTGGTGTACGCCGTTCTCCGTTTGACCATACTTTTTTGTTTTAAACATGAAAAATATTTTTTACCTCTAAGTTTTGAACCACAGACATTTCGCTTTAAATTCATATTATTTACGTCTTCATCGCGCAGTCCATATAAAGTATGCAACATTTATTTACCTGTAAAATCCAAGCAGACGACACTTTGTATTTTGTACTTCAGTGTTAACTAGTAATTTTTTTAATTTTTTTAATTCTGGACGTTCTTGTATCTCTTATACCAGATGGTGATACGCAGCTATGTGAGTGTCCCAGCTCTCTAGTACTCTGTATTACTGATGCTTACAATAAACACCAGTTTCTTTTCCTTGAAAATAACTTTTGAATGTTAAAAATAGAAAGAAAATCAGAACAATTTATAAAAAAATTAAAAAATAAAACGTACAAATCACGAAATAACTAAAATATAAATACAAATACAAATTAAATGCTCACATATTTGTTTACCTGATAATAAGGTCGAAACATATTTTCCTCAGCCATGTGAGATAATCTTCGCAAACTATAATCTTATATAAGTTATTTTCCTTTTTTTTTTTTAAACCGCCCCCCCCCCCCCAAGAAAATTTGGAAAATAATTATCTAAAAATTCTTACCCTCCGTAAACAAATATGTAGAAACATCTTTTTCTTTTCATTTTGATTATTACGAATTTGAATGATATATCTGCTCAGACAAGATCTTTAAATTGCGTATACTGTCATATCGATAGCCAGTGTGCTGTAGGTGAGGGGAGACAAACCTTCTTAAAAATAAAAATGACAGTCTGTTCTTGTTATGCCGCATTGACAATTTACTGTCCCGGTAATAGTCCAACATACACGGTCTTCTGGGAGAGGGTATATATTACTTCAATCCTTTGGTTTTGTCATTTTATCGTCCGTTTGCTGATCCGTACTTGCCACAAATGTAATTTTCTTCAATCAAAATAACAAACTCTCTTGTCGACGAAATACTTTGCGTTGATTTACCAGTTCCAGCAATCTAACTTCAGACCTGGATGCTAGTTTTCATCGCGTTTCGACCTAGACAGATGCGAAGCTGTTCGTCACGTTAAATAATCTGTTAATATTTCACTTCACTGGAACAGAGTCATCCCTGCACAAAGTCTAAGCGGTTTATGACCCGGCCAGTGTTTCATGAGGTCAAAATTAATACGAAAGATTACACGCATGTATTAAGTAGAGGCCAATGTAAACCAAAAGGTGTATGTGTATTACTAACCTGAAACCTGTCTGAAAAAGACACTTGGGGATCACAAAACTTGTGTCTTATGATTAGATGTTCTTTATATGCAAGTAGAAATAATACAGATATTAAGAAAATATTAGTAGAAATAAGACATATATTAAGAAAATATTAGTAGAAATAATACAGAAATTAAGAAATTATTAGTAGAAATAATACAGATATTAAGAAAATATTAGTAGACATAATACAGATATTAAGAAAATATTAGTAGAAATAATACAGATATTAAGAAAATATTAGTAGAAATAATACAGATATTAAGAAAATATTCGTAGAAATAATACAGATATTAAGAAAATATTAGTAGAAATAATACAAATATTAAGAAAATATTAGTAGAAATAATACAGATATTAAGAAAATATTCGTAGAAATAATACAGATATTAAGAAAATATTAGTAGAAATAATACAAATATTAAGAAAATATTAGAAGAAATAATACAGAAATTAAGAAAATATTAGTAGAAATAATACAGAAATTAAGAAAATATTAGTAGAAATAATACAGAAATTAAGAAGATATTAGTAGAAATAATACAGAAATTAAGAAAATATTGTTCTTTGTGAATAGTTGTCCTTTATATGGAGGTACTGGTGTTCTTAAATAATGGATTACATTTTGAAGAAAGAATGAAAAAATCATGAACAGAGGAAAGAGGCGATCGTGATGATGATAGGAACATTGAAGATAACAACAAAGTGCCCTGAAAGTATTTATTACCCCAAATTATGTATCATTATAAATACCAGAAGCCCATTTCTAGAATGCAATAATTTATGTAAATAGACTTTATTTATTACATCTAATATGAATGGCATTCCAAATGACCTTGGATCACGAAATTAAACAACGTATGGCAAGTGCATTATACCGTATATTCTTGATGTCTTTTTTTTTTTTTTTATAAGAAATTCCAAGAGATCTTAGCACTTCTTTCAATATCAAGTCGGATCTTGTAGATTAAAAGCTCAACAGGTCCAGGATTTCTTAGCTTCTTAGTACGTAATAACAAACTCTGAACTCTTTTGTTTATACATTAGTCTCGTTCAAGCAAATTCTCATGTGGCTCCGTGGGATCCCCGTCACATGGTGGAGATCGTACAGTGTCATGCGAGAGGTCTATTGTACGAGACTATTTAGAAAATCTTGTGGGTCAACCATTTGGGTGCTGGATCGAAATCCATTGATCTATGGGGTAATAACCGAGATGTTACTAAGAAGGTTTGTGATGAATCTGTTTACTTTGTTGAAAGTTCGGTTTTAGTACATGTTTTCATGATGGCAGCATACGACATAGGCTTAATGAAAAGTCTGCTAAAGAGCAACGAAACAAATCCTTGAGCAAGCATTTCAAATTCCAATGTAAGAAATCTCATAAATAATATTTAAAGGATGCATTGAAATCATTGAGCTTCATAATGGGATATAATTCGACGTTGTTTTTGGCGGAAATACGCCAGACCCGACAAGTTCCGAGTGACCAGTAAATAGTGTAGATATGCGAGTCTTAGACAGCTCAATCAGTTTATACCGGTTTATTCCAGTTTAAGCCAGACAGTCATTATTGCAATTTTAAATATCATATTCCTATGCGATAACATTTCTTGACCACTGATATGTTGCTAAAAATCAAAATACCCTCAAGTCCCTCAACCAAAGTACACATTTTGTGCTGTCTTTGACACTGATATGCAGAGAACTTATTTTAAATTGTTTCTACACAACGTAAATATTGTCACAAAGCTACATTATATTGAACTTCAAAGTTTTCAGAGATGCAATAGAGATATTTCACATGAACAAAACAATGTCGATATCAAGGAATAACTTGTATTTGTTTACAAGTTTGGGTGGGATACAACTGTGGTCAAAGTGTGTTACATTATAAAATGACATACAGGTGAATAAAAACGTTGAATATATTTCAAATATAAAAATATATACTACAATGGTTTTAAAAAGATGGTGATTTATATATTACATTTAATAATGATAACATTGAGATAAGCATCATAAATCCTGATAGAAAGATGGTTTAAACAGCACAGTTTGAGGAAAAAATAAATTACATATTTGATGTTAGTAAAAACATGAATTTGTATTCGGCTTAATTTACAGCAAAAAATTGTAAATCTTGTAAACTTTGCAAGGTCAATCTACAACGGTTAAACAAAAACAGATATAGAATTTATGAAGAACAAAATTAGATTTGAAACAATAAAATGTTGACTCAGTATACGAAGCAACTGTTTTAGAATCAACTACACAAACGGCAAAATTTAACATAAATCTGAAGTAATTCGTGCAGTTTAAAGAACCGATGAAACGTTTCAAATTGCTGAACATAAAAGTATCTGTTAAAGATAAATGTCCTCTATGTTTGTTGTTGTCAACACGTAAACACAATTAGTGAAGCGTGAAGTATACTTTGTATGTTTTTCTATTGGTTTAAGTGGTAGATAAAGATCGGTATTTAAGACATCTTTACTACTATCCTGAAAGAATAGTTACTTACACAATCATTTAAATATACAAAAGAGAACATGAAATATATATGTAACTTCTGTTAAAACGTTCTGATGCTGTGACGCAGACATGTTTTTGGTTTGGTTTTTGTGGGGTTTAACGCCATTTTTTCACCACATGATAAGCTATATATGTCGGCCAATATATTTTGGTGCAGGAAGAACCCGGGAGGACTCCGGGAAGAACCACCGACCCACGGGAAGCTACTGGCAAGCTTTCTGAAATACCCACGACCCGAGACGCGAACCTACGCGGACAGAGGTGAGTTGTGAGTTATCTGTAAAAGCTAGAACCTTAGACCACACGGCCACTCAGGACCTCGACGTATACATGTTATCAAGGGATAGAATACCTTTTCAAATGTACTAAACAAGAATGTGTGTGTGTGTGATGGTGGTGGTTGGGGGTGGCACTAGGAAACCGTGTTATGCAGAATATAGTGTACTGTATGATAGTTTGATTTCATATGACAATATCTAGTAATTTTAAAGTATTTCAAAGTGCAGAGAAACTCGTGTGTTACATATACTCTCTTTTATTCATGAATATTCTCTTCTTCATTTAATATTTACATGTATTTCTTCTCATTTTTAATTGAATTTGTCTAATCGATCGTCGCTGTTTGTACTGATACAACCTTTTTGTAACTCGACACTCGCTATTCTAACGCGATTCTCGCTTTTGTAATCTCGATGCTCGCTCCTAGAATATAAGTAAACCTAGCGATGCACCCGAGTGCTCTATTGAGTATTTAGCGCTACACTGCTATTTAATATAAGGTAATTTACTTGTACAATGGGATTTTTTTGAAAATTACAACAAAGTAATCGTGTATAAATATTTAAAAAACGAAGAAAAAAAATATCATTTTTATTATTTAAATTTATTCGGTCTTATTATCATACTGTGTTCCTGTAACTTTCATAAACCTTTTGTATCCCCCCCTTCTGACCTGGGTTTGAATGCTTTGACCTTAAGTTCATCATTCAAAGAAACTAATATTTAAGCACGTTTACAACGTTTTGATTATAAGTTGTAGGTTTACAACATTGCAGAAGGAAAAGTAAGGACAGGTTACCATAAAAAAAGAAGAACTTAAGATTATCGTAGTATTGTAGATACCAAAATTTATGAGTGTAAGAAATCTTTAGCAGTCAAAGAAAGGTTTCTGTTTTAATATTTTCAGTTTAAATGTTATAAACGTAAAAATTGAAGATAGAAAGTTTCAAAAATTCACAAATATTGCATCCCTGCTCCCCCCCCCCCCCCCCCCCCCCCCATAAAACGTGAAATTTAATTTTCTTACTATGTGACTAAGTGACTAACTCACTCTGCATTTTCTAACAAAAAGTTAATACACAGAATATTATTTATTTGAATATTATTACTACTATTAATAATTTTTAAGAGTCTTTGCAAGTGACTTGTTTGTTGAGGATCGTTTTTGTAGTGTATTTGCTATTTAAATATTGTGTCGATGATCTCCGTTAATTTAGCGGGACTGTCAAATTCAATTCATGCAGATTTCAAACTGTCATTGATCGCAAGCAATCATGATTTTTGACCTGACACCGTCGTTTTTTTGTTTAAAACAAACATAGAATCAAACAAGTCAGGAATAAACGAGGCTATTTGCTCTGCGAGAACTTCGGACCTAGAATTTGACAGTGTATGTAAATGTACGTTGTTGTTCGAAATTTTCTCGAAGTTAACTTGCTCGCAGGTTGGATATGAAAATAACCATCGGGTGCTACAGAGCGACTTTCACTCTTGGATGATTTTGATGGTGGTGATGATGCATAGGGATCGATAATCTCATCTCCTTTCACGATGACACTCGATTATTGTATACAGTTTAATTCGATTGTACTCCGTCACTATATAGAGACCCGACGAAAGCAGTTACACTGTTCAGTGCAGCTTTTTGGTTTGTAAGGACGAGTATTTGTTTCCAAGAGAGTATGCTAGATATCGTACTATATCACTTCCCTCCCACTGGTTAGTTTAAGGACCCACTAATGCATTCATTCTTTTCATCCATTCTTTCATTAGTATATAAAAATGCGATTGCGACGGCAATATTTACCTTTCCTTTTTTCCCCAGCTGCGGATACAAATGTTCTTTTCTTTTACAAGTACAAACACTCAACGTACGCTGTACGTCAAGAATGTACTTTGGCTTTCTTGGTTTATAAAGACAAAAATATAACTAAGTCAAAATTCGATATAAAAGTATGCGAAACCTCGCGCCAACTTTAGGACGTATTACCTTGTTTTTGACGAAGTGTAACAATCTTGTTGTCGCATTACACCCGTCGAAAATCGTAATAGAAATATGAAACTGTATCTGACATCAAACTTACAAGTATAAATAATTTGTATTTAAGATTGAATTTTTCAGGCGTTCCTTGCTAGCTTGAATAGGCCAGAACTCAGTAAGATTTAGTTTGCTTGTGATTAATATGTGTTCGTTATTGTTGTCATAACTGGATCTTTGTTTTTTTTTTTTCTTTCTTTCTTTTTTTTTTCTTTCTTTCTTTTTCTTTGTTCATTTATTAGTACGTTTCTTTGTTTGTTAAATGTTTGTCACAGTTGCGAATCCAAATATTAACAAGAGCAATTTATATATATGCTACCATCACTAACTTGTACACTAATAAAATTTCTACTCAGTAAAATGTCAGTTTTTTCTCTCATATAATTTTCCAGTATTATAATAACAGAATACTAATTATCATTGTCAAATTCTATGTTTTTTGTTTGTGTGCTCGTGGGTGTCTATGTCTATATTTGAATAAAAACAACATTAAATATTCCCTCCTTGTCCCATTCCTAATCCCTATCTTCGTTTGAAAGTTTGCAAGTGTTGAATGGTAAGAATGTGTGTTAGTGAGCATGACATAAGTCTCCTTTACCTCGTCCGTTTTGTTTGTTAAGGTGGGTGGTGAGTGGTAATAGTGAGTGTTGGATTGTATAGGTGATTGTTGGATTGTAATTATATATATTAGTGACCACATAATTTCAGTTTCTCTCATCAGTTTTGTTTGTAGTGGTAGGTGTTGGAGTGTAATCTTAATTTCCCTTGCTTCCGGACACATTGACCCCCTCCCCTCCACTTCCATACTAATAACGTGAGTCAACGGTACTGAATACTTTCCAGATTGAATGGGCAAGTCAAGCTTCTGTAATAGTCTGGATAATAAGGGGCTGTCATATTTAAGGTTTTGCAAGACTTTCAATGTGAAAATGGAATCCAAAAATTCAGACGTAAAGCATGGTAAAAAAAAAATTTAACAAAAATTTAATTAATAAGTAGAATTCATCATTTAGTTAAACAAATTCTGAAACTCATATTTCCATGAAACATTTGTGACATTAAAAAACAAAAATAAAAGAGTGGCTACATATTCGTATGGATTCTATTTTGTAAAGGAAATTATAACTGGCCCCATTTTTCTGTTTGGATAAGTAGAGTTATTAGTGAGCATGAGCTCTCAAAATACCTCCCCTTCTGCAGTATAACGAGACATCTTAATTTTGAATAGAACCTGTAAAGTAGGCAACAGCGACCCGTTTCTTGGTGCGTAACATGTTTATCAAATGATGAGCATACATAGCAGCTGTGGTGGCTTTATGTGAGCAAAGAATGCATTGGAACAGGGCAAGAGCACGATTTGTAGAAAGGTTGATTTAATTCTAAAAAGTGCATAAATGTGAGACAGTTTTGGGCACGCGACATTTTCGTCCCAAGATAGACTCACTTTGCAGCTTTAGTGGCAATATGTTAAACGGTATTGGGATTTGAACCCGATTACTTTTAAAGCAATGTTGAATACATCTTAAAATAAATATAGACCGGTCCCCTGACGCACATTTGGCGGTATTTGCAGGTTAGAATAAACCCTGGAAACTAGGGGATAACGACAAAGTTTGGATGTACAATATATATCCTTCGTCCCCAATAGAAAAATTCTCATTCTCAGCCTTTTCCGTTAGGTCGAGTCATTTCTCGGCTTGAAGGAAATGGCCGAGGGATGTTCCGATCAATGTTGCCTGACTGGCAATAGGGTTAATGAATGAAAAGTTACAGCCAGGACAGGGAGGAAGAACATCTGTGAGGTCTGACGGAGAAAGTGAATCCGACGTCGAACCCGGAAAAGTGCAGCATTCCTCCTATTGACCTTTCTAAACGTTTATTTCCGGAAATGTGAGCTGAGAATTTATCGTGGAAACTGCTGGTTCCGTGAAAGTAAGAAATGAATCGTTTTATGCCGTAATGTTTGGGCGTAAAAAATAATAATAATAAAGTACACATTTGCATACCTTTAGAACGTGCCGTTGCTTTCTAAATACAGTGCGCCATTAAATATGCCTGTACTTTAGATTGGCTATAAAATCATATACGAATAGCTATGTCATATTTAACTTCGAATACCGAAAACAAACTCTTTTTCTAACACGTCTTCGTCCGAATATACCAATTTAAATGCAGAAAATTATTTTCTCAAATTCTACCCTTTTCAAACACATGACCATCTGAAATAAATTAACAAAAAGCTTGAATAAGACCAACCAGTCGCGACTGCACCTTAAAGAGGTGTGTGAAATATGCGTGTCATTTATAAAACAAGAGGTGTGTGAAATATGCGTGTCATTTATAAAACAAGAGGTACGTGAAATATACGTGTCATTTATAAAACCATGGTTATACATCATCTGTAACTGAATACGTTTTTATTTCCTTGTCGTAATAATAAATATGAAATTAATCATGACAACATTTTAAGAACGAAGTAGAAACTTTGACGCCTAAAAAAGAGAAAATGGTATCATTTTTAGCTTATCTTCGTCTGATTAAAGTAGGAAATACTCTAAAACCGATGTATGGAGACTGTTCTTTTTATAGAACTTTCAATCAGTCGGTTTAGTTTCGGAAATATGCTACACTCGCAAATCTTTTTTTTTTTTTTCCGTGATACTTCTTCTTTAAATATTTTTTTTTTTGTTTTTTTAAATTCGAAAACAGAGTCAGAGAATCAAACAGTCATGGGATTTTGTTTCTTCAAACTTACAGATCGAGCCAGAATTCTCTTCAATTCATTGATTTGGTGATATTTTGATGAATTCATGGATTGTTGTTGTTGCTGTGGTTTTTGCTGTTTTCGTCGCCATCGTAATCGACGTTGACCCTAATATTTTAGCCCTGTATAGCGAAGCAGCGAGACTGAGACCAGAGCACAACAGTTAAAGTGGCGGGCTCAGAGCCGGTTTCTCGGTTCAGTAATAATAATAATACCATTCATTAGTTTCTAGCCATATTGGAGGTCCCTATTGCTTATGTAATACACCGTATGTATATATCCAGAAGAAAATGTACATTCTCTCTCTCTCTCTCTCTCTCTCTCTCTCTCTCTCTCTCTCTCTCTCTCACACACACAGACACACACATGTAGAACATGTGCCTACTCATATATAACATGTAAATTCACTGGAACTTAGACACACACATACGCATACACACAAAACGACAAACACGTACACACCTGTGTACAAGTACAAGTACAAGGTGTCATACAAGTATTACAGCATCATATTATTATGTACAGGAAACAACGAGTCAGCTGTCACGTAGAATGCACCTTGATGAAACCGCAGCGGCAAATACATCTCGAGCCGACTACCGGATAAAGCCTCCATTTTTACCGCTGACATTACAGCCATATTTAGATCTCTGAATTACATTAAAGACCAACAGAAAGCAAATTTTGCCATCTTTTTGAATTCCTTTACACTCGGAAAACCTTGCGAAACCCGAAAATTGACAACCCGTTAATATCCCAGATCTTATAGAAACATGATTTGCTCGTACAATCTGGAAAAAGTATTCTGTACTGTTGGCTGCCAAGTCACATTGGTATGAAGGGTAATGAAAGGGCAGATACAGCAGCCAAAGCTGCCCTTCAGACACCAGTGTCCGAATGCACAAAATCATACCCTATCCACAAATTACACGCAACACTCACCCAAGTGTATACTGAACATTCCCTCATCGTGTGACAAAGGACCGTTAAACTATTATTATCATTTTTCTTTACATTACGGAACCAATGCGAAAACCCTGGCAGTTAGCATAAAGTGGTGTTGTTCTTTAATTTCAGAGAAATATCTCTCCTACAATTGTGTTTTAACGTCTTTTTCTGCTCACTGTTACGTCATGCACTCAAATTTCACGTGCATATTAAATATTGGTGTTGCTCTAGCTACCAGACTCTAAATCCGGAATGTACAGCTTCCTACAGGGTGCGGGCCGGATAAGCGATTTTTAAAGTCACACCTATGATGTAAATAAGCGGATAAAACCAGGTCGCGGACCGGACGCGGGCCGTAGGTTGCACATGCCTGCAGTCTAAACTCACATCACAGTTTATCGAACGTCAATATTCCGTATCCATTTTACCTTAATTACTCTATGCTGGTATTGGTAATTTTACCAGTCATATGTTATATATCAGAGACAATCGATATGTTAGACCTTATTATATTATTTAGTATTTTTAAAACTGTTATATTATTTTGAAACTAGTCTCACATGTGTATTTAAAATAGAAACAATAACAACGAAACTCGTGCTTCCTTTCTTGTCACTTTAAATTAATGTCGACTCGGGGAGCATGCAGAATGACAGGAATTCAGCCACGGTTACGTTGATGTTATAGTTACTGACGTCATTCCAACAGACTTAAACTTTCTTTTCCTGTCAACAGTTTTATATATTGACTGCCAAAAGTAATCTTTGTGCCTAATGACATCCATATCGATGTTGTTGTTGTTGTTTTTGTTGTTGTTATTATTATTATTATTAATTATTATTATTTAAATCACATATTATATCTGATCTTATACTACTTTCTGTCATGTGCTAGGGAGGGTATATTTAGAGGTATTGGCTGTTACCCAACAGAATGGAAATAAATAAATAAATAAACAATATATATATATATATATATATATATATATATATATATATATATATATATATATATATATATATATATATGGGGGGGGGGGTAACGGCACTATTAATATATTACTGGCTATATCATACCAAGCAAATAGGAGCTAAGTGCCTTAACAAGGACACAATGAGGAAGCCGACTCGGGATGGCCTAATCGTGTATTAAACCCACAACACTTGAATTACGAGTGAGTCGCTCTATCAACTGAGCTACCGCGGCTCCAAAATAAATAAATAAATGAAAATAATCTACAATGGGGAAGATGGAAGGGGGTAAAATATAAAGGGTAGGGACAACCACCGCACTAGTATTTGTTTGTCCTTATAACTCAGCTTTTCAATCGGTTATGGTGAAACAAAAACAGATTCTTACTTCGCTTTAGGTAACTGCGTGTCATACTTTTCATCGCAATAAATGTACATTCATTTTTGTTAAAGAAGTTACACATTGTTGCGTGAAATTTAATTTTCATAAAGTAAGAATAGTATGGGGGTGGGGTGGGGAAGCATTGCTTGCTCAGTAATGTGAAGAAAACGGCGATTTACTGTGAACAAGCAATGTATTACGCAATCAAAGTATTGAGACTTTGTTGTTGACTGCTAGCCATTCGCTCAGTGTAGTCCGTTTTAAGCAAGAACTGCTTGCCTGTCTTTCAAAGTAATTAATTTAATTCCTGTTTTATATATATATATATATATATATATATATATATATATATATATATATATATATATATATATATATATATATATATATATATATATATTGAATCATTAAATTGAGAAGGAAAACAGTTTGTATTTAGTACAAACATTTCCACTCTCCTCAATCTGCAGGGATACGAGTTAAAAGGGTCTTTTTACACATCGGGAGTCAGTCAGGGGTACATTCTAAAGTTTGTAAAGCAAGAGAACGACTTTTAGTAGCCTGAGAGTTATACGATATTATGACTACGTCATTCATTTCTTATTTACAGTAAATTTCCGTTCGCTGTACCAGATACAAAAGTAATAGTACCAGTTGTTGGCAAAATTACTTCCCACATCTAGAGGTACTTTAAGTGTACACATAGGGTACTAAAGTTACAATATGTGAAGGTTTACGGTAAAAACATTCTTCTGGAGAAAGATGTGATAGAATGTCAAAACCAAATACGAATGCCGTTATGTTATACAGAGGATTGGTTGAGGCCCAGAAGAACTGAAAAGTTGGCACGAATTTTGTTTTGACCACAGATGTGACTTGATTGTACATTAATGGATATTTCTGTATTGTGGAGTTTTTCTTC
Organism: Margaritifera margaritifera; assembly: GCA_029931535.1. Lineage (NCBI taxonomy): Eukaryota > Metazoa > Mollusca > Bivalvia > Unionida > Margaritiferidae > Margaritifera > Margaritifera margaritifera. Next base: position 390,054 of record JAQPZY010001089.1, on the reverse strand, counting down.
AATCTGTTTCTCCCCCAAATATTGATTTTACATTATTACAAATTTGGAAACTCCTAAATTCATATCTGTATCGTTTGAGAGAGAGAGAGAGAGAGAGAGAGAGAGAGAGAGAGAGAGAGAGAGAGAGAGAGAGAGAGAGAGAGAGAGAGAGAGAGAGAGGGGGGGATAACGATAGAAGATAAAAGGTTATGAAAGAAGAAACTGCTTCTATCAAACTTAGTAATTGCTCATGTATTATTGTGTAAATTACATATTAGTAGTATATGAACGGTATTTGCCATCCAAAGCATTCTACTCTCAACCAAAAATATTTTTACAAAAAGCACACACCCCACCCTCCAAAAACAATTTATAACAAACAAAAAAAAATACTCAACCACCCAATCACTTAAAAAGAAAGTACAAAAATGTTGCGACCACAGAACTCTACCTTTCATCAAAATAACTTTTACAATCAATTCCAGTCACCGAACTCTATCCGCCATCACTCAAATATCGACGTAATTATTACGCATATATTTAAGTGATTAAGATTATTGTGATGTGCCCGTAAGAACACACTATAACTTAGTACCCCATACAGTGAGACCTACCCTCATAAAAATAATTTAACAGACCATACCCGTCTTCGACTATTTACGTCCATAACTACGTGAGCAAAGTGAACACGTTCATGGACAAAGTAAATGTTTTTGATTTAGTTGAGGTAAGAAGAGTTTTGACAATTAAAAAGTGGACTTCAGATTTTAAAAAATAACAAACTGTGCACCTTATCTTTGTCCTGAACAACACAGTTTAACTCTCCATCTAAGAGAGAAATTTTTAAAAAGAAATATTTAAAGAAATAAAAATCAACTACACAGAAAATAACTGTCGCATATACGCCATTGAACATTTTGGGTAAATGCACTGCAAGATTTTACATTGATGATTCAATGAACTGATACAGAGTATAGTGTGATATGAAATTTCGGCAAAATCGATCAACTGGGCAGTATAGATGGCAAGAGCAGTATGTGAAATATTTTATTGGCATTTATCAGATCAAAGTATTTCCGAGTTAATAAAACCAATATATAGGTTTCACGTATACTTCCAGATACGTACAATGCTCAATGCCATTACCTGCTGAACACGCTTTAATCCAACAATCACGAATATAGATCTAAAACAATTGAACATAATCTGTAATATCTTTAATATTCCTCCTCATCATCATTGGAAATAATTAATATCTTATTGATAATGGTCCGAAGAAGATAAAACTGTACATCAGGGTTTTGGAGAAACTACACCATCTGAATGTGGTAAGTGCATACAAACGACATTATAATTATCCGTGAAACAGTTGAATACCGGAGAAAAATGCCTGATGAAGAAATAGAACCATTGATAACAATCGATGAAAAAATAGAATGGGCATATTTTCTTCTACAATATAACAATAGTTTCAAAGAAGATAGAATATCTGATTAAATCAAAGTATCAGATCGTATGTTATATTTATTTTTTGTGGTTAAGTACACAACTGAACATAGATTACGCAGTCTGTTTCCACTTTTCAAGACATTGTGAAAAAAACGTTTTTTGAAAAATTAACGCAGGTAGTACTAATAGATACAACAAAAATGTAAAACAGTAATCAGATACATTTAATATATCAATGTAAAACAGTAATCAGATACATTTAATATATCAATGTAAAAGAGTAATCAGATACATTTAATATATCAATGTAAAACAGTAATCAGATACATTTAATATATCAATGTAAAACAGTAATCAGATACATTTAATATATCAATGTAAAACAGTAATCAGATACATTTAATATATCAAGGTAAAACAGTAATCAGATACATTTAATATATCAATGTAAAACAGTAAGTTTTTTTTGTAAATTGTTCTTGGGTAGGGGTTGGGTCTTGTCTGTAAAATGTTGGGGGGGTTGGGGTGGGGTAGAATATTTTGGTCAAGTAATTACCATTTCTATACTACTTATATTTGAATTTGAAGTATGAGTTCATACATTTGGATTTTTTCAAGTCCTCTTTTATCATGCAAACTTTTTGTCGGTTATTGACAATTTTCGTCTCTAGCAGTTGTATCCTAGACTTTAGCATAAATTAAACTTGATATTGTTTGTTTTAGTGATAAACTTTACATCAATTTTGGAACTTTAAATATTCAAATAGAAAAACAACTCTAAAAAAAAGTATCTACAAAGAATATCTGTTGAAAGGGTGTAGCTACCAAATATTATCACCACGGACATTTATTGTCTTCTTTGCGTTATTATTCCCGCGATTTAGTATGGAGATATTGTGATACCCCTCCATCTATCCGTTCATCCGTCTGTCCGTAACTCTATCCATATAAACTCCTAGGTGGAAATTCACCAAACCTCGTACATAAGCTGTCTGTATAGCAGCAATCTTTGAGATGGGTATAATGTTTTGTTCCCTCCCCTTGTGCCCTGGGAGGGGTCAAAGGTCAAATGCTTAAAACTGTAGTTTCAGTACCCTGTTTGAACATTTTGTGACCACATTTTATAGATGCAGTTATCGCAGAAGGCCACATAATATATGTACCAGATTCTGGGTTATGAACCTTGTGTCACGGTCCTGAAAGGGGGGTGGGGGTTTGTCATAGCCATTGAATTAACTTTTGTTGTCCTTGCCATAGTGATCGTAGGTGGTGGTGGCAGGTGGTAGTAACTAGTGACGATGGCGACAATGGTGATAACGATGATTTAAACGATGACGATTATGATGACTACTATACTACGACGACGGCGATGATCTTGATGATGGTGATGGTGAATATTATTATTATTATTATTATTATTATTATTATTATTATTATTATTATTATTATTATTATTATTATATTTAGTAGTAGTAGTTTTGTCGTAGCTTATTTATGTTGTTTTCAAAGGCCACAGGGAAGATTAGTGTTCATATCACTGATACTCTCTTAAAATAAATCATTATTATTATTATGTTGCTGTTGTTGTTGTTGTTGTTGCTGTTGGTGGTGGTGGATTGCACTAAGTCCCTGGTGGCGGTAATGACACAGACCAAAGGGGCCTTGTCCCTTAAAAAAAGAAAGAGGCTCAGAATAAGTTAAAGATTTTCAGCCATTTAGTAAAATCTTGACATACAAAGAGTAGTCTTGGTTCAATTCATAGTGTTATATTCACACGTGTTATATATGTATCTGTCCAGTTCAACACAATAAAGACGCAACGTTTGACAAATCGCAAAGACATTATACTTGGTAAAGCAGGGCCATGAATAGAAGTAATGAGTAACTGAACAGCAGGATCAACATAAATGCCAGACATCATGGCAGAAAGCCAGATTTAACATATATAGGATTGTCCAAAACAAAACCGTACTTGCTGAACTTTAAGTTATAGCAACATATGAGAAGTATATATGGGCCAAACTTTACTGCTTTCCATTAGACTAGCTTTATATTCCATATATCCTCAGTTTATGAATATAATTACTCTGTCATATTTTTTTTTTACAGTTAGTATCTTTGTTTTTAAACACAGTGGCGCTTTCCATTATTGAATGAATACCTTGATGATGCAATGGGAAAGGTAAAGTCACATGACGATATTTGTTTTCGTTATTGACCAATCACAATTTGTGATTTATATCGAGGTCTTCTAGAGTTACCCATAAATCAGGAAGATAACCGATTATAGTAGCATGTGTATAGTAAACATGGCGAGTAGCAACAATGTGGTCACGGGTGCTCATTCATTCATCGTCTTCTTCTGTCTTCTATCTTTCTCCGATGGAAGAATTTACGGACATGCGCTTGAAGAAAGTCAAAATGAGTTTTGGTTATCAAAACATGTACATGGGGACAATGCAGTTAAACGGCGCTTTCTCCGGGAATTAACTCGGCAAGAACCAGATGAGAGAGAATCTGATGTACTGGGTGTTAACGAAAAATCATCGAACCTGTCAACAAGCCAGTTTTACTTCGGGGATAGCCAGCATAACCAAGCCTTTGTCCATTGGTCAGGGGAGAAAAATAACGTAAGTATGCAAAATTTCATCACCGTTTTTACATAAACTCTGTCTGCGTTAATTTTTATGTGGTTATTAGGTGGAAAATTCCATTGATTGCCTTTCCAAACGAGAAACAAACAATAAAAGTATCATGTCATGTAATGCACTTTTTGTTGAAAACGAATTTGTTAATTTAACAACAACAAACATAAATCACAATAAAATTTTTATTATTAATAGTATTGCTGTTGTGTTGTTACCCTGGGCTTTTGCAAGGAAATACCGATTGGTATGGCAGTTGAAACATAATGTTACATGGGGGTGGTGATTCCAGGGCTTTCCCTAACAGCCAATAGCCATTTCGCCACCAGTTTTACCAATTGTTGCCGATTGTTTAAGGTATCCTTTTTAATTAATCAAACTTTTGCTTTTAAGGGTTGTTTAATTTTAACTGATGTAAACTTTTCTATTAAAAAAAATATCTTAAATCCCTTGAGCATTGTAGACTGATATGGTGCTGGCAAGACATTTAGATAATCCATAAGTTTGATATACAAGTATATATACCTTATATTTGAAAAAGGGGATGTTCTTTCTTTCCTGTTCTTTGATTATCGGGTTTACAGCTTTTAACATGAATACATCAATCATTTTCTACATTCGGTTCCAAACACACTTGTGTATTTATATAAAATCACTCCACAGTCCATGATGCAAAGTGGATAAAATTCTTATGGTGGATGATACAGAAATTATATCCTCATGCAATATTGTTATTATTTTGAGTGATCATTTTTTTTGTGCAAGAAATGTGGTATCACTATTCCCTCTACCTGTACCACTCGTGATGGCCTTGCTACTGCTGCTGTTGTTTTGTAATTATTTTAGTCTGTAATAATAATAATACACCAAAAGGCAAAAGCAAGTTGTTTGTTGTCCTAATGTAAATAATTAATGATCTTTGTTCTGATGTAAATAATGAAATATCTTAATAATATTAATAGTATCATATATATATATATATATATATATATATATATATATATATATATATATATATATATATATGAGAGAGAAATATATCCTGCAATATACCGGTATGTTTTTATTTTGTCCCAAAATTTAAGTTTAATTTAGTCAAATATCAATCAATGTTGCATATGGAAACTGTTGATGAAATAGTTAATTTAAAGCAGACATCTAAATAAGCAAAGTGGATCACCTGTCTGGCCTGGTGACCTAAAAATGAACTGAACCATGTTCATTGACTATATCATTATTTTAGCCCTAACAACACAGGTTTATGATCTCATTAACTGGTATATATTGTCAGCCACATCTCCCTGCTTGCTAGATTAGTATACCTTTTATTTGATTAATATGGTAATTTCACACATAAAATTGCATTGACAGTGAAGAGAATACTGAACATGTTTCTCATTCTTAGTTGGTGCATCATACAAGAATTATGCATAGCACTTTATATTTTATGAAAGAACAATGAAAATGCTGTTGAATTTATCTTGCATTCTTTAAATTCAGAAAATGTATACAATATGTGACTTTATTTTACTCATTGCAGGAATTAATGGTTGAAAAAGTAGATTAGGTACAGCTATATTTCAAGATGCACTTTCCACTCTTTACAGGAAATGGTACATGTGCAACTGTATGAAAGTTGTACTGTAAATATTTGTTATTCTCAACATACATTTCTAGTTATATTTATTATTCAGTCACAAATAGGTGTAAATTCTGAGAGAAAGTTTTATTTACTTTTTTTGCAAGAGCCTTACAATATTGATATTTACCTTGGGAATACTTGGGTAATAACAAAATTTAAAGAAAATGTAAAAAAAATTAATTTTAATGTGCAAGATTAAACATACTGAATTCCTAAATGAGCATGAGATGAGTATGATGTAAGAGTAGTATTGTATTGAAAGAACCAATAATCACAATATTATTACTTATGGTCTGTACTCACTTATAAGACAGGTCCAAATGCAAACAACATAGATCAGGGTCCATGTTCCTTGTTCATCTGATTACTCTTAGCAAACTGCATAGACTCATATCTGCTGGCACATTATGCGATGGCAGATCTGGGTCTGTGCAGTTTGCAGTTGGACCCAACTTATAAGTGAGTACATGCAGTAGCATTTACTCAGTTGAGCATTTTTGTTTCTTGAAAAAAATGAAAAGTACCATACATCAAATGCTATTTCCTCCTTTTCTACCTAAATAAATACTCTATAAAGTAAATCATATACAACTTTTATGAAAAGTAGCCACATGTAAGAACTAGTACAGTCCCTGTATTTTGTGATCTAACTAAAATTATTTAATGTTTTGTTCAAATGTATGTAAGTTGTGTGTTTCAAATGTTTGGTGCTTGATCTTATAGTGAACCTGACTGCACCCTAGTCTGATGCAATCCTTGATGCACCCTAGTCTGATGCAATCCTTGATGCACCAGTGGTTCTTCTTTGTTGTAACAGCTCTGCTCATTGTGATTGCATCACTTCATGGTTTCTGTGCCAGACTGTATTTGGAGCTCTCTGTATGGATTTGAGAGAATGAAATTCAGGGGCCAAAGCCCACAGGGGCTCGTATTGTTGCTGACAACATATCTATCAGTCATACATGTACTATATAATACTATATTATATAGTACATGTATGACTGATAGATAAGTTGTACTATATTATATAGTACATGTATGACTGATAGATAAGTTGTCAGCAACAATATGAGCCCCTGTGCCAAAGCCTGGGCCAAACCTGGCATAGAGAGAAAAAAGATAGAAGCTATCAAAATAACAGATTACAAGTAAAACTGACTGTTAATTGAACTGACTGACAACAGAATGGACATGACCAATCACAACATATCTGTGAGAGTGGGGATATAAAAATGCAAGTAGAAACATTTTGAGAACTGAAAATTTAGGATCAGTTCCTGGAGCTCCTGGAAGCTGGGATCTCAATAATTGTCAGTGTTGGAAATTGCCAAATGCCCATCTACCTAAAATCATCAATTTTCAGAGCTGATAAGAACTTTTTAAGGAACTTACTATTTATTTCAATATTTGTTTCCCTGAAGTCCAGCAGGTTCTGAAAGTTAATTTTGGAAACTTTTGTCTCCTGAGAGAATTTAGTATTCAAATAATTTCCTTAAGTTCCATTACTGGCCATTTTTACTTGTTGTTTAAAAATAAAAAGTTAAAATATTTTGATATACGTAAGACTAAGTGTTCTCTTTCAGATTTTAAAAAAGGAAATCAACGGTGCAACATACTGAGAGTCTAGTATATAAAAATCTTTAGACCCAGTTTTGAAAACTTTGTAGTCCAGGACCAGAAGCAGGAGGTAATGGAAGCAAGGACTCTCAATGCTGAGAGACAGTGTACGACATTGATTTTATAGCCAAATTTTCGGTAGTAAGAATTCTGAAACAGTCCTATCAAAAGCACTTGAGATACCATTAAAGTTTGTTCTCTGTGGTCAGATATAGGGGTTGAATATGATGGTTAAATTGAGACAAATGATTAATTGTATTTTTTGGGCAGGTTTCCTCTGTATTGAGGTATATTCTAATACAGATTTCTTTGTAAGGGACTGACCATTTAATTTTTCCGGGGGGTGGGGTGGGTGGGGGTTGGCAGAGGAGCCGGGTTTTTCATTTGAGCTGATATTTTTTTCTTTCTTTTACTGCAAGGAAATTTCTTTCAACTTATATAATGGATATAATAGGTATTTTTTTCCAATAAGTCAATGTTTTTTTTCAAGCTGTTGGAGGGACGGATTTCTTTTCTATATATGTCTCATTCCGCCACCCCCCAAAATTAGATGGTTGGTCCCTAATATCCAGGAGATGGGATTATAATTGTTAAATTGTTGTGTATGGGAGGAGGAGAGTGAAAATGTTTTGTTTCCACTGGAAGTTTGGTTAAAAATAAAAAGACCTTTTTAGTTCTCAATATAGTTTTAAAATTCCATCGATAGAAATTTAAAATTGCAAAAAATTGAAAATTGATGTCACATCAGGCATTGCATCAGGCTATTTGCTCTATTTCAAATTCATACAGTAATGCACAAAACATTTGTAATGCACTCTTTACAAACAATAGAGAGGTAGAGACAGAGAGAGAAAATGTAAGAATTTGACAATACCAGTTGAAAGATTCCCTTTTTAAATGACATTTCGCAAATTATTTACTGTATTTACTGACATTGTTTCTTTATTTGAGCATAAATGTAACAAACAGCCAAAAATGGATCAGCAGAATATACAGTGTAAAATATATCACAGCTGTTAAATGATGCAATGGGAATTACTACGTGAGCCTAGTCAACTGCATACACTCCTCCACATCATTCAATGAATATAGCTTGGAACACCTGTGGTTATTGTGTGAGCAATTGTATGCAACAAATAAGCAAAGGTCAAGGTTTGAAGCTTACTAGCAAATGGCAAAAATCACCTGATTTTTATTTTTTAACTTGTTGCTTGATATAAAAGTTGCTGAGTATATAATTTAAACGAAGGCTCAAAAATGTTTTGCAACTTATTTTTCCTTTGCATCATCAGGCTTTGATATAAATTGTCCCCTCGAAAATAGTCAATAATCAGTGCTGTGAAGAAACAAAAAATCCCAGAAATTTGGAACAAGTTGGAAGCTTTGTGTGTCTGTGCATGTTCATTTTTATTTTTGTACAACCATAGAATTAGAAATCTTGTAATGGTCTTTGTAAAGGGTCTCAAGTGAGAATAATATTTACTAATTGATTTAACCTCATTCAATAAGTTATTATCATTATTTACCATTGTTGTATGTAATGTGGAAAGTGCCAAAGTACAGGAAAAGCTAGTGTAGTTATATTAAATACGCTTCCTTTGTATATATGTATGTAACGTCTGCAAAAAATAGTATAATGTTTAAGAAAAGATTACATTGAAAATATATACATATGTATCAATTTAACAATTCAAAGTGGACTATTACTTGATACCTATACAGTTATTTGTCCAGCACACCCATACTTGAGTATTAATAAAATTGTAATATGTTGTACATAGATAATATATACCATTATATTTATCATATATTTTGTAAAAGGATATGTACCATATATACTCACTTATAAGTAGTCCAACTGCAAACAATATAGACCCTGATCTAGTGCTATATAATGTGCTGGCAAATCAGGGTCTATGTTGTTTGTTCTACTGATTACTCTTAAAAAACTGCATAGATCCAGATCTGCCGCCACATTATGCAAAGGCAGATCAGGGTCTGTGCAGTTTATATTTGGACTCGACTTATAAGCAAGATAGTATGTATTAGGATTTATAATGGCTAGGTGGTATGGAATTCAAGGGAGAATAGTCTTTGACTATTTAAGTCATCCTTTATAAATTAAGTATCATTGTATGTACATGTATTATTGTTATTATTACATGTACATGTATTATTAACATAATTATTATATGTATTGTTATTATTATTAATGATTAAAATTGAATGAATTTTGGGAGATTTTATTAAAGACTGATTTGAGTCAGAAAGTAATATTATTTTGCATTGTTCATGTTTTAAACAAAAGTCTTTTCAAACAATAACAATCATAATTTCACTCATACTGTATGTACTCACTTATGAGTCAAGTCCAACTGCAAACAACGTTGACCCTGATCTGTCGAATAATGCACCAGCAGATCAGGCTCTGTTTTTGTTGTACTGTTTACTCCAAAGAAAACTGCATAGACCTAGATCTGCGGGTGCATTATATGATGGAAGATCTGGGTCTGTGCAGTTTGCAGTTGAACTCGACTTATAAGCAACTATATACGGTATTGTAGATTTGTTATAGTCAGGATTCACTGACATACATGTATCCCATCAGAGAATAAGCCCTAAATATGGCTGAAGATGAGCTAACCTGTATAGATTTACAATAGTTTTTTTTTTAAATTGTATTTTATATCATAACTACTGATTTTTGTATATATCTTGACAGATATCATTTAATACAAGAAAATGAAAAGAGAGGATTTATTAAAAAAGTCAAACAGCTTACATTGCACTACAACAATTTGCTTCTAAGAATACAATATTACTCCCATGATAAGCCTAGGTAACCAGCCATATATATTCATGGAAAAATTGGGGGTGGGCTTATAATAAAACATTGCTTTCCTAACATAAACATTTGCTAAAGTTTGTTAAAGTGGGGGTTGTCTTCTCATCATGCATGGGCTTATCATTGGAGAAATACAGTATATACATGTATGTTAATTCTCTAATGGATGACAGCATTTTTTCTGTTCATGTCAAGTTACAGTACAGAGATTTAAATCATTTCTATCCCATGTAATATTTCCGGACAGATATATAAAGCTTGGACCTTGTAAGTGACTTGCAAAATGTATAGACTACCAAAACATCCTGAAATTTTCCTTTGATTTTCACAAGTGACTTTCTCCAGTCAAATAAAAATCTTATCAGTACAGAGCTTGAAGAATTCTCTTGTCTCCTTACCCTTATAAGTGGTGAGTTGGCAGTAATAATAATACCAACTTTTTTTAAGACGTGGACACAGTTTTTTGGAACTAATCTACATTGCAGCCCTATATTATTTACATATTTATGGGAATATTCGTACCGACTCATTAAACACTCCTCACTCTCACTCTCTCTCTCTCTCTCTCTCTCTCTCTCTACACAAACACATTTTCTCAAGTTGGTAAGGATGAGCAACTTGTTCCTGTATGAACACAAAAATGTATAGTCACATTATGGTCTTTTAATGACCAGCAGGAGGAGTAGCACTTTAGAACTTTTTTTGAGACCTGTGGTACTTTAATAATGGAAGAGTGTGGATTTTATTGCCATATTTCATGTTTATGTGCAAGTTCATTTATCCAGTTTTTCAACCAAATTCAGGGTAAATTAAGTTTTCTTTTTAAACTTGTAATCTAATTCTTAATTTATGAATAAAGATAGTTAAATATTAGGACTTGATGAAATTGAACATAGTCACATGTATATTTAAAATATGTAAATTTTTTATTAACCCATAAGATTTGCATGTATTTATATACATATATTCAGTGCTGTCACAAGTCATTATTTAACTGCACATATCCCATGTCCATTTCAGTCTGTTACGTGGTAGCTTAAAGAGTGATTCAAGCATGTGGTATATATAGTGTTTGTAGACAAGTCTCACCCCTGTATTTGACCTTAAAATAGTTGTCAAGTTCATTGACAGATATATAGTTTAAATGCCAAATAGATAAGTTACACTCCATTTTTCAATGGTATTTTAATGCAAACAATATTTGACTTATCTACAAGTATGTCTTGTATGCTGACTGGGTGTTAATCAGTACTTAAAATATGTATTAGTCAGTATACACGGGACCCCCTCTGTGAACTCTAAGAAAGTCCTCATGCCTGCCCCATGACTATGTCTGTCTGATTTTAGTTGCAGATTTCCATGGAAAACCTTTTGTCATTCATCACTAATATTCTGCTTTAAAAAAATATTTAATGTGATGAAAAATGGGATTTTTTTTATATGTCAATACATTTTGGAAATCTGTACAGTGCACACTATTGTATCTTAAAAAAGATGCACTTTCATCACAGAAACAGCTTTGCCAGAGGCCCCCACCCCCACCCTTTCAGTTCTCTAAGAATTATCTAAATGAAGCACTGTTAAAACTTCTCAAATGATTATTTTTTTGAAAGCTGTACCCTAAGTGAGTGCAAAATGGAATATATCCCCTTTTATTGCTAATCTGCCATTTATCATGGACCACGTCAGATTTCTTGTGTGTATCCATTTACTGCAACAAAAAAAGACAGTATATCAGTCCATATCAATGTAAAGTGAATTTATCCTTTTGATAAAATATGCTTTAGATAGCAGGCTAAGAAAGTTAACAAATAAAACAGCGTTTGTATGTACAATATATCTTTCATAAAAAAAAGCATTTGTGTGTACAATATATCTTACATAAAATAAACAGCATTTGTATGTACAATATATCTTACATAAAAAAGCATTTGTGTGTACAATATATCTTAACTACAAAAAAGACAGTGTTTCTGTGTACAATATATCTTACATAAAAAAGCATTTGTATGTACAATATATCTTACATAAAAAAAGCATTTGTGTGTACAATATATCTTACATACAAAAAAGACAGTGTTTGTATGTACAATATATCTTACATGCAACAAAAAAACTATGTACAGTATATCTTACATATAAAAAAACAAGGTTTGTATGTACAATATATCTTACATGCAAAAAAACAGCATTTGTATGTACAATATCTCTTACAATATATCTTACATACAAAAAAGACAGCATTTGTGTGTACAATATATCTTACATAAAAAACAGCGTTTGTATGTACAATATATCTTACATATAAAAAACAGCGTTTGTATGTACAATATATCTTACATAAAAAACAGCATTTGTGTGTACAATATATCTTACATACAAAAAAGACAGCATTTGTATGTGCGGTATATCTTACATATAAAATAGGCACCATTTGTATGTACAATATGTCTTACATAAAAAAACTGTTTGTATGTACAATATATCTTACATACAAAAAAAAAACAGCGTTTGTATGTTCAGTATATCTTACATATAAAAAAGACAGCATTTGTATGTACAGTATATCTTACAAATAAAAAAGACAGCATTTGTATGTACAATATATCTTACATATAAAAAAGACAGCATTTGTATGTACAGTATATCTTACATATAAAAAAGACAGCATTTGTATGTAAGTATATCTTACAAATAAAAAAGACAGCATTTGTATGTCCAATATATCTTACATATAAAAAAGACAGCATTTGTATGTACAGTATATCTTACATATAAAATAGACAGCATTTGTATGTACAGTATATCTTACATATAAAAAAGACAGCATTTGTATGTACAATATATCTTACATATAAAAAAGACAGCATTTGTATGTTCAATATATCTTACATATAAAAAAGACAGCATTTGTATGTACAGTATATCTTACAAATAAAAAAGACAGCATTTGTATGTACAGTATATCTTACAAATAAAAAAGACAGCATTTGTATGTACAGTATATCTTACAAATAAAAAAGACAGCATTTGTATGTACAATATATCTTACAAATAAAAAAGACAGCATTTGTATGTACAATATATCTTACAAATAAAAAAGACAGCATTTGTATGTACAATATATCTTACAAATAAAAAAGACAGCATTTGTATGTACAATATATCTTACAAATAAAAAAGATAGCATTTGTATGTACAGTATATCTTACAAATAAAAAAGACAGCATTTGTATGTACAATATATCTTACATACAAAAAAGACAGTATATGTATGTACAATATATCTTACATATAAAAAACAACGTTTGAAAATACAATATATCTTACATACAGTGACTGTTTTAACTAGCCTGGATTTTGTCCAAAGCATTAAAACATGAATTTGGGCATGTTGACATTTTCTAAAGTTTTATGGATTTTAATTTCATGAAATGCAGATATCTGTATAATGGTATTAAATTTGTTTTGTATATTAAAATTTCTATTATTATTATTATTATTATTATTATTATTCTTATTCTTCTTCTTCTTATTATTATTATTATTATTATTATTATTATTATTATATTTTTTATTACTATTATTGTTATTATTTTATCCCCACATTCTAGGGAGGGGATATTTTGATACCCTCTGTCTGTCCATTCATCTGTCTGTAACAACATCTCCTCCTAAACCACTAGGTGGAAATTCACCAAATTTGATACATAGGTTGCCGATGTGGTAACTGTCTGCCCATATTTTTCATGTTAATCTCACATACAGTCCAGCCTCCCAAAATGATCACCTCCTTACAACAATCACCTCTCATATCCAGTCAGCTGGTGAATTTCCCTTGTAACTATTTTTCTCCTCCAGTGAATGGCCATAATAATCTCAACACTGGCTGTCAAATGACAGTCAGTTTCCATGGCTGTCAAATGACAGTCAGTTTCCATGGCTGGCAAATGACAGTCGGTTTCCATAGCTTACAAATGCCAGAGTATGTTTGAAATTTTATTGTATATACTTGCATATAAGTTAGACCCAATAGCAAACTGTATAGACCCAGATCTGCTGTTGTATAATGCACCTGCAGATCTGGGTTTATGCAGCTTGTTAGGAGTAATCAGAAGAACAAACAACATAGACCCTGATCAGCTGGTGCATTATGTGATGGCAGATCAGGGTCTATGTTGTTTGCAGTTGGACATGACTTATAAGCGATTATAAATTGTACCAGTATCTGACTCCCGATTGGCACAAGGTCACTTTTAACTCTATTCCTGGAACTGTAGAAGAGAGGAAATAATAGCACTAAGAACAAAATCATATCCTCAATTTAATCAATCAACATCAAAAAGAGAAATTAAATAGGATCCTATTAAAGTCTGGCAATCAGTTATTGTTATTGTTTTAAAAAATAAAAAATAAAAACAGGAGGAAAATGATGTTAACAGGTGCTATGCTTGGTTCCCACAGACTGGGTTGATGTTTGTACAAGAGCTGAGCACTGTAAAGCACCGAAAATTCAATCACAGAGAACACTGTAATTCTAGCTATCTGGTTCTTTAATTAACATTCTCTACTCACATATTTACAAGGGCTGGGTGTGTCTTTTAGGCAGTATATGCTACCATATATAGTCACTTAAAGTCAAGTCCAACTGCAAACAACATAGACCCTGATCTGCCATCAGTGCACTTTCAGGTCAGGGTCTATGTTGTTTGTTCTACTGATTACTTCCAACAAACTCCATAGACCAGATCTCCTGGTGCATTATGTGATGGCAGATCTGGGTCTGTGCAGTTTGCAGTTAGACTCGAGTTATAAGAGAGTATATACGGTATAATATTTGTAGGATACTGGTTCAAATTACTGCATATTAAAATGTCTTTTGAAGCATAACAAAATTCACATTTTCACTTCTATATGACAGACTAATAAAAATGTGAGATATATAATTTTCTTCTTTGCTTTTCCATTTTTTCTATATATTGTAATTATATTATTATTATTAATATTATTGAGTAATATGGAAATTTGATTATGACAATATTGTTTTATGTAAGCAATTAATTTCTTACATCATTGTACCCTGACCTTTATGCTTGGTATGGCTCATATTTTAGCATCAGTAAAGTTTTGCCCATTTAGGAAATGTAGCATATTTGTTACATTAAATTTTGATGAATTAATGATCAACTGAAAGTATATATACATTTTTTTATTTTGCATTTCTCTGCTATATGTCCAGTGTCAACATCATCAACTCATTGTTGTAGTATTTGTGCAAGTTCATAACTCTAAAAGTATCAAAAAGTATAAATGTTTACATTTATTATTAGACAAACATTGCTGGTGTGTCTGTCCTTATATTCTGGGGCCTAGCCACTGTCATAACTTGGAAACTTTTGATATCCCCACACTATAACCATATATACATTCTTTTTTGGCATGAAACTGCCAAGTAATGCGTACAGACATCATTGGACCCTGGGTATGTCCTTACTCCTGGGGGACTTGCCATGGGTCATAAATTAGAAACTGTTCATAGCCCTACCCTAGAGGTACAGTATATATCATGGCAAGTGGAATTAACTTATGCAGTCAGCACTGGGTCCTGGGTCTGTCTCCACACACACTGGTCTAATCCCAGCCTTTCATAGGAAATAATACAACTATACAGAAGAGGAAACTGGCAGATATCTTTTGAAATCAAGCATCCATTACGACATATTTATCTGTATGTGGAAATAGAATTAAAAAAACAAGATTTGTGCACTCAAATGTCTTCTGTAATTTAAAGTCTGTAATACATGTATGTTGCCTGTCACTATTGTTTAGCTTACCCTTTCTGCAGTAGAAAAAACTCTAGTCCGTGCTAGATGCACAATCTTCCTCTTCTAGAAATTCTTAGAACATGTGCATCGACCCAGTCTGACTTCCCATCATACATGTTGGCCCATGCACAATAGTGCATCCTCGTTCTTTTCCAGATGACATCTTAAGTCCATGCATAGAAATAATGCTCTCTTAAAGAAAAAATACCACAGTGATGGTTATGCTGTATCAGGACCTGATATTCATATTTCTTTATTAGCGAAAACATTGTCCCTCAGTACTTAATTATCATAACGTTTGTTTTATAGTCTAGTGATAATTTTTCAGTGCTTTACACATGGTGAACCACCTACCCTCCCTACTCATTGTGGGTTCGGCAGTGCTGGATTACCCAATACGCAGACTAAGCATATGCTTAGGGCACCAGCAAAGCAGGGGCACTAAAAAAAATGAGAAATTACGGTTTAGTATTGTTTTTATTTTGAATTACATGGGGGGGGGGGCACCATAATCTTTTCAGTGCTTAGGGCCTCTAAAGGTCTTAATCTGCCCCTGGGGTTCGGGAATTACTTGTAGGAATATGTAAACATTACCAATGGGTCGTCAAATTTATCCATTCTTATGTTTTCACTTTGAGTGTTTACATTTTGTACTGGGGTTAGTATATTAGTTTCATTAAAGTTATTTAATGCAGCATGCATGATTAACATCTAATTAATCTCCTAGTCCTACAATGTAAGACATAAATATCAGGGTGGATGTCTTACATTGTAGGATTAACTAATCTCCTAGCGACCTTAGTTGAGAGTACACATTCCGCCATTCATTACTTAATGCTTGTCGCATTAATATAGTTCATAGATGATGTTCCTCTATTTATGAATCGTTTAGTAAAAAGTATGAATAAACTCTGAGGTTTTTCATTTATGAATAAGTAGTAAGGATGAGGCTGACATAACCCTTATTGTTATTTTACATCAGCAATTGTTTTGGTCATCCAAAAAATTTCTTGTTTCAGAAATTTCTTTTCAGATGTTGCAAGTGTGGGTACCCATAAGTATGGGCAGAAGAAGGGCCCATGGGACACAAGTGCTCAACGATTTTTTTTTAGACACAAACATAGCCCTGACTCAAATACCACAATCCCTGAATTCCATATATTTTTTTTACTATTAATTGTCACACAATGTTGCAATTGCTGTACTTCAAATATGAAAAGAAATAAACAAAATCATATTAAATAAACTTGAGTGTTTATTCAGATCTCTAAATATTTCACTTAAAGCAGTGTTTTTCCTCCCGGTCCTGATGTCAACCATTGTCCAATTGCTCTATCAATGTCCTCCTTACTCACTGGATCAGCAGTGTTGATGTTCATTTGCATCTGAGGGGTGTCTTGCTTTATTTCTCTTTACACTTTTGATGTTGTTCATAGGTGCCGCTTTATATGTTTAACCAGTGTTGCATTAATTATTCAAGTGTTTCTGCCGGAACCATTTTTCGGTCGCCTTTCCTTTTTATCTCACCTTTGCCAAAGGACGGCCGATTTTTAACCAAAAACTCAAAAGCCCACATGGACCACCTTTAATCCTTTTATTACTTGTAACACCTCAAAAAACATCTTGGATTTGGCCTAAACTCTCCAGATTACAGCAATAAGGTATTCAATTCACAGCTTGCGGTGTACACGTGTTAGCCTCAATTCCATTACTCAGCGAGGCATCACTGCACCAGTCCCAACAACTGTTGGAACAATTCCGGTCCACAGTAGACTGGTACTGGCTGGTTTCTGTAATACCTGGATAGAACGCATAAAAATACCAGGGGGGGGGGGGGCTTTCTTCTTTAAAAAAAAATATGTTAATTTTCAAAGGAGGTAGATTTCAGTTATAAAACAGTATGTGCATTAGATGGCATTAAAAATGGTATTTTTGTCATACCGCCAGTACAATCACATGTATGTTAAAGCCAAGCACTAATTATAGATAAACCAGGCAATGTTTCCCATTCATAGGTCACATGCTTCGCTTTGTGCACAAAGTTTGCAGCTTTCAATAGAAGTACAGAAAGTAGATGATCTTCATAAGGGTAAGGGGCATATATGAACATGACTAGTCTTTAAACAACTTGAAAAATTCTGCATTTCATCAGCACGATTGAAGTTTTCAAAGACAAATTAGATTTTTGTTTGACAAGCCCAATGGGCACTTCACTTAGCATCAGGTTATCAGATTTTTTGTATGGTCTGACAAACAGGCGTACATATGAAAGGAGGAAAGAAGTGCATTCTTCCTCTCCCTCAAATCCTTAAGATCTCAGAGTGAACATATCATAACTGGAATCAACTGTGTCTCCCTGAATAAAAGATGGAGAGACAGCATCTTCATGGAGAGAACTAGTGTTACAACTTTTGAGGAGGTAACAGCTACTTCTCAGAGGATTGACTGCACTCCCCCGAGTAAAAGAGGGAGGAGCAGTATCATCCTTGATACAGATAGTGTGTCTTCTAAGAATAAGGCAGCATCTATCGTAAAGGGCTATAAGCTTGCTGGAATTGAGTGCCCCCTCCCAAACTATGGGAAGGAGGGGAAGCTCCAGTCAAAGCCCAAGCATGGTCTTTCCCCCAGGTGGGAGTAGAAACTGAGCCCTATTATGGAATATGGTTGTGCCCCCCTCCACTATCAGGGATGGTTAACATTCTCTGGGTACACGAGGTCAGGCGATGAGCAGTTCATGTAACCCCAAGAGGGTGTGCATCGTTGTAGCTCTTTTAGTTCTGAGATAAGTTCTTCCCACAGACCTATATTGCCGTTGACTTTAGGTGGCTGGTCATTGACTGGTCACAAATCAGACCACCGGTCACGATACTGGGCACTGGGCATTGAGAACAAATGTTGAATCTAGGTATGGGGTCAGGGATCAGATCGAACTCCCCCTGCTTCCATATTATCTAATTATCCAACTATAGGGACAGGACCTGCATTTATGCATGCTACTGGGAAAGGAGATCAGACCAATGTCCCATCCTTCTGTATGTTCCTTTTCAACCCTTTTGGGATGTGGAGTTTTCCCTTTCAGGGGAGAGGTAATCCTGTACTGCCATGGATGTCCTCTATATGGCCCACTGCAAGTACGGTTGTTTAGGTTTGAAGACCACCACATGGTACTCAGGAGGGATCATCACAGAAGGACAGGGTTAGTCCCCCTTCCCCTAAGAGGCCTAGGAGGGATGAGAAAATTCCTGTCCCTCATACAGAGCTCCAATTAGGGACAGTTCATTCACTTCCCACTAGGAGTCACAGAACATCTATATCCTGACTTCCTGGCCTGTCCTGCAGAGTGATCGTTCCGGGTCTAATACTCCTGTATCCCATCAAAGTTTGGAACAGGATGATGATAATGTCTTGTCTATCATAGTAGATTCTCAGGACTT
This sequence comes from Margaritifera margaritifera, assembly GCA_029931535.1. NCBI lineage: Eukaryota > Metazoa > Mollusca > Bivalvia > Unionida > Margaritiferidae > Margaritifera > Margaritifera margaritifera. The sequence goes on along the minus strand of JAQPZY010001089.1, from coordinate 370,618 downwards.
TGGTCCTCCGACAGGGCCTTAAATGAAGTATACTGCCCTCTTCCCCCTGATATATGGCCTAAGCCTTCATGCTTGGGTGACACAAAGATTCTTTCCAGCTTAGAAAGACTTTTGAGGTCAAAGCCTTGACCAGACCAGCTCTTGCTTCCTCACTCATCTATGGTCAGAGAACTTGTGCAGATATTGGGCAAAGGACAAGAATTGGTGAGGCAAAAAAAGGGGTGGTCAGTCCCCCCCCTTCTACTCTGAGACCGTTAGTATCAGCCTCCAGCTATATGTCGAAGGCCAGGTCCCTAGTGACTATAGCATCACATACTGATCTACTTCTCAGTGGCTTCCTTCAGTCTTCTGAAGTAAAATCTGTTATCTGTAGTTGCTTTACAATGATTGTTGGAGGCTGGAGCAAAGACATCAAGGCATGCATTGTCTATGGCCATGGTGTTGGCAGCAGAACTTGTCCACCTCTGCAGTGATGTCGCATTGAACACTTTGACATTTTTACTAGAGCATAGCAAAAATCTTCTTAGGGCTGCATCTCTGGAATATGAGACTTTATTCAGTGGCCCTATTCCTGCCATTGCATCTCAGAATTTTAAGGACCACCAATATAGATCTCTTGCATTGATTACTTGCCCATCGAAACTGACCAGTAAACAAACATAGCCTGATCAAGCCATGGGGCAGCCCAATTTCCAAAAGAAGGGTATGCAACCACAACAGCAAAGTAACCAACCCTTTTAAAAGCCCACTCCGCAACAATCGTACTCAACACAGAAAAGCTTGAGGGAAAGGCAAGGAAATATACTGTCTCCTACCCCTTTCCCAAGGGGGGTGGGCATACCTAGGGACACCTCACCTCTCCTGCAGTGCATCGCTCTTCCTTTAATACTAGCCGGTGCTTGATTGACCCTCTTTTCAGAAGCCTGGTTGAGCATCAGAGAAGACTGGTGGGTCCTTTCCATAATGAAGGAGGGTTTACATCTGCAAGGACACCCATCTTCTTCCATCAGTCAGATGTAATCAAGTTGAAGGAAGAGGTGCACACCCATCTTCGGAAGGACGAAGTAGAGTTAGTTTAAAACATCCAGTTGCTAGCATTCTACTCTCAGATATTTCTGATGCTCAAAAAGGGTGGGAAATGAAGTTGATTATAAATCTTTCCCCCTTAAACAAATTTCTGTGAGCGGAAACCTTCAAGATGGAAACTGCAGCATCAGTTCAGAATGCTATCAGACCCGCAGACTGGGCAGTTTCCATCGATCTTCACGATGCATATTTCCACATACCGATCTTTCCTCCGCGCAAGAAATACTTTTCATTTTCGATTGGACAGGAGGTGTTTCAATTCCAAACTATGCCATTCGGTCTAGCCTCAGCACCCAGGGTCTTCTCCAGAGTTATGGGAGCAGTAGCTGTGCACTTGAGGTATCTGGGGACTCCACTTATCCAGTAAATCAACAACTGGCTGCTGCTGTTGTGCAGCAAACAGTCCCTGTTACATCATATGACCCGCTATTGGTCCGAAGTGACTCAGTAGGACTTATTCCCAACCTAGTGAATCAGATTCCTCCTCAGGATTTTGTGTATATAGGAATGAATTTCCTTACCTTTCTGGGTTGGGTTCATGTTCCCCCAGAAAGGATACACACAATCCCGGAATTGTTGAGAACTTTATGGGCCAAGACTTCTTTGTCAGCTTGCCTTTTTCTCTCTCTTCTGGGAATCTTGAATTCTGTGGTTAATCTGTTTTCTGTACACCAACATGTCAGATTCAGGGTGAGGAGATCATTTAGAGCCAAAAGGAGTACTTCCCCAGGGCCTCCTACATATAAACAATATGGACTGTGTTTTTTGCTCTAAAAAGGTGCATAGATCATGTCAAGGGGCACTGCATCATGGTCTCCTCAGACAACACATTGATGGTTCCATATCTCATATGACTAGGAGTTACTCATGCTCCTTCTCACTGCGTGGAAGTCTGGAACCTTTAACACTGGGCAGAGTCAGAACGGATTACACCCTGAGTTTGTCACATTCCAGGAAAGAAAAATATCCTTGTGAACATTTTGTCCAGAACAGGCAAGGTAGTCCTAACAGAATCGTCTCTACATCAAGCAGTTGCAGAGTCACTGTTCTTTTTATGGGAGAAACCTCAAGTGAACTTGTTTGCAGTGAAACTCAACAAAAAGCTTCTGTTTATGTTTCCCCAGTCCCAGACCAAACAGTTTGGTCAGTGGATGCCTTCAGCCTGAGGTGGGATTGACTGTTCGCTTATGCATTCCCTAATTTCAGGTTGATTCCACAGGTGCTTCATAAGGTTAGGACATCCACACCTCAGATTATCCTCATAAGACCTCTGTGGCCTCAAAGGTCTTGCTTCAACGATCTCTAAATCTTTTGATCAACCAACCCAGGGTGTTACTTCAGTAGAAGAATTTGTTTTCACAACACAAAGGTACCCTACTTCACACCAATCCTCAGATTCTCCACCTTCATGCTTAGCTCATCTCAAGATGATCTACATGCCAGGCAAAGTTTTCGAGCAGGTTGCTGACTACATCGTCCAGGCCTGGAGGCACTCTACATGTAAGGTCTATGATGCAAAGTGGAGAAGCTTTTGTAATTGGTGCACTAGGAAACACATTAATCCTAGTTCCCCCTCTCTTGCAGCAGTAGCAGATTTTCTGCTTTTTCTTTTTTATGAAAGCTCTTGTTCGGTCCCAACAATTAAAGGTTACAGGGGGGCTGCCCTTCAGACATTCTTAAATTCTCCGGAGGTCAGTTCATTGGTCAGTTCATTGGTCCAGATCCTCATTTGGTGGATATTATTAAGTACTTCAAGCTGCATAGACTGGTGTCTTGCTTGTTGGTGCCAAGATTGAATCTTTTATGTGTTTTGTGGGCTTTGACAAAAATCCCGTATTAACCTTTGTGTGAGGCTTCATTTGAAAATCTTATGCTTAAAACCATGTTCTAGCTGTAGCATCAGCACAGAAGAGAAGCAAATTGCATGCTTTATCAATAGAGGAGGGATGTTATGGTTCAGTGGGATTCTGTTTCCCTGGTTATGTCGGCCAGGTTTTCTTGCAAAAAAACAGCTTCCATCAGTACTTCCAACCCAAACAGAGATCCCCAGTCTCAGTCGCATCTGTATTGGGGATAATCAGGATAGACTCATTTGCTCAGTTCTGGCACTTAGGTTCTATTTAGCAGTTGCTAAGGGAGAAGGAAAGGAAGGAAATTTTTTTTTCTCCCCTTAAGTGTCTCAGCTGATATTTCAGCATCCACCATCTCTAGATGGATATGGATCAAACCATCAAGAGAGCTTATTGGTCTCACTGAGAGAGACCTCACATTCATGAAGATAAAAGACGACGAAGTAAGGGCTATTGCTACATGTACTTCTTGGGCCTATCTCAGTCACTCATCTTTGGAGGATATTTTAAAGGCGATTGCACTCAACCTTCTCTCTTTATCTTCAGTTCTTATCAAACCTGAGCCACAGTATTTTTTCTCTGGGTCCAATTGTTGCTCCACAAACAGTGACCCAGACTGCCACTGTATAACAGTAGTTGAGTGGCTGGGCTACTCTGTAATTTTTCACTTTATACTCCTTTACAGTCCATCTGGCTCCCACCCTACTTAAAAATTCAGCTTAACAATAGTGACAGGTAACGTATTATATTAAAATGTAGTTTTTTGGGGGTAAAACTAATTTTAATTAAGTAATACCTACTTGTCACTATTAGAGGCCATCCACCCACCCTGCTCTGATGTCTTTCATTAGTCAGAGTCCTAGGAAAGAATGAGGATGTGCAGTTGTGCATGGGCCTATGACTGGAAGTCAGACTGGGTCGATGCACATGTTCGAAGAATTTCTAGAACGGGAGGATGGTGCATATAGGACGGACAAGGGTTTTTTCATTGCAGAAAGGGTAAGGTACACAATAGTGACAGGTCTGCTAATAATATTGTATCGAAGATGACAAGATGCCTTTGACAAGATCAGACACAATCCCATCGTCTTCCCGAAGAATTCCTTCTACAAAAGATGTAATTAACATGATAATACAAAGCAGGTCTGCTGTTAATTGAGTGCAACAAAACAACAAATATTTCTGCAAGTTGGAGATCAAAACACGGTTGGCACTTTTGATGGTAGACTGACATTTTTCATGTTTGAATACACGAGGGCATATTACATTTATGATGATTACACTGAAACTGAATTAAAAGATAGAACTAAAACACAAATTTCACTTTACAAGCTTATTTAATTGGTATTTCTTTTATTAAAGTGTTGCCACCAGTAGGCATTAGTGACAATTTCGTTGATCAAAGTTTCATCGAATATTGTTATTTACAGTGTACTGAGAAAGTTGTTTGGAAAGAAACTTTAACAAAATATAAGACTTATTAAAAGTTGAGAATTGCATCATGTTAATTCAAATTTTCGGGTACTAACCACGTTTTCTACAATAAAATGAGCGATATATCGAAGTCTCATTTACCAATTTCGATCATGTTTTTCCTCATGTTCAAATTAGGGGCCAATTATTTTGGTATTTTCTAGTTTTATTAAAAAAATGGGATCCACGCCTGACCCACCTTATAAGCGGGTTCGCAAGTTATCTGGGCGCAAGTTATCGAGGGAGTGGTGTATGTAGTAGTCAAATTAAGTGTATAATGTACTTCATTATAAGGCAGTCTCACTATAAGGAATTATACTCTATGGTTTCCATGGACACCATTTTAATGTGGGAGTGCTGTATACTGCAACTTTGATTATCCAACCTACATGTATCAATTTATCAATACCAAAGATAGATCTTTTCAGGTACTGTAATAGTTCAGAACTCATTTCTGGTCATCTGAACTTTCCAAAAACGAATTTTGTGTTTCCCTCTGTGTCTACATATAGTACAATTGTGGTTGTAGCATGGTATTGTCAAACTGGACCATACTATGGTACAGGTACTTAGTAATATAAACTTCTCAGTTGATTTCTAGGTACTATTAGCACTGTTTAAGGCACCTCTATATCCTATGGTTGCTTGATGATAAACCCACAAAATTTTGTCAAATATTTACCAAGGATATCTTTATCTAATAGGAAGTCCTGGACTCTTACTTATCTTTATCTAATAGGAAGTCCTGGACTCTTACTTATCTTTATCTAACATGAAGTCCTGGACTCTTACTTTTTAGAAATGTACGGCAGGACTGCGCAAATTTTTTTTTCATTCACTTGTCCCAAAATTTAAATCACTAGTCAAGATTTGATGAGATGTATACATAATGTGCAACATTTATTTCTTAAAAGAATTTAATTTTTCAAAAACATATATATTATACATTTCGTTACATCCGAGGTTTTCATTTCTCTATTGTCCTGGTATCTTATATGCCCTATTTCTTGCTCCGATATGGTAGCGTCAGTACTACCATCAGCAAGAATGGAAAGGAATTTACTGGAATTCAGACTTTCCATAACTTCTTCTCTCAAGACTTGATTGATTGATAGAACGAAGTATCTTTCCCTGAATCTGTTCTTATAATTAACACCAAGTTCAACACCATTCTTCTCCTGGAGTGCACACAGCATTTTCATATTCATGTTAAAGAGAGCACTGATTTTATTTCATTTTAGTCTCAATTAGTTTTGAAAGAGCCTCTCCTAGGGGAGTGTCAGCAACTTTAACTTCAGGGATTTTCTGCACATGCTGGCTAGTGTGATGCATATAGTGTGTTGCACAGGCATTGTGAGGTCCAGAAATGTCATGTCACTTGATTGGTTAAATCCTAAATTTGTCAATAACTACAAAACATTTTCCTTCAGAGTCAATGATGAACTAAATCCAGTTATAACTATCAACCCAATGTGGCTGAAAATTTCTTTGTATCTTAGTAGTATCATATTTGACATTTTTTGCTGCCACAGAGTCTGGCTTATATCTCCTTCAACAACTAGTTACCTCACACTCAATGGCAGTCTAATGTTTTACCCCTCCACTTTCACATGAATGTTCCTTTTCCAAATCTTCTTTATTAAGTTCCTTGCAAAAATAATTTAGTAAACTCATTTTCTCCACATCGTAAATATCACCTTGCTTGACAACTACTTGTAAAGTGATCATAACATGCATTTAGTCCTTTAAATATGAACAGAGACAGCTCCTTAATTAGCATATTTCACTAGAATTGTTTTGCTTCAAACAAGTTAATCCTCTGTATAATCAATTAAAAATTAAAGAATCATCACTGGCATTTAATCAGTTTATAAAGGGAGCCAACACTAATGTCGGTAAAGTGCCTTTCATTATTTTAATTGGATTGACTGCTGGATTAAAATCAAAGGACACGTCGTTCTTGAAAATCTGGTTTGAGTAAACTCAATACAAGGAAGCCATTTAAAACACTGTGAAATTAATTATACCGGCTTTATTTGTTTCACATGTTTTGATTGGCAAATACTTTGGTCACTTAGCCCAATATGCAATCAAGATGAAGGTAGATAACGTGATTATGGCATGAAAATAAGCACTTGCCTAACTTTTTTAAAATAGGAAGAAAGCACTTGTCCCGAACTAGCGACTGGGAAAATTTTATTTGTCCAACTTAAAAAATGAATAGTCAGGTATGGGATTTGCTCAGCCCTGTACTGCATATGTATTTTTTTTCCAAACCACTTTTTCACTGTAACACACATGCAAGTTCAATAAGATAAATACAGGCTTGGAGGCTAGCATTTTATTGTTGCATAATTTTTTGTATTATTCACTGTTAATTGGTTATTATAATGTTATATAATTTTGGGTGATTAAATGTAATAAGAATGCCTACGAGAAGCTTTTTTTGTCTCATTTAAAACTTTTATATTACATTTTGATATACAGGTAGCATACAAAATCAATGTAGAACTTTCTAGATAGCATATGATTGTCCTTCTTACATCATACTTGTTTCAGTTACAAAACTGTTCTGTAAAGTTCATTTTTGATATTTTAAAAATTAGCAATTTTCACACACAACATTTCAGTTATAATTTTTCCCCCTTTTTTTCCCCTCTTGTGTATGTCTGTGTATCACAATGTGGTTAAGTTTTTCATTTAGGTCGTTGTAGGCATGATTGGGGGCATCTGTGTTCCATGAACACATTTCTAGTCTGATGATTTTTTTAATGCTCACAATATTAGTATTAGTACATGTATAATTATTATTATTATTATTATTATTATTATTATTATTATTATACATTATTATTATTATTATTATTATTATTATTATTATTACTCCTATATGATATTTTATTCAGGAAAGAAAAAGGCTAATATGTCATTTGAAGAAAATTTCTGAGTAAACAAGCCCTAAAAGTATTCAAATGACATTCTCAGACATTCTCATCTTCACTCGAGTGATGATTTATATGGTGTATATGACAAATGAAGTTTACTCCTCCATAGCCCTTACGATCTGCATAAATAATGACCCAATAAATATGGCACATTTATATAACTGGAATTTAAGTTTAATGCTAGTTGGTTTTTGTGTGTTTTTCATTGATTTAATTTGTAACATGTAATTCTTCTGCAATGTTTATATGTATTATAATTTTATTGTTGTAATGCAAGAGTAATACGGTCATAGCCATTACCATGACAACAGACCATCCTCTTGACATTTATGCTCTTCTTTTGCTACTTGTGTGCTTTGAGCATTAATTCTAACAACAGGAAACTTGGAGACATCTAGCGACCAACCAGTTTTTATGGTTACAGAGAGTCCATATTAAATGTTGTAGAAGGAGTTAGTTGTCAGAGAATCCATATTTAATGCTGTAGGAGGAGTTAGTTCTCAGTCTAGAATCCATATTAGATGTTGTAGGAGATGTCAGAAAATCAATATTAAATGTAGGAGTTGTCAGAGAATCCATATTAAATGCTGTAGGAGAAGTTAGTTGTCAGGGAATTCATATTTAATGCTGTGGGAGGAGTTAGTTGTGAGGGAATTCATATTTAATGCTGTGGGAGGAGTTAGTTGTCAAGGAATTCATATTTAATGTTGTAGGAGGAGTTAGTTGTCAGGGAATTCATGTTAGATGTTGTAGGAGGAGTTGTCAGGGAATTCATATTTAATGCTGTGGGAGGAGTTAGTTCTCAGAGAATCCATATTAGATGTTGTTGGAGATGTCAGAGAATCAATATTGAATGTTGTAGGAGGAGTTGTTGGAGAATCCATATTAAATGTTCAAGGAGGAGTTTCAGAGAATCCATATTAAATGTTGTAGGAGGAGTTGAGCAACATTATCGATAACTCTGGAAATCACCATATATATATATATATATATATATATATATATATATATATAGAGAGAGAGAGAGAGAGAGAGAAAATTACAAATAGACACCAAACAGAGCGGAAAGTGCTATCCCTGGATTCTACAGGAGAATGCTTGATAACATTAACAGAATTTTTAAATACGAATAAATAATATTATCATACAGGTTAGAGAATTTTAATTCGTAATCTACGCAGATTCGAACCCAGATCCATGGTTTATGGCACCCATCATCTTGCCTGTAAGCACCAACCCCTATACCATCTCGGTCATCCACACATCACCAAAAAATGATGCTACAAAGTCAGTGGTATAGGAATTCGTGCGTTGTTATCAACCATTCTCCTGTAGAATCCAGGGATAGCACTTTCCGCTCTGTTTAGTGTATATTTGAAATTCTATATGATAACTTGCCTTGATTTCTGTAGTAGGAATCCAGATGGACTGTGTACTTAAAATAAAATTAATTACTGGGTTGACATGCGGGTATGTCTGCTATGCATGAATGCCTCTACCACCGACTTTGCTGAGTATCATTTTTTGGTGATGAGTGCATGGTCGAGATGGTATAGGGGTTGGTGCTTACAGGCAAGGTAATTGGTGCCATAAACCATGGATCCGGGTTTGAATCTCCATAGAGTATGAATTAAAATTCTCTAACCTATTACTATTATTATTATTATTATTATTAACTCTGCTTGTCTTAGACCAGAGGAGTTTATGGGATGATCTGTTGTCCATTGTCCATCCGTCAGTTAACACAAGTTTGTTGGAGGATTGCCTTGAAACTTTACACATACATTCATCCCATGGTCTAGTTCATCTATATGAAAATGGTACTGCTTGGACATCCAATATGGCCACCACAGTGGCCATCTTTAAAATCTTGTTATCGCTACTAATGAATGGATGGTCATGTCAACATGTGGTTTTCACTGAAAGACTTCTTATGATGATGTCTAGTTGGTCCTAAATGAAAATGGTGCAGATCTGATGTTCAGTATGGCCACCATGGCAGCCATCTTGAAAATGTTGTTATTGCTACTCCTCCTGAATGAAATCTAGTTGGTCCTAAATGAAAATGGTACTGATCTGATGTCCAATATGGCTGCCACAATGGCCAGCTTGAAAATATTGTTATCACTACTTCTGAATAAGTGCTCATATCAGCATGGGGTTTTCACTAGAAGACTTTGTATAATGTTTTGTTGATCCTACATTAAATTGGTGCTGATCTGATGTCCAATATGTGGCCATCTTGAAAATCTTGTTTTTGCTACTCCTCTTAAATGGAAAGTCATTTTGATATGGGGTTTTCATCAGAAGAGTTCTTATGGTGTCTAGTTGGTCTTTAATAAAAATGACTAACCGTCAATATGCCCAGCATGGTGGCTATCTTGAAAATATTGTTATATCTTCTTTTCCAAAATGGAAAGCTATATCAACATGGGATTTTCAACAATAGACTCTTATGATACCTAGTTTGTCCTACATGAAAATGGTGCAAGTTGTACATCCAATATGCCACGATGACTGTCTTGAAAATCTTGTTGTCACTACTCCCCCTGAATGGATGCTCATTATGACAGATTTTTCACCAAAAGACTTCAAATGATGTCTATTTTGTCCTAAATTAAAATTATGCAAAACTGACATCCAGTATGTGTACCACAGCAGCTAATTTGAAAATCTTGTTATCACTGAAGAATGTCAGATGATTTTAACACTTGACAGTTAAAAGAAAAAATTGTCTTATTTTGAATTCCCGGAAATTCTTTTCACTCAGTAGCACGTCAGTCCTTTCAAGGGACTTGTGTTATTATTATTTTAACTCTTGTCCATTATCCTGCTCCACCATACTCTTGACATACTTCCATAGTACCTACATGCATAACTTTACTGGGATGTAATTTCTATGGTGCATTTTGTAGATTGTGTTGGTTTTTTGCCAGTCGTGGTGTCCATAATTTGTTCCCAGCCAGGAATTAGGTCAAACACTTTGGTTCTCTGCATGATAGGCACGATAATCCCTTATTTGATTTTTGTTATACAACTTTTTGGGCTGATGGCAGCATAACATAGATATGTACTTTACCTATTTTAAGACTGTTTATTAATTTTGTCTTCTTTCTTTCTTCTATTTTTTATCCCTATCATTCAGACGTGTAGGAGTCAAGAATATCTCTTGGCTTTTGGATATAGCGCTTGTTTTGTGGATGTAAATTGTTTCTTTGCCAGATGAAGAGCTTGTTTAGCTCGAAACATTGGGAAACTGTTTTGTATTTATGCCGTTATCAATTTTTGTGTCAATACATATGTATGTGTGTGTGTGTGTTTGTGTGTGTGTAAGTGTAAGTGTTCCCTCCATACCCATGACGTGGATTGAAATTCTGAAACTCTTGTTCTCATCTACAATACACACCAGGTCATATCCTACAGTTGGAAGTCAGTCTAACTTAAACGGTTTAGGAGCAGTTGCACATGAGCAGGATCACCAAATCACCATCTTGTCTTTGAAGATCATGGGCTTAATGAAATGATTGGATGTAATTTACCTGATGTATCTAATATTTTCTCTGTTACAGACTGTGTTTGTCCTGACCAAACTAAATTCACCTACTGGGGTCATTACTGAGAGCATATTATGGAGGTAGGTTTGATGTAACTTCAACCATTTTTTAGAATTATTTTCATTCTTGTGATCGTACATCTAACATATATGTAGGAACATATATATATTAAATAATACCGGTACATATCTTTTTGTATTTCTTTTTTTTCCAATCTGTAAATTGTATTCATATTTGCACAAGCACAAAAACTTGGAATTAAGTTTTATGTAATATATTGCTTTATAAAGTTGGATATATTTTAATTTCATCTCCTGCTACAAAAACAATCATTCTACATGAATCTGTACTACTCATACATATTTGGTACACAGAATCTTGTATGGGTATTTATCAGATATTACATTTATGATATAAGTACATGCATGAGCTACTTGCAGCAAAATGCTGTTATTCAGCGAATTTCATAATTTGTCTGTATAAGTGACACGAGTCTGAGATGCTATTTATCTCATGACTATATATAAAAAATATGCTGCATTATCCAGTAATGAGTCATTGTAAATATCCAGTAATGAGTAATTGTAAATATCCAGTAACGAGTCATTGTAAATATCTAGTAACGAGTCATTGTAAATATCCAGTAATGAGTCATTGTAAATATCCAGTAACGAGTCATTGTAAATATCCAGTAATGAGTCATTGTGAATATCCAGTAATGACTCATTGTAAATTTGTATGGTTTTAGGTCACAGTAGACATTAGATTTTTTTATGCCAGCCATAAAGCAGAGTACATTATGTTATGATGTTGTGTGTCTGTCCATATGTCTTTTACCAATTTCATTTCCACATAATAACTCGGTTGTCCACCATCTGCTGTTACCAATGTGGATGGCTTGGGGTAAGGAAGAACCCTGTTGATTTCAGGGTTAAAAGGTGAAAGATTTGGGTCACTATGACTAAAAGAAGAAAAATAACTCATGTTGCCCACCATCTACAGCTACCAAACTTTGTGGATGCATTGCACTTGCACTTGGGGTAAGGAAGAAAACTCTCAATTTTGGGGTCAAAAGGACAAATGTAAAGATGACTGTGACTGATTTGTTTTTCTTGGTTTTAATGGCACTTTTAACACCCATTATTGGCTATATCTTGCCCAGGAAATGGGAGCTAAGTGCCATTTCCAACGACACACTGAGGCAGCTGACCTGAGCTGGCCTGGGTGGGTATAAAAAACCAAGACCTTTGGATTACAAGTCCAACACTCTACCAACTGAGCTACCATGGCTCTCTAAATTCTGTGACTGAAAGAAGTAAAAATGGTTTCTGCACAGAATTTTAGTTATTAACCATGTACCTTCACAGGGCTGAGCAAATCCAATTTTGATCAGACTTGGAATATGGATTTATGTCATCAAAATCTCAGACAAGTTAAATAATAAGTGAGGTCCATGCATAATAATGAGGTGATCTTTTACCTGATTGGCTGAACATATCACTACTCTGGATGCCACATTACTGATCTGACTTTGATCAAACTTGGAATATATCATTATACCATCAAGATCTTAGACAAGTTCAGTAATGAGCAAGATCCATACATATTAATGAGATGATCTTGCATCTGATTGGCTGAGTTTGTTACCACTCTGGATGCCTTATTTCTGATCCGATTTTGATCAAACTTGCAATATATGCTTATATGATCAAGATCTCGCATAAATTTGATAATGAATGAGATCCATGTATGCTAATGAAGTGATCTTTCATGAAATTGGCTGAATTTGTCACTCTGGAGACTGTATTTCTGATCTGATTTTGAGTAAATCGAGTAAAATAGACTTAAATCATCAAGATCTTAGATGGGTGTAATTATGAGCAGGATCAATGCATATTGATGAGGTGATCTTGTATTTGATTGACTGAGTTTGTCAACAGTTTAGTGACTATTTCTGATAAGAATAGTTCTCAATTCATAAGTCATGTAATCAGTTTCTTTTCTTTTTAATATGCTTCTCTCTCTCTCTCTCTCTAAAGGAAGACAAGGGAAGTAACACATGATATTGACTATCAGGAATCAAAGTTTTTTGGTTATAAAGAGTTCTTCCCCTTTCAAAAAATGTAAACCAGATAAAAAGAAATAGAATACAAGATGCAAACATTTCAATAGAACAGTTTATAAAAATTAGCAAACTAGTACACATTAGGGATTATAAGGAATAATTCATAATTTATAACTGAAGAAAAATTGTAAATTAGACATGTAACAAGTAACACATAGTAGATTATATAATTGGCTTTAGGATATGTTTTGTAAAATCGATGAGTCATTACAGTCTTGAGACACTATTATAATTATGTGTTGCGAGTGCTGAGTGGACAAAGAGAACTGTGGATAACATTCAATTATTTCTTTGTTATTCGAGACAATATACAGTTGCAAGCTAGAACTTTGTGCAATGTCGTAATTAAGGATCAGAATTTGTTTTACACAATTAGATATTTGCTTGCAAGTTATTATGGTTTTTTTTCTTCTAATATTGATTTTATTCCAGTAAGAACATATTTCTTGTAAAAATCATTTCTAAGTTTATCAATTTATTTGCAGAGACTTTTCTCATTTGAAATTCTTAGATATTTGGAAGCAAAAGTTTGAAATAGAGTTTGACAGTTGCAAGTATTGCCATGTTAAAGTGACCAAAACATTTATCATTTATATTTTAACACATGCATTATGCATTATTTTATGGCATTTCATAGACTCAATGCCATGACTTACACATTATTTTGAATTTTGTATTTTGTATATTTAGCTTTTTAAATAAAAAAATGTTAAAAAAAATACCTCAATATGCTTTTTTCCTGAAAAACTTCAAAATTTAGGTACCAAGAGTGAAGACATCCATGGCCTTAATAGAAAACAACCTGTGAATTATAATTTCAGTTCATGTGAAAGCCATTTTAATCTGTAGACCACAAATTAAATCATCTGTAAATTTAACTTTTAAAGGTCTTGGATGACTTTGATTATGAGTAAGAGACTATGCATATTAAGTATACCTTTATCTTTGGAAAGAATTTTTGTCAGACTATAGTGAACTATGTAAAATTGACATGATATAAATCTTGGAAGAGAGTTTACTTGGGTTGTGTTCTTATAATACTAGATAAACCTTCTTAGTGAACTGGTCAGCTATGTAGTTATGTAAGCCAGGTGAGTGATGTCACTCCCACTTGGACCTCTTGTTTAATGAGATAGACACTTTGCTGTTTTGAACAAAAAAGTGTGGAGTGTTACAATTTTCAGCATTTTTGGCAAACTGATTAGGCTCCAGGGCTAAAAAAATTTGTTTTTAAATTTCACCAGCCTAAAAATTTCTTTCTAATAGTAATATTAAATTCATCTTGTGCTAGCTGGATTTCCAACAATGGATTTTGTTCCCTAGTCCTGAAGTTCCATGCTGATAATTTCACTGTTGATTTGTATGGAAGCAGACTGTGGTAGTGTAAACACCCAGAACACCTGTCTTGTGCCATTTAAGTGTGGAGATAGATTGTGCCATCATACCGTATCACAATTCCATCCAAACAATGAGCAAATAATGTTTTCTAGATGCATTTCATATATACAAATTGATTGCCAAAAAAGTATGTGTGTAATTTGTACAAGAAAGAAGCTAAATAACTAATTGGATGGAAAAGTTTTTTTAAAAGCCAAACTTTACTAAGAAATCAAAGAGTTTAATTTGTGTCACAAATAATTGAAACAAAAAAAATGCAACTTCAGGAACATGTCAAAATTAAAAAAGTAATGGTCTATCAATGCAAATAATAGAAAAGTATACAGTTAAACAATCTCAGGCCTCTATACACTTGGTCAAAGAACTAAGTTCAAAATAAGGTTAAATCCCCTGTTTTGAAAAGTGCTTTGAAAGGTTCGCAGTCATTGTACAGTAATTAACAAAGGAGTTTATCAATATAGAAAAAATTGACAGTGCCATCTCCATCCTTGTTTACGCTGGAGAGACCAGAAAATTTCAAGATTGAGAGTCAATAGAATAGTACCATCTTTACTCGCTCATAAGTCATATCCAACTGCAGATTGCACAGACCCAGATCTGCCATCACAAAATGTGCTGGCAGATCTGGATCTGTGCAGTTTGTTAAGAGTAATCAGTAGAACAAACAACATAGACCCTGATATGCTGGCATATTATGCAATGGCAGATCAGGGTCTATGTTGTTTGCAGTTGGACTGAACTTATAAGCGGGTACATATGGTAAATCATTCTACAAGTGATTGAAAATTTTAGATGATCAAATCACCTGCCAAAAATTTGCTGGTGTCCTTTAACATACATGTCCTCCAAACATCTGAATTCCATGGTCCTCTGGTTTCTTTCAAGATTACCATGAAATTTTAGATACCAGTTGTTGCCAGCACCTCAAAAAGATAGAGGAAAAAACAAGGAAAGAAAAAAGACAAGATGTGGTCCTAACCATTCATTTGGGCTGTACTTACATTGGTGTATTTTTGCATGCATCAGCACTTCTTTCACTTAAGTTTAGACAGAAACATTATGATATGGGCTATAATTGTAATATGAATTATAGGATTTAATTTTCAAATTTTTTTCTGCACAATTTCTTAATATAAAATAATTACTAATGCTGCCTTTGTTCATATGTTCTGTGGGTATTTACTTTCAGCAAAAAAATAGTAACTATTTCTTCCATGCTTTTTTGACAAGTCTTCATATGTCTGCCATATCGACTTTAATTGTGAAAAAGAAATTGATACTGTATTTATGATTCACTGTTGATTGTGTGATGGAGATCTTATATAAATTTGTAATTGCATTTGGACAGTGGCATAACAAGAAATTCTGCCCCATCCACTGCAAAACTTAATTCTGTGGGCCCTCTCCCAATGAAAATGGGTTTGACAGGAATTTTGGGCCCCCAATTGGCTAGGGGTTGCCAGGGTGGTTGCTACGCCACTGAATGTGGACAATTTTTGTCTCACCCTTGTCTGAGAAAAATGCGAGACATAGTGAGCATGATGTTGGCAGATATGGCAACATGAACTAAATGTTAAAGATTTTGCACAACTCAAAACAAGGCAAGACATGGTGTTCTGCATAACACTTATTGTTGTAAAATGATTTAAAAAATTTAAAAATTTCTCAGAAAAGCACTTGAGAGTCCCTACTTCCAGAACCTGAAGTTTTGTGTCCTGGACTCATATTTTTTAAAATGTTGTCAACAATTTTACTAAACACTGAACTCTCAGGTTTTGGAGAAATGTGTCCCAGGACTTTCTTTTACAAATTCTACAGTGAGCTATAGGTCATGTGGTAAAATTTCAAGTTACAGACCATATTTATTTATTTATTTTGTATATGAAAAACTGACTTATGTACTAGCTACTAATTTTGTTTTGCACTATTTTAGGTCAACTGACTATGGAATAAGCTATCAGAAAGCAAACCTCTCAGAGTCAGCCATCATCAGCTCTATACACACATCAAAGGTCAACAGGTCAAAGGTATAGTATTTCTATATCACTCACTATTCTATTGTAGGTTTCATGCTAATTTCTCAAAAATGTTTTTAAAAAAATCAACCAAATGTGTGTGTGCAAAAATCATGCATCATAGCTGCAACCCCTACCTTTGTTAACTTTGTTAAATGCCCCACATATTTAGAAAATTCCCCCTTTTTATATGCCCACCATAAGGCAGAGAATGTTAGGTTGTGATATTGTACATCTGTCCATCTTTCTGTTACCAATTTTGTTTCTGCACAATAAATTGAATTCTCTACCATCTACAATTACCAAACTTAATGGATGGCTTGCACTTGGAGTAAGGAAGAACTCTATTGATTTAAGGGTAAAAAGCTCAAAGGTCAAGGTCACTAACTGAAAGAAGAAAACAGTAACTAAAGTTCTCCAACATTTCTAGTTAGCAAACTTTGTGGATAGCTTGCACTTGGGGTAAGGAAGAATCCAGTTGATTTTGTGGTCAAAAATCCCAGTCACTGTCACTGAAAGAAGTGAAATGGTTTCTGCACAATAACTCATGTTCTCCACTATCTACAGTTAGCACACATTGTGGATAGCTTGCACTTGATGTAAGGAAGGAGCACATTGATTTTGGGGTCAAAAGATCAAAGGTCAAGGACACTGAAAGAAGAAATATGTTTTCCACACAATAACTTGAGTTCTCCACCATCTGTAGTTACCAAACTTTGTGGATAGCGTGCACATGGGGTAAAAAAGAATCCTGTTGATTTGGGGGTAAAAATGTCAAAGGTCAAGGTCACTCTGACTGAAAGAATAAAAATGGTTTTTGCACAGTAACATTAGTTCTACATAGCATACTTGGACCAAACTTTGTGGAAGGCTTGCACTTGGGGTAAGAAAAAAGCCTATTGGTTTTGGGGTCAAAGGATCAAAGGTTAAGGTCACTGTGACTGAAAGAAGAAAAATGGTTTCTGCAAAAATTTCAGTTATCTACATAGATGATTATTAAACACATGGAGAACAAATAATGTGCTATTCATGGTACTCTTGTTTTCAAATTAAAGGGGGAATTATCCATTCAATTTTCAATTCAAGAGTAGACCCAAAATCACTTTGCATCAATCCAGCCTATGAGTACTTCCTCTTATGTTTAGTCTTCCAGATAAAGTATGGCTGTAATTAACCCAAGTGCTATAGTGGAAAGAGTTCTGTAATCAGTCCTGTCTGTCTGTGTGTTTGTATGTGTGTGTGTGTGTGAACAAAATAACTCAAAATCATTTAATGGAATTAAAGTAAAGTTGATCAGATTGTTGTAAATGATACAAGGAAAAAATTATTACATTTTGATACCTGTTCATAAACAACTTCTGGAGTATTGCCATAATGAATATTACTAATATATATACTGTGTATAACTTTGGTCTTCAGCTTTTGCTACTTTCCAGTGAAAACCCAAACTAGATGATGGAGTTTCCTGCCCCTAGAAATTCAATAACTTTCCAATGTTTTGTATATTTACAGTACAACATTTACTGTAATATAATAATCGCTCTGATCCAAAAATTGCCCATCCCCCCACTAATTCCCTTAAAATCAGCCATTATTCAGTCTAAATTTGTACAGCCTCTAAATAAAGGTCCATCCCCTCTGTAGTTAAATGCTGATGAGAAGAATAGGGAAAACTTACAGATACTTAAACTTGTACTTTTCGTATTGCCTTCTGTACTTAAACTTGTACTTTTTGTATTGCCTTCTGTACTTAAACTTGCACTTTTCATATTGCCTTCTGTACTTGTACTTTTTGTATTGCCTTCTGTACTTAAACTTGTACTTTTCATATTGCCTTCTGTACTTGAACTTTTCGTATTGCCTTCTGTACTTAAACTTGCACTTTTCATATTGCCTTCTGTACTTGTACTTTTCGTATTTCCTTCTGTACTTAAACTTGCACTTTTCATATTGCCTTCTGTACTTGTACTTTTCATATTGCCTTCTGTACTTAAACTTGTACTTTTCATATTGCCTTCTGTACTTAAACTTGCACTTTTCATATTGCCTTCTGTACTTGTACTTTTCGTATTGCCTTCTGTACAGTTGACTTGTATTCTTTCCTCCCAAACACTTTGTAGATGCACTGAATTTCTATATCACTGCCTTTAACAAATGTACCTATGGCTGCTGAACATGAATTTTGAAACTTCATCTTTCAGCATCTAAAAGAATGGCTGGCATAATTGTTCAGGTACATGCTCCACAGTTATGTATCCAGATTTTACTATTACCGCTATTTCACTATGTTCATTTTCTGGTTCAAGAAAACATGTCAACTCTGTCCCAAGTGGATATAACACTTTGTAAACATGATATCCATTGATTATTTCACTGATAGAAACTAGGAGAAAACTTGCCATGTTCTTTGTTTTGATGCTACAGACAATTCCATGAACTGACTAAAATGATGTAACAATTAATATAAGGTTAATGAGTGAGGTCAGTGCAGGAAGTTAGTCCCACAAAGATTGGTGGAGTAGTGTAACAAATACCTTCTATACTCGTGTATAAGCCAGGTCCAAATGCAAACAACATAGACCCTGATCTGCTGTCGCATAATGTGAGTCTATGTTGTTTTTTTCTACTGATTAGTCCTTACAAACTGCATAGACCCAGATCTGCTGGTGCATTATGCAATGGCAGATCTGGGTCTATGCAGTTTGCAGTCGATATCAGCTTATACATGAGTATATACGATAATCTACATGTGCTGTAAGATAGAGGTGTGTGTAAAATAGAGAAATGTGTATTTGTGTTTTAACAAAATGCCATATGTTGATATCAACAATCTCCATAATATTCTGTTCTCATAACAAATGTACTGTGTCAGCCCTTTTCCATCCATTTTGGTCCATTTGGGTTTTAGTCGACTGTTTTACAACTTCCTGTTTCATATGGCTTAACAAGATGGTGAATGACTGATCTAAACATGCAAGTTCTCTGTAAATAATAGAAATAAATATGGTATCAGATTGAAAAGACTTGCAGATTTCCAGCAAAACGATTCACAGTACACAACAAGGTAATGATTTAAATGCCAAAGATCGATTTAACTATCGCTTATACTATTTTCAATTTCTATCTGAGCATGGGTACATCCAGTAATTGTCCACCACACTCATCAAAATTGTGTTGTATGTGGAGTCTTGGTGACTCAGTGGTTAGCACGCCAGACTTGCAAGCTGAAGGTTGCAAGTTTGAATCCTGTCTAATTATCAGTGTGGCAGGGTTGAGTGCTGTTGTGTGTCCCTGTGCATGGCACTTTACTTGCAATGTCTTAGCACTAAATAGATTTTCATGTAATGATATGCCATCAAACACCAATGTCTAAGCACTAAATAGACACTCATGTAATGATACGCCATCAAACACCAAACAAACAAGCAACATATATGTATTCTTGGTGAATGATGCTCATGAGCAGTCAAGATTTGCAATATATAAATACCCCTGTAGTTTGGCCCAAAATGTTAAGAGCAATATTCATTTCATCATAGACTTTAAGTTGCTTTCTTTTTAGCAAACAGGTCTTGAAAATTCTTCTATCTCTCCTCTTGTGTATGCCTACTAAATGAATGGAATGTTCAAACTGAGGAAACATGTTTCATAAGAATGGATATAAAAATGTTAATGAAGGATTAACTAACATGATTTTCCCAAAAGGTGAAGGTCATAACATTTTTATTTCTTATGAAAGTTGGCATAACATAAATAATTGAACAAATCTCATTTCTAAAGATATATTTTGTAATGATATATTGTATCTATTATATTTGTTATTTAGTCAATATTAAATTCCTTTCTGTGAATATTGTTATGCAGCTGATATTGACAGACACAAAGAATGAGAGAGTGCACATAACTGAGGACATAGGAGAGACTTGGTCATCCATCCATCTGGACTTCACCCCCAGCAGACTGGTTCTTCATCCAAACATGGCAGACTGGATTCTTGCTTATTCTTTACCTCAGTTGCAGGTTAGACTTTATAGGCTTACAGTAAGAGATCCGAAACATTGGCTTAGGTAGCTTAGGTGGTAGAATGCCGAGCCAGTTGTTGGAGGCTCCTGGGTTCAAACCCAAGTGAGGCTGCAGTTTCGAATCCTGTTACATTTGGCAGCGAAGCATGTTTTTCATGCTTTTTACAAGTGGCACCTAAGGGGGATCTAGGGTGTCTCATGGGACTTCACTGGGGATGAATTAATAGACAGGGACATTTCTCCAGATAGCGAGAGGAAACTGTTGCATAGGTTTGGATACTGGGACAGCTGAAGTACATATATAGAAGCGTACTCAGCTTGTTGTAGGGAAGTCTATAGTTCAAAGCTGCCTGTTTTTCTCATGAAACACTAACACAGAAATTGTCTCAATACTGAAAAAGTCCTCATTCAATGCTTACACAAATATTACAGGCATGAACGTCTAGTCAATTTGCATACAGAATGACATAGGGGAATATGGAAATCTGTACTCATGGGCACCAACTATTTGGAAGTTGGGGGGAGGAGGGAGGGCACCTTGGATTTATTTGATACAACCTGAACAATATTAGACACATATGTAAAAATAAGCAAATGTCAAATATAAGCATGCCTTTCTTTTTTTCTTGTAGGGAAATAAATATATATCGAGAGAGAGAGAGAGAGATGAATTGAATATAGACGATATATAAGAAATATATGTATTTTCTAAGTACCCATGCTTAATTTTTTTGGTACAGCTCAGAACATATGAGTTAAACAAACCTATCAGATTCTCTATCGGAAATAGTCTTTTTGGATAAGATCATAAAGATATCATTTTATGTTACTGACAGTTTTTATTTTATAAATGACAGTATATATTTCGTTAATTCCAATTTTTCTGCTTTTCTCTTATAATACATTTCTTCTTTTCCTGTTAACTTCATTTTACCTCTGTTAATTGCCTATACTAAAGTGTATGTCAACGTGGTCATGTAGGTGCATTTGCTCAAATGAAATATTCATCATTGTTTGAAAATTTAATACTAATATAATTTAACCAAAGTCTATTCAGTCCTGATTGTTGAATGCCTGCACCTTAAATGTCATGAAAAAACTTCCAGATGAAAATTATTAATCGCTACGGACTTTTACTATGGTGGCCAGGTACTAAACTGAGTCCGAAAAAAGGATGTTGGGTCTATCATAACAAATAACAGGGTTGTACACATTTTTTTCAACACGTGCAGCTTTTATTGTGACATCACAGCACGTGACATTCAATCTGGTTTGTGCTGGATCACACCTTTAGGTTGACCTCGTCCAAAATTGTCCACATACTTTAACATTGGTTTTCACGTATGTATTTCTCAGGATTTGTATATAATGACCTTCCAGGGAATATGGATGTATGAGGATTGAAATAAAGTTAATAATAACCATTTAAAGGTATGTGTAATCAAATTTAAAAAAATTACACCCATTACTGAAATAGTTGGTACCGAACATCTACATGACAGTATGACTTGTACTTTAGTAGTATTTAAGTATGCTTCATTTTTTGAGGAGCCATGGTAGATTAGTGGATAGGGTACTAGACTGGCAGCCAAAAAAGGGTGTGAGTTCAAACCCTACCATTGGACTAGCTAAAACTGGCTACTCTGGTATGTCCTTGGGCAAGGCACTTTACTCTAGTTGCCTTGGCACTAAATAACCTACTTGTGTTGCTGTGCCATAAAACACCAAACCAAGTCAATTGCATTAATTGTTTTCTAAAGCAGTCCATCATTGAGGCTTAAAATGTCTATATTATGTGTGTAAATTAATCTAGTGTTACTTTAATCTTCCCAACAACTCTTTTTTTCACTGTAAATCAAATGTGTTTATGTACATCTATCTCACTGCAATAGAATGATTCAGACCAAATTTTGAATGAATCTTTCTTGTATTGGAACTTTGCTAATACAGTACTCTCTCAATATAACACTATGGGAGCCATAGAGTATTCTGCCTTATAATGAGACCACCTTATTATGAAATACATGATACATATAATTTGGGATTCGTGTCCAAACCTGTCTTATAGCAGGAAGCATGTTATAATGAATGACCTTATATTGAGGGAGTGTTGTATTAGTATTACATAATGGGATTCATTACCATACCTGCCTTATAACAAGAAGCATGTTATAATGAATGACCTTATATTGAGGGAGTGTTGTATAAATGTTATTTTTTACAAGTTGAGAACTTATATTTCCCAGAATAGATACAATCCATAATTTTACCATTCAGTCAAAGCTCCATTTCTAGTAGATGAACAGTTTACTTGAACCCATATTCACTGTCTTGCATTAAAATTCTAAACTTATTAATTTCTGATTTATTTCAAATGAAGTTTAAAATATCAGGAGAGTAATGTCTTTATGCTTTCATGGCAAGAATTACTCAGAAACAAAGATCACTGCAGTTTCATGTGGTTATTGAAGTCAGGGGGGTCATAGGGACAAATGCCAAGTGCTCTTCAAATGAGATAATACTGACTTATTATTGGTTTTTCCTTGGATGACATTAATGATAAAATATGGGATAGTGAACTTTTGTAATTATTAAGCACTGTTTACTTCTACTGATTTACCTGAAGAAAATAAATTCAGATTTCTCAGTAATGTAAAGTTTATTATTCAAATCATGCTCAAAAGTCATGTCAGTTATGTATCTATCTATCAGTATGTGTGTGTGTATATATATATATATATATATATATATATATATATATATATATATATATATATATATATATATATATATATATATAGAGAGAGAGAGAGAGAGAGAGTGTGATTATTTTTCCTAACCTAGTGATAATCCTCTGTATTTGACAGCTCTATGTGTCAGATGACTTTGGAAAATCATGGAAAATGTTGCAAGATCATGTGACGGAGCGTTTCTACTGGGCTGTGCCTGGGCAGGATGTGGATTTGCTAACAGTCCATATGGAGATTCAGGACTTCATGGGAACTGCTCATTATAGGTCTTGTATTGTCCCGAATTGTGATGATAATACCCATGACACAGCTATTGGAACCATTGAACTTCTCTCCCTTATTGTGGAAAAACAGTACATCTTTGTTCAGAAGCCTGGAGAGCTAAAAGAATTGTATGTGTCATACAACAGGGGACCATTCAAGAAAAGTTATTTCCCACAGCCACATATCCCACAGGTGATGATAATATAACCATTCTTATGGGATAGGTAAATATCACCCAAGGGGTCATAAATTGTGGGCCATTATTCATCAATCCATGCTCCTGGCTATACATTTGTTGCCTAGATGTGGTAATTTTGTGCCTGGGAGTGGTAATTTTGTGCCTGGGTGTGGTAATTCTCTGATACACATCAATGTACATGGTTGTCTCTTTTTATCTCTAGTCTTTACTCTAGATATAGTTGTCAAAAGCAGAATGGCAGATCACTGGAGGTAAAGAAATACAAATAATACAAATACAGAAGATTATTTTCTCAAATGATTTTATATCATTAGAAAGAGCATCAAAGTGTATTTATTTTATTGTAAACTCAAATTGGTGTTTTTATACTGATAAAATTTGTCGTTTTGATATCAAAACAACCACTGCATATCAATGGTAACATGAGCATGATGATACATTTTTGGTGCTATGTTGTGGTGTCATTAACAACAGTGATGTAGGATAGGTACATCCCACATAACTTTATCTGAGGTGAAAAATGTGTTGTATATAAGAATTTAGTGAAAACTGGTCTGATTTCTTCTTTTTGTCTTGATATAAAAAAGTTATGACCAAACCAGGTACTATTTTAGGCATTGGTAATATATTCTCAAATGGTAGATCTGCATTCAGTAAAAGTACAATTTTACATTTAGATGAGTGGTTGAACTGAAAAACTCACATTTTCAAAGGTTAACAAGTATGGGCCACTAGGTTGATAACATTTTTTGTTTGACTGGTAAACTGATACCTGAAAATTGTGTCCATCTTTTTGCAATTTGGTCTTTTTTATTAACAAATTACAATGTGTTTTTCTAATTTTTATACACTAATTTGTTTTATATACTACTAAAATAGTAATAAAAACTTTAAGAAAAATTACATGTTATAGTGTGCAAGCAGACCAAAGTCACAACAATTCACTTGACACTGTAAGTAAAGTCACAACCATTTACTTGACAATGTAAGTAAACTTGAGAGTGTAGATACTGATCTGCTGGCACAAAATGTGCCAGCAGATATCAGTCTATGTGCCATGTTTATGTATACCCCTGCCAAATTTATGTTTACTCCTGCCATGTTTATGGAGGGGACATATATTTTTACCCATGTTCACCCATCATATCATGTCACATGTCATGTCATGTCCATCACAAAATGTTATTTCTGCTCAATAACTTTTGAAGGACTGCATGTATTGAATGTAAATTTGGTATAATTGTTTACATTAAGAAGTTATATGTCAAGTTTGATTTCACCTTTTTTGACAAAATTCAATGGACTTGTGACACCTGTTTGACTTAGAACTTTGTGCTTCAATTACGTCATATTGGTGGGAGAATCTGTGTTGTGTTCACACATATCTAGTTCTCTTCTCAATTTCTACAGGACTATAACATTATCAGCACAGAAGAGAACCAGGTGTTCCTGGTAGTGGATCATGCCACAGACATAGCCAATCTGTATCTGTCTGATGTTTCTGGCCAGTACTATACCCTGTCACTGGAAAATGTGATGGGAATGAGGATTCCAGGATCATACATCATGGACATGCACCAAGTACTTTTTTTCACCTTTATAATATTTCTTAAAATTGCAACAACAACAAAATTTTTATTGAAACATTTTTATACACTATATTTAACATGTCCATGCAGCATTAGATTAACACTCTGAGATGATCATGTAAATTGTATCATTGTATTGCAAATTTTTTGCTATCATTTTAAATTGGCTTTAGACAGATGATGGCAAAATTAGCAAAAATAAATCAACCAAACATTTTGTTGGTAACTTTCACTTCTCTAATTATATCAAATATTATTTTTTTACACCAATTTGCTTATTAGCCTGTGCACATATAACAAACAAAAAAACATATTTTTCCTACATCCTACAGTATTAAAGACAAATACATTGAAATTGTTGATCCAAGATCTGCACTGTTGTAGGCACTGGAGACTTTACCATTTTTGACATGTTGTTTTGTCATTTGGTTGCATGTGTGTTTGTGTGAGACTATTGACTATACTTTTTTTCTACTGAACAAAAATGTTGCATGTTCCTGGTACCTAAGTAATGTTTCAGTTATTTTCATTGTTTCTTTCTTAAAATACAGTCAAAGATACGTAGTCTATTTCTCATTAATAATAATAATAAAAATAATAGTATTAGTAATAGTAAAGAAAATGTACATGTAAATAATTATTTTTCAAAATATTCTTCATTCTTCATTCTAACTCCTAACTACTCTTATGTACAATTTCACTGTAATAATTGTCAGTTAAACTGGATTATTTCTCATTAGCAATCTTTGTACATATTGAGGCAGACAAAAGTTACCAAGAAACTTAAACTGATTTGAAACTCTTATTTTTAGCAGAATTTAAAAACATCTTTTTTCTTCAGTGACCCACAGAACCTTCACAATATTAAACATACATGACTGCCATTTATTTAAGGTGCACGGAATCCCAGGTGTTTACATTGTGAACAAATTTACCAAGCCACGTGGAGAAGAGGGGGCCCTCACCCAGACCCAAACAGTTATTACATTTGACAAGGGAGGTCACTGGGACTTGATTCCTGCCCCCAACAATTCCAGGGCTGCATGTGCAAATCAAACAGTAAGTATGGTTGTACAGTCCTTTGAAATCAAGTTTGTTTAACAAATACAGATAAGATTTTACAGAGTCAGTGTTTTCTCTCACAGTGTCTTTATCAATGATCAGGTGTATTGGCTTCACCAAGTGATTAGAGCACATTTTCCATGTGACAAATTCCTGTGTATGTTGATGACAGCAGTTGTACTTGAATTGTCAATATTGTACATTGTTTAGTGAATTCTCTTAATATACTTTGCTTTTATAAACTTTCGTACAAAAAATTCATCTGGATAATATTTTTGCAAATTTGGCATGATAGCTGAATTTGAGAAAAGATATTTTCACATTACTACTGTGTTGTTTATATTCATAAACCCATGTAGTATTTTTGTCATATTTCACACATGTCATGTCATAACAGCTTTAGATATCATGAATGATGTCATGATGTAATGCAAGGCCAAAGCATAATGTGTGAGGCATCCGAATGTCCTTTAAAGTCTTCACTTCACTTTTTATTGAATATAATCAGTCAGTATTTTTCATCGTGTAATAAATAGAAGCTTACGTTGATGCTTATTTTAAATAAAATGTATGAAATTCACTGCATAATTTCAATCTTTTGTTTGCCTAGGCTTGCAACAGATAAATTTCATTTGAAATAAGCACTCATGTAAGAGCCTTTATTTTCATTATGAAAACAATGATGCAAGATCATTTACTGTATATACTTGTGTATAATCTAGGTCCAAATGCAAACAACATAGACCCTGAGCTGCCATCGCATAATGAGCTGGCAGATCAGGGTCTGTGTTGTTTGTTCTACTGATTAGTCTTTACAAACCTGATAGACCCAGATCTGCCAGTGCATTATGCAATGGCAGATCTGGGTCTATGCAGTTTGCAGTTGGTATAAGCTTATACGCGAGTATATATGGTATATTTTGTCAACCATTAAATTTGCAACAATTTTCTTGTTGCAATTATGACATTTTTGTCAATTAACCCAATTTTAATCATGCTAAAATACTTGATTTACAGCAGTCATCAAATAATTTAGAAAAGCAAAATGTTCCAAAGTAAAATCAGAATTCTAGAGGTATTGCCTAGTTCAAATATGTTACTTGCTGAGCTTCAAGTTTCTTTATTCTCCATAATTTCAGAACTGTTACCTTCATTTCCATCTGGGTTCCACCAATTGGTTTTTCTTAATCCCATTTATGGTATCAAAGGATGAAGCCCCAGGGTTAATACTGGCTCATGGCATGGTAGGCGAGTTTCTGACATTAGAGACACAGGTCTTCATCAGCTCTGATGCAGGTGCAAGCTGGTTTGAGGTGAGAAGATTTGGATGTAGATGTTTTGGGACTTTTTGCTGTTTAAATATACTCATATTCTACATAAACTAATGTATAGCAGACTCCTCAATAATGAAAACACGTTCAATAAATACCAGAGGTAGCATTAACACAAAATTTGCATATGGGCAGAAAATACATCAATCCAATGGAAAAATATCCTACCTTGTATTCATGTGACACCAAAATTAGGGAGTTGGATGCAACAAGATGGCAACTTGGATCCAAATTTTCCACTTCTGTTTATCATAATCCTCTTTAATTCTCCATGAAGTGGGAACTGATTACAAGGAGCCAATACCAAAATGATACTTAAGTTCTTAATTCATTGTTTATATATAAAATGTTCACTTGGTTTTGATGATTTGCATTTCTTAAGGTAAGTCTGCATGTATCTGGTGTTGATGTAGATTTTGGTCTCTGTATAAGTCTGGTTCCTGATTCTTACCTAGTTATATTTAATTTCTGTACATATTGTATGTAGAGGGTGGGAGACAGACCATTGTACTACACATGCTTGTGTTTCACCAAAATAAACTGGTACATGTACCCTGTACTCTACAAAAAGCCACACTGCAATATACATGGATTATTCTCTGTTGTATTTAATTCAGGAACCACATCTGATGAAATCAATTAGATTCAAAAGCTTTATAAATATTCACCATTATTGCTGGAGATGTGAATTTTACTAGCTGTAATTATAAACTCTCTAAATACCTTACTCTTTGTCAGTTACCAATCGTCATTGTACGGTTACACAAACATGGGGACTGAGGATACAAAATTTGTAATGTATGCATTTTAAGACTTGTGCACAGAAAAGCTAGTGCAACCACTGACTTGGACTTGATTGTTACTTTGCTCTTTTTTAAAATGAATGAAGGTGAGGGTCATGATGACTGGGTTCCACGGTGTCATTTGAATAGATAGTGTGTATCAATGCTGTGTATGAAGTTTTAATCAACTAGTAAACCAATGACATGGGAACAAAACAAAATAAATGTCCATTTTCATTGCTTTCTTTGTTGTTTTACTTTTCTGCTCCTTGTTGCATGTAAACATCATTCATGAACATTTAAAATAAAATGTTTGGAACTCAGCAAAGTCTTACTGAAGTTTACAATGCCTGCCTTAGAGTAATAGAATCTATATGAGAGTTGGCACCAATACAAGAAAATCTAAGTCAAGGGGATTATATTATTTATCTTCTGCAAGGGTCCGAACTTTCCACTTGGATGTCCTTATCTCAGTGCTGATCTCTTCATTGAATACTTTTTTCATCCATCTGTTCTTCAAAGAGAAGATAAAAAGAGTTATTCCTTCTATATTCCATTACATTTTTAATTTTGCTTTCATTGAAAACATAAAAGTTATATTGAATGTTATAATGTTGTCAGAGTGCATGTTACCATATTATATCATCAAACCTTCATGTGGAGACTCAAATAACCACTGCATGATAACTGTACTGTGACTCAGATAACCACTGCATGATAACTGCACTGTGACTCAGATAACCACTGCATGATAACTGTACTGTGACTCAGATAACCACTGCATGATAACTGTACTGTGACTCAGATAACCACTGCATGATAACTGTACTGTGACTCAGATAACCACTGCATGATAACTGCACTGTGACTCAGACAACCACTGCATGATAACTGCACTGTGACTCAGACAACCACTGCATGATAACTTCACTGTGACTCAGATAACCACTGCATGATAACTGCACTGTGACTCAGATAACCACTGCATGATAACTGCACTGTGACTCAGATAACCACTGCATGATAACTGCACTGTGACTCAGATAACCACTGCATGATAACTGCACTGTGACTCAGATAACCACTGCATGATAACTGCACTGTGACTCAGATAACCACTGCATGATAACTAGACTGTGACTCAGATAACCACTGCATGATAACTGCACTGTGACTCAGATAACCACTGCATGATAACTAGACTGTGACTCAGATAACCACTGCATGATAACTTCACTGTGACTCAGATAACCACTGCATGATAACTGCACCGTGACTCAGATAACCACTGCATGATAACTAGACTGTGACTCACAAAACCACTGCATGATAACTGCACCATGACTCAGATAACCACT
Organism: Margaritifera margaritifera; assembly: GCA_029931535.1. Lineage (NCBI taxonomy): Eukaryota > Metazoa > Mollusca > Bivalvia > Unionida > Margaritiferidae > Margaritifera > Margaritifera margaritifera. The sequence goes on along the minus strand of JAQPZY010001089.1, from coordinate 340,815 downwards.
GCATGATAACTAGACTGTGACTCACATAACCACTGCATGATAACTGCACTGTGACTCAGATAACCACTGCATGATAACTAGACTGTGACTCAGATAACCACTGCATGATAACTGCACTGTGACTCAGATAACCACTGCATGATAACTAGACTGTGACTCAGATAACCACTGCATGATAACTAGACTGTGACTCAGATAACCACTGCATGACCAATGCACTGTGATCATGATAACCACTGCATGATAACTGCACTGTGACTACCAGGCCATGATAAGAAAAGTTTACATTCCAAATCCAGGAAATTTCTTTCGGGGGGTGTTCCAGTAAAACATACTTGGACCCCAGGGATGGCGCTTTCAAAATTGAGTTGTTGTCCATGGATACAGTATAGAATTTTGAATCATTCTCAGATGAACTCTTTGGGTAATCAGAGTTCCCTGGCATATATGTTTTTAAAAACTGCCTTCCTTGGATACTGTGTATGTTTAAATGGAACAGATCTCACATGGATACGATCTTGCTTTTGCAAAATATTGGGGTTGGTGTGATCTACAGTAAATAATGAAAATTGAAAAGAAAAAAATTAATTCCATCTTCTAAGTTACATATATACAAACTTACTTACAGTCTAATATTGTTAATTCATCTTTAATTTGTCTGATTATTGCAGTGACAAATGACATCAATAGGGAGGATCTATTTAGAATAATTGAAAATGTAACACATCTGTCCAATAAAAATGTTTTTTTATGTTATTGTGATGGTTTGCATCAGACGATTGCAAATAAACTATTTATTTCCAGTCATATTTGTTACTATATCCAACTTATCCAGTTTTCCAGATTGCACTGATTTTTTTTTCTCTTTGTTGGCATCATATATCATGGTTTGGAAATAGAATGTATTTTATGTACTTAAATGCATTGATAAGCCTCTAACAGAAATGTCATTAATGGCAGAAATTTCAACTGATTTATAACAACTACAGAATTCAGAAAAGAATTGGCACCCCCAGGAGTAAAAGTGATTTCACAGTAAAATTTATAATGAAAAAATATAGAACTTTGGTAAGATACACAGAGAATCTTAAGTGTTTATTTAATAATAAATTTATGAAGCCACTTGAACAATTTGTTTTCTTTTCAAACATGACTGAACAAAGATGTACATTTTTCAAAATATTTCATAAATATTACTTGAAATTAGCAACAAATGAAAGATTTGATTTATCACATGATGATGATATCTGATAATTTTACGTCTAAAGCTGTCAAAATATATCTGGTGAGTTTTTCTTTTGTAAAGTTTGTGTACTTGGACATGCGTAATATCAAATTTACAAGCTTAGTTTATCACAGGTCTTAAAAAGTACATATTCCAAACTCAGTTATCCACTTAGCTATCATATTTTTCAGGCCCCATTCCATGGAAATTACCAGCTGAATCTACTGGACCAGGGAGGGGCCATTACTGCCATTATAGATGATCCAGACTCGAAAACTAATGAAGTGCAGTGAGTTTGTCACCTTCGTATAGAAATTTTTATTTTCTTTCAGTACAGTAAAACCTGTCTTGAGCGACCTCTGCTACAAGCGACCACCTGTCATTTACGACTACAATTGTAATGCACTGATTGATTTTATTATATAAATCCAATGTCGTGAGCAACCACCTGCAGAATACAACCAATGACCACAATTTTTTGGCAAAATATGCGTTTTGACACTGCTATGAATGACTGCATCGCAGAAACATATAAACACCACTGACCTTGATTTTATCCTTTGTAAACATGACTGCTTAGGAGGATCTGCAGGCAAAGTGCAGATTGTTCTAAACAACACTGCTATGAATGAACATATCGTAAAATCAGAGACAAACACCACTGACCTTTATTTAATCCTTTGTAACCATGACTGCTTAAAAAGTAAAAAAAACAACAACAAGAAAAAATAATGAGGCTGGTTACTGGTTTCCTAAATTTTACAGGTCATGCACGTAGTGTCATTTGTTATGGACTGTAAACCAGACTAAAGTGCATGTCACAAACTGCCATTGTAGTGCCAAAATCATGTGAATACCCATTGAGATTAACCATTCTTTCTTCAAAGGGAATAGTTGTGGATGTGCATAGTCAGTTCAGAGGTTTATATTGTTTCTTTATCTTTTGTGAAAACCTGCACAAAGCTAATGTCATAATGAGAAATTTTGTTAAAGGGCTTCAACATAGTGGTCAAGTACATTGTTTTGTCTATGGAGTTAATCCGTAATGCCTAGGGTCAATGAGGTCTTTGTCTTCATCTTTAATACTAGTAAGTGATAATCGTTTTCTGGATTTGATTGTCATTGTTAAAGAGTTGTGTTCTTTGTTACTTTTTTTGATGTTACAGTGATTATAACCCACACACCAAGCCATCATCTGTTGACCTTTGTGCAGCCAGTTGCACCCTTTGTTTATAGAGTTAATCCATTTATGTCATCTGTGAATTAAGCCTTGGACTGTTGTCTCTAAATAAATTTATTCTGTTTCTGGATGAGTTAATTATTTCTTTTGATTTCATTAATTGGTACATATATATATTCCATATTTACCCAAAGCCTGATCAAAACCACTACAGTTATTATTACAATTGATCACTTGATAACCACTACAGTTATTATTACAATTAATTACTTGATAACAGTGGCAGAACCTCCTACGAAAAAGAGAAAAATCCTAACATTGGAGGAAAGAATTAATATAATTGAAAGAAGTGAAGTTAATTTAACAGACAGGATAAATAAATATTACCTTAGTTAATTTAGCAATTCATATTCTAATACATGTACCTGTGATCTCCAAATATAAATGTGAATGTTTTATGATAGATGTATATCTATATTGCTATATACAAATATTTTCAGATGAATGCATGCAATATTTGAACAAGAACTATTAATAAAGAATACAATACATGTAAAGTGATCGTGGGTAATTTTCCTTCTCAAACAGTGTTGAATTTCGACCTTTCAAAACTGGTCCTTTTGCACAAACCTCTGAGAGACCACCTGTCTTGAGAGACTACTTTTTGTTGGCAGAAGGGGTGGACCCTCAAGACAATATGTGGACTTAGTTGAATTTTACAGTCTGTAAAGTCCAATGTTTGAAACATTCAAATTTCAAGCATAAAAGCCTTTGTAAAAGAATACATAACACATTACTTTCACTGACTGTATATTCGTGGGTAGGTCAGAGTTTCCAGAGTTTCAACTCTTTTATGCCTAAAATTCCTATTCAAAGATCCCTTTTGTGGTACATTTTGTACATTATAACTGTGTCCAGTTGGAGTTTGAATATGGTGAAAAAAACTAATTTCTGTTCCTTTGAAATTATTAAACTCACCACAGAACTTTTGCTTACAATCACTAAATATTGTACCAAATGAAAACCATTTCACTGTAATACATCTAGGTGCATGGGGGATATGACTTTTTGTCTGGATGACTAGTTGTTGTGATAATTTATGATGATAAAATAATTTTTAGATGCAATTACCATATATACTTATGTATAAACTATTACCAACTGCAAACTGCATAGACCCAGATCTGCTGTCGCATAATGCACTGGCAGATCTGGGTCTACGCAGTATATAACGACTAATCAGTAGAACAAACAACATAGACCCTCGTCTGCCGGTGCATTATCCGACAGCAGATCAGAGTCGATGTTGTTTGCATTTGGACCTGGCTTATACACGAGTATATACGGTAAATATTCTGTTGTCATAAATATACATGAATCTCAATAACTGGCATCATACATTGAATTATACTTTTTTCAGGCTGATTACTTCAAAGAAAAATAAAGTAAAATTATAAAGAGAACCTGACAGAAGTACTTTTTTTATTATAAAGAGAATCTTACATAAGTACTCATTTCATTATTTCGATGTAAATGGCCGAATGGCCGCACACGTCGTTAATCCAACTAACGAACAAACAAATTTCATTATAAAGAGAATCTTACAGAAGTACTCATTTCACTATAAAGAGAATCTTACAGAAGTACTCATTTCATTATAAAGAGAATCTTACAGAAGTACTCATTTCATTATAAAGAGAATCTTACAGAAGTACTCATTTCATTATAAAGATAATCTTACAGAAGCACTCATTTCACTATAAAGAGAATCTTACAGAAGCACTCATTTCACTATAAAGAGAATCTTACAGAAGTACTCATTTCATTATAAAGAGAATCTTACAGAAGTACTCATTTCATTATAAAGAGAATCTTACAGAAGTACTCATTTCATTATAAAGATAATCTTACAGAAGCACTCATTTCACTATAAAGAGAATCTTACAGAAGTACTCATTTCATTATAAAGAGAATCTTACAGAAGTACTCATTTCATTATAAAGAGAATCTTACAGAAGTACTCATTTCATTATAAAGAGAATCTTACAGAAGTACTCATTTCATTAGACATTATTGAATAAGGTAATTTTTTATCTCACCTAACGTAAGGCCAAGCAAGCTTATGGCATGACCCTGCATCTCTTGAGAGTTGTGTCTTGTCCTGCCATCAACAAGTGCTTCTTACCACTCTGAAGTCCATACTTTTGATCTGATTTTGGTCAAACTTGGCATATGGGTTTATATTGTCAAAATCTCAGTCAAGTTTGATGCAATTAATGAGGTGAACTTGCATCTTCTTGGATGAGCTTGTTACCACTCTGGATGCCATATTGCTGATCTGATTTTTATCAAACTTGGAATATACACTTTTCATTTTTTTCATTTCTCCCATAACCTTGCTGGTCATAGGGGCGCCACTGATGACTTTGTGACAATCTCTCTCCATTTCGCCTTGTTCTCCACTGCTCTTTGGGACTTTGCAAAGTTCATGCCTGTCCACTCTTTGATATTGTCTTCCCATCTCTTCTTCTGTCTGCCTCGTTTTCTCTTTCCTCTCACTGTGCCCTGTATGATTGTCTTTGACAGGTCAGTTGAGAGTGAGATGTGACCATACCATCTTAGTTTGCGTTTCTTTACAGTGGTGAGCAGATCTGAGATTTTCAGGATTCTTCGATAACATTTCATCTCTAAGGCATGGATTCTTCTCGCTATTTCTGCTGTTAGAGTCCATGTCTCACATGCATATAGGAATATGGACATGACGACGGAGTGCATAAGCTTGATCTTGGACCCAAGCGTGATGTTAATGTCTTTCCAAATAGGCTTCAGCCTAGCCAGAGCAGCTGTTGTCTGCGCAATCCTGGAAAGAACCTCAGGTTTTGAACCTTCATCAGAGGCAATAGCACCTAGGTACTTGAAGCTTGTTACTGTGCCCAGCTTCTGTCCATTCACTCTTATTTCCTTTTGGATGCCACTCGGGTTGTTTGTCTTTAGGTTTGTCTTTTCAGCGTTGATCTCCATCCTATATCTTAGTGATGCTTGATTGAGACGGTTCACTAAGGTTTCCATTTCTTCTTCATCTCCTGCTAACCCATCGATATCATCAGCGAAGCGCAGGTTGGTGATTGTTCTGCCTCCAACACTGACACTGCCCTCATGGTCTTCCAAGGTGTCAGACATGATCCTTTCCAGGTAGATGTTGAAGAGAGTGGGTGAGAGAATGCACCCCTGTCTGACTCCGACTGTGGTTCTGAACCAGTCTCCTATGTTGCCATTGACGAGAACTGTACTAGTTGCCTTGTCATACAGGGTTTCGATAGTGCGGATTAGTTTTGTGTTTATGTTGTATATCCGCATGGTGGCCCGCAAGGTTGCATGCCATACCTTGTCGAAAGCCTTCTTGAAGTCAATGAAGACATGATAGAGGTTCTGTTGATGCTGGAGATATTTTTCACAGAGGATTCTGAGATTGAAGATCTGTTCTGTAGTGCTACATCCTGCTCTCAAACCTACTTTTCTTCCTCAATGATGAGCTCTGCTTGGGGTTTCAGTCTATTGAGGATGATCTTAAGCATAACCTTGCTTGGGTGACTGATGAGATTGATTGTTCAGTAGTTCTGGCACAGTTGTAGATTCCCTTTTTTAGGAAGAGTCACGAACAGAGACTGGGTCCATGGGGTGGGCCATTCTCCTGTTTGACAGATTTGGTTGCAGTTTGTTGTGAGGACATCTATCATGGATGTTCCTCCTGCTTGAACAAGTTCTGCTGGTATATTGTCTACCCCAGCTGACTTCCCCTTCTTTAGTGCCTTTACTGCAGCCTCTACTTTGTCCCTCAGGATCAGGTGGTCAATATACACTTATGTCATCAAAATCTCAGACAAGTTTAATAATGAGTGAGACACACTCATATTTATGAGGTGATCTTGCATCTGATTGGCTGAGTTTGTTACTTTTCTCGAAGCCATATTTTTGATCCAGTTTTGATCAAACATGGAATATATGCTTATATCATCAAGATATCAGAAGAGTTTGATAATGAGTGAGATCCATGCATTTCTGATCTGATTTTTGATCAAGCTTGATATAGACTTATATGATCAAGATCTCTCATGAATTTGATAATGAGCAAGATACACACATATTAATGAGATGATCTTGCATCTGATTGGCTGAACTTTTTACCACTCTAAAGACTATTTCTGATCTGATTTTGAGTAAACTTGGTAAATAGACTTCAATCATCAATATCTTAGATGGGTACAACTATGAGCAAGATCAGGGCATATTGATGAGTTGATCTTGTATCTGATTGGTTGAGCCTGTCAACACTTCAGTGACTAATTCTGATAAGATTTTTATTAAACTTAATTAACATGTTTATATCATCCAGAGTTTTATTCTAAGTATGATCTGTGCTTATTAATGAAATTCATTGCAGTTTTCTCTTTTCATGTACCTTTCTTCCCTAAAGGAAAGTAAAGGAAGTAACCCATCATATTGACTGTTGAGAATCACAGGTCTGAGGTTACAAAGAGTTCTTCCTCTTGCCAAAAAAATGCAAACCCAATCCTAAAAAATATTAGAATACAAGATGCTTACATTTCAATAGAACAGATGATAGAAATTAGCAAAATAATACACCTTAGGGATTAAAATAAATCATTTGTAATGTATAACTGAAGAAAAAGTATAAGCTAGTAATACAACAAGTAACACTCTAAGCAGATAAAATAAATGTCTATAAGGTTAGTTTGTAAAACCAATGAATAATTGCAGTTTTGAGACACAGTGATAATGATATGTTTTGAGTAGACAAAGAGGTAGTAACTGAGGAAACATTTGATTTGATGCATCGTGTTAGAGACAATATACAATTGCAGGCTAGCATAAACTCTCTGCTGTGTTCTAAGCTAAGATCAGAATTTATTTACACAATTATAGATATTTGTTTGCAAGTAATTGTGTTTTTTTCTTCTAATATTGATTTTGCTCCAGTAAGAACATATTTATTGTAAAATTCACTTCAAATTTTATAAATTGTATTTGCACAGAATTATTTCTAAAAACTTGACCACGTTGAAATACATAAATATTTGGAAGCAAGTTTGATACATTTGATGAAATAGAGCTTGACAGTTGCTAGTATTGCCATATTAAAAGTGCATGAAACATTTGTTATTGATGTTATTACGTGTATTGTGGATTATTTTATGGCATTTTATATATTCAGTGACATTACTGACAAATTATTTGAATTTATACTTTGTATCTTTAGCTTCTAATATAAAAGAATACTTTAAGATGCTTTTGTCCTGACATACTTTCAAATTCATTTAAAGCTTCATATGTAAATTTAAGTCTTACAGATCATGGATGACTTTGATTATGAGCAAGAGACTATGCTTATTAATTCTACCTTTATCTTTGGAAAGAATTTTGTCAGACTTTGGTAAAATAGATAAAATCAACATGATGCAAAGTTTGGGAGATAGTTTATGTAGGTTGTTTTATTACAATGCTACATGAACCAGCTTAGTGAAATGGTCAACTGTTCATTTATGTACTGAATATAATCGCTTATAAGCCGTTTGGTTATAAATCAACACCCCTCTTCGAAAGTCAAAATGGCAACATTTTACTATGATCCACTTATAAGTTGAGGTGACAAATTTCTTTCTGAAAGATCCAGTAAACCATCATTAAGAAATGAAATAAAAAACAGTCTTTTATATACGTCATAAGTTGGGGTGTATTTTGCAGATCCAATCTGTCTGTACGGTATGACTTGTTGTCAGTGAGTCAGAGTTGCACTTTGGAAAAATAAATAAGCCAAACTGGCTCAGTGAAATCTAATTAAAGGATTGCCACAACTTAACTGGTGTCAATTGTGCGGCATGATCACACGGAGTTAAAATGAGCACCACAGTTAACTAAATACATGTATATGACTGTACTTGGCTCTGAACAAGTATCAAATTCACGGCTCGATCAAAGGATTGTCAACAGAAAAACAAAGTGGGTGCTGCATTTACAAGCATAGAGATTAAGGCCAGACATGCACAAAGAGTTTTTAAATTGCTCAAAAGAAGCAGCTGCAGTAAACTGAATATAGGACTATACTTGGACACTGAACACGTATCACATTCAAAGCTCTATCAAAGGAGATGTCAACTGCAAAAACAAAGTGGGTGCTGCTTTTACAAGCTAAGGTTTTGTTGTCCCACATACACTGGCAGATAACTTAGGAAATATTACTTTGAAATTAGATCTGGCTTATGAAAAAGGCAAATATAAATCAAATCAAAACTTCTATAGCATCAAACACAAACCGTGTTTATACAGCAAACACAAAATATAATACAAATACGGGTTGTTTAGACTAGTACAGAAAATGAAGCAATATTCTTATGGTAAACAACATTGATGGACACATCACTTAATTTAATATTTTCAAATTATTAAAATCCAAATAAATATAGATTCAAGTATTGTGTAATGAATGTCACAATGAAACAGATAAACACTGCATACCATATATGCATTTCTAGATGTGATTAGTGGCATGAAAGCATATCAATATTTGAATTGACAGTTTTTGGTATATACTACACAAATCTAGAGTTCTAATATTACCCCTAGACTTATAAAAAAATTTGTATGTCAAGCTTGTAAGACAACCCATACTCTGCATGAATAAAATTTTCATTAAAAAACATTGACTTATAAGTGAGTATATATGGTAAGTATAGTGAATAATGTCAGGCCCATTTGGTCCTCTTGTTATCTGCTGCAAGCATATTTGGCAAGGACAAAATTGAAACTGTTCATTGAGAAATTTCAAATGTAATGAGTACAAATGGAAGATTGTATTTATCATATATACTCGCGCATAATCTGTGTCCAAAAGCAAACAACATAGACCCTGATCTGCCATCGCATAATGCGCCAGCAGATCAGGGTGTATGTTGTTTGTTCTACTGATTAGTCCTTACAAACTGCATAGACCCAGATCTGCTGGCGCATTATGCAATGGCAGATCTGGGTCTGTGCAGTTTGCAGTTGGTATTGCATTATATGCGAGTATATACAGTATTATATGATGAAATATGTTAATCTTATTTTCCCTGACTGCTTAAAAATGTTCAGTGGTACATCATGACATGCTTTTACTCAAGTAATGTAGAAAAAAATGAAGAGGATTCATGAAGTGTTGTGTTAATATGATCTAATTGTTTGTAGGCATGATTGAGGACAAATTCTATTACATCTAAGCTGATAGGATTTTTCAGGAAATAAAAAGAAGGGAGACAGTAATTATTACTTCATTAAGTGTGTCAATCATTGAAAAATTAGTTTCTCAGCTACCATTAAATAATGACAAATACTTTGATTTATTCCAGCTTTTCCTGCACAGAAGGCGCCACATGGGAAACTCACCAGTTCTCTTCTCGTAAAATCCATGTAAATGGAGTTGTCAATGAACCAGGGATAAATACCTTGATTGTTAGGTATTATGGCATGCTGTTATGTAGATAGATGATGATAATGGTGATGGTAGTAAAATAGGAGAAGAATTATAGAGGTACTGCTGCTAGTAATAATGATGACAAGTGGTTGGTGGTGATGGTGGTGGTGGAGGAGTAGTACAAATGGTGTTGGTCATGTTGCAGACTATGGTGGTGGTGGTGGAGGAGGAAGAGGAAGAGAATGGTGGTAGTATTGGTGGTTGTGGTGGTAGTAGTGGTGATGATCATCATAACAATAATGATGATGATGGTAATGATGTCAGTAAAAAAATACTTTTAAACTTCTTTATGATCCTGAGAATCAAGTTTGTTCTTTTCAACATAACAGGTCAGTAGGCATAAATTATAAATGAAACAAGAGACGTCCTTTTTGTCAAGACTACCTTTTACTTAGTTAGAATGTAAAAAACAATTAACATTGAGCTTAATCTAAATTTTCTTTAACATTGACTTTAATCTAGGGCATGGACAGACAGATGGACACACACACAGATGCCAGAGTGATTGCTCTGTCAAGATTTTGTCATGGCATACTTGATAAAAACCAGAGTACCAGGCCCCAATTTCAACAACATAAATCTTAAAGTTCAGTCTTGACATTTAAAAGACATGTGATAAGTCAAGTTTAAGTCAGACTTAAATTTCAGCCACGGATCACTGAATTTAAGACTAGAGTTTAAGTCTTGGTATAAGTTCTGTTGGTTAAATCCTGGCCTGGTCAACCTGAATTTTAGACTAGAGTTTAAGTCTTGGTATAAGTTCTGTTGGTTAAATCCTGGCCTGGTCAATCTGAATTTTAGACTAGAGTTTAAGTCTTGGTATAAGTTCTGTTGGTTAAATCCTGGCCTGGTCAACCTGAATTTTAGACTAGAGTTTAAGTCATGGTATAAGTTCTGTTGGTTAAATCCTGGCCTGGTCAACCTGAATTTTAGACTAGAGTTTAAGTCATGGTATAAGTTCTGTTGGTTAAATCCTGGTCTGGTCAACCTGAATTTTAGACGAGTTTAAGTCCTGATATAAGTTCTATTGGTCAAATCCTGGCCTGGTCAACCTGAATATCTGCATTAAATTCTAACTTAAATCACTGGATCTGAAAGCACATTTTAAAGATTCTTTCCCGAATCTGCTATTGGTTAAAATGCCACCTTTAAAATACCTGTAATTATGTGATACAGGTATTGTTACTGCTTGTGAGGACTATTGTTTCATGATACAACTAAATATAATACAAGATGCTTATCATTAATAAGTATATACTGTTTTTAATATGATCTTTATATGATAATTTCATGAGTTAAGGCATCTTGTGAGAAATTCCATCCATATACACTATGTATTTAGTAGATTGTGTTGATAGCAATGTTATTTCTCGATGCAGTAGAACTTGACCACTATTTTGGAAGATCACCTGTCACGATTGATCACATTTTTCATGTATGAATCAACAGTTATTTCTCAATGCAGTAGAACTTGACCACTATTTTGGAAGATCACCTGTCATGAATGATCACATTTTTCATGTATGAATCAACATTGTTATATAAAGACCTCTAATGAGAGACCATTGGTCTTGAGAGACCTTTTTTTGATGACAGAAGGGGTTATTTCTCAATGAAGTAGAACTTGACTGCTGTTTTTGGAAGATCACCTGTCATGAATGATCACATTTTTCATGTATGAATCAACAGTTATTTCTCAATGCAGTAGAACTTGACCACTATTTTGGAAGATCACTTATCATGAATGATCACAGTTTTCATGTATGAATCAACAGTTATTTCTCAATGCAGTAGAACTTGACCACTATTTTGGAAGATCGCCTGTCATGAATGATCACAGTTTTCATGTATGAATCAACAGTTATTTCTCAATGCAGTAGAACTTGACCACTATTTTGGAAGATCACTTGTCATGAATGATCACATTTTTCATGTATGAATCAACCGTTATTTCTCAATGAAGTAGAACTTGACCACTGTTTTTGGAAGATCACCTGTCATGAATGATCACATTTTTCATGTATGAATCAACATTGTTATATAAAGACCTCTAATGAGAGACCATTGGTCTTGAGAGACCTTTTTTTGATGACAGAAGGGGTTATTTCTCAATGAAGTAGAACTTGACCGCTGTTTTTGGAAGATCACCTGTCATGAATGATCACATTTTTCATGTATGAATCAACATTGTTATATAAAGACCTCTAATGAGAGACCATTGGTCTTGAGAGACCTTTTTTTGTTGACAGAAGGGGTTGGTGTTTTCTCAAGACAGGTTTCACCATCATGGCAAGTTTTTATATGTGAAAATTCTTTGAAAACTGATCAGTAGGCTTAATCATATGGGCATATGTATTTTCAGGTATTCTCAAGTATTAAGCAGTATGATTGATTAACACCTATATTACACTTCTACTTGTGAATTAAAAAACTCTCTCCCTTTCAGTGGTAGTAAGACTAATATTTTTTTCCATAGTATCCTCGGTCATACAACTGATGGCAACAGTGGTTGGCTAATGGCTAGACTGGATTTCTCTTCTGTGTTAACAAGAAAGTGTGATACATCTGACTACACCATCTGGAGGCCGACTCCCAGGAAAGCCAATTCCACAGAGGTCAGTATGCAATCTGGTTACCTACCCAGATGAATTCTTGTCAGATTTTGGTTATGGGTAGTTCTACTGGTAACATATTTTTGGATGGAAGATTTTTTAAATTTTGTCTTGCTGTTAAATATTCAGTGTATTGTGGTATGGTTTACTCCATTAAATTGAGAAAGGAAGGGAGGAGCCTGCTGGAATTATTCTATCATTTTTGTAAAGAAAGATGTTCAGAAAAGAACAAGAAGAAAAATTCCATTGTAAAAACATATTTAATGTATCTTATATACTCTATGAATTTATTTAATTTTTTGGGTATGAATCTTAATGGTTTTTCAGAAGTGACTTTTTGATCGGTACTTAATCGTTGGGATTTTAAGTTCCTGGTTTTTAGCAATTACAGAATCCACAAAAATTGGTTCCCAATGAACAAAAATCTTCAACTGTTCTTCATTATCATTTAAAACAAAAGAAACTACATAGATACTCAGTTGACATATAAGTATGAACTGATATCACCATCATCACCAAATATAATTTGGAAAATACAATCTTTGAATGCTAAATTAGTTTGAACTTCATTATATCTGCTTGCAAAGAGTTTTCAAAATTAGCTCACTTTTGTCAAACTACAAGCTGAATTTACAACAACTAATTGCACAATATTGACATGTTATGGAATTTTAAATTGTACACAGTTCCATAAGAAAAGTTAAATACTTGAGGTACCATATGTTCTCGTGTATAACATAATACCAACTGCAAACTGCATAGGCCCAGATCTGCCATCGCATAATGTGCCGGCCGATCTGGGTCTATGCAGTTTGTAAGGAGTAATCAGTAAAACAAACAACAGAGACCCCGAACTCCTGGCACATTATTCAATGGCAGATCAGGGTCTATGTTGTTTGCATTTAGACCCTGATTATACATGAGTATATACAGTAATCAGAAAGTTTATTCTGTATTCTGTATTTTTTACATGCACCCTTTAGCAGATATATTGAGGTCAGTTATGACTGTGTATCTTTTGATCCATTGATCAGATCTTGTATCTAAACCCTGTCTACACCACTGTGGGAGGGTAATCATATTTGCTATGCTATTGCTTGAGATTGAGTACATGAAAACACATGTATTTGCAGCCTGTGAGGGAAGGGTCAGAAGTTTTTTTTTTTTAAAAGTCCAGATACAGTATACTCGCATTATAATGCTGTCCATGGGAGCCATAGAATATACCACCTTATAGTGAGACAAACTTATAATTAAGTACATGATACAGTACTCCCTCATTATAATGCTGTCCATGGGAGCCATAGAGTATACCACCTTAAAAATGAGACCAACTTATAATGAAACAGTACTCCCTCATTATAATGCTGTCCATGTGAGCCATAGAGTATACCACCTTAAAAGTGAGACCAACTTATAATGAAACAGTATTCGCTCATTATAATGCTGTCCATGGGAGCCATAGAGTATACCACCTTAAAAGTGAGACCAACTTATAATGAAACAGTATTCTCTCATTATAATGCTGTCCATGTCTATGGCTTCCATAGATTATACTGCCTTATAGTGAGACCAATTTATAATGAAGTACATTATTACATATAATTTCACTACCACTTAATGAAACAGGATTCATGACCATATTTGCCTTGTAACAAGAACCATGTTATAATGAAGGGCCTTATAGTGGGGAGTGCTGTATTTGTGATGGGTTCAATCTCAGTAAGGTGGAGCATATTATGTCATGTTGTCCATCTGTCTGTCTGTAACTAATTTTGTTTTCACAGAATTACTTAAGTTGTCTTTCATCTACAGTTACCAAACTTTGAGGATGGCTTACACTTGGGATAAGAAAGAACCCTATTGATTTCAGGGTCAGAAACTCAAAGGTCAAGGTCATCATGACTGAAAGAACAAAAATGGTTTCCACATAATAACTTGAATTGTCCACCATCTACAGTTACCAAACTTTGTGGAAGGATTGCACATGAAGTAAGGAAGAACTCTGTTGCTTTTTGGATCAAAAGGTCATCGGTCAAGGTCACTGTAATTGAAAGAAGAAAACTGGTTTCTGCACAACATTAGTTCTGCATCACATACCTGGACCAAACTTTGTGGATGGCTTGCACATAGATTAAGGAAGAAGTCTGTCCATTGTGGGGTAAAAAGATCAAAGATCAAGGTCAGTGTGAATGAATTAAGAAAACTGGTTTCCACACAATAACATTACTTCTACATCACTGACCTGGACCAAACTTTGTGAATGGCTTGCACTTGGGGTAAGGACAAAGCCGGTATCCGGTCAATTGCTAGCTGACAATTGCTCGCTGGTCAATTGCTCGTGGTTAATTGCTCGCTATAACAATTGCTCGCGGAATGTACTGCTCGCCGGTCAATTGATCGCGAGAACAATAGCTCGCCGGCCAATTGATCTCTTTGAAAAGTGCTCTAACAGGTGTAACTGTTTCTGAAATATACTTAGCGGAATAATAACAATTTTAATTATTGTCTACTCAAATACATTCAATAAGGGCCTCACCAGGTATATAAGGCAGGACAAATGCTACTTTTCTCAAACGTAATATTAACTTACTAGAAATTTACTAATAAAATTTCTATATTAAATATTATAATACAATTTGTTTTTTAAATGGCTCTAAGATTTGCGACAAGTGAGAAAGGAAAGCGCAAACTTATTGATAATGGTCATGTATACATCAAAGATAAGTCTAACGGTGAAAAAACTTTTTGGCAAGGTGACAAAAGAACTCTAATTTTCTCTACTCATCGAAACTTGCAACTTTTAGCAAGATCACAGCACTGGTATGCTGACGGAATGTTTAAAACTGTTCCACCATTATTCGCTCAGTTATACACTATTCATGGACTATTTAACAATAATATTGTACCAGCTGTTTTCGTTTTAATGTCGGAAAAAAATGAGGAAAGCTATCGAATGGTTTTCAGCGAACTGAAACAATTGGAGCCATCACTGAGACCGATATCGGTGATGACCGATTTTGAAACGGCGACTGTGAAAGCCTTCCAGCATGAGTTTATTGGAATACAACTCAGAGGATGTTGTTTTCATTTTTGTCAGTGCCTATACAGAAACATTCAATCAAACGGTCTTCAACATCGCTATGAAAATGATGCAGATTTTGCTATGCAGATGCGCCATTTACCAAGTCTTGCATTTGTTCCTGTTTAAGATGTAGTTCTAGCATTTGAAGAATTACTTTCACGTGTTGATTTTCCTTTGGAAGCACAGCCAGTACTTGACTACTTTGAAGATACATGGATTGGACGACCTACACGAGGCAACAAACGTCGACTGCCACGTACACCACACTCAATGTGGAGTTGTTACGACAACATTAACGATGATCTTCCAAAGACGAACAACAGCTGTGAAGGATGGCACCGATCGTTTAGCGAGTTGATCGGTGGAAAGCATCCAACTATATGGAAATTTATAACAGTTTTGCAAAAGGAACAAGGCCTAAATGAAGCTAAAATTGAACAATCTTTGGCTGGCCAACCTATACAGCCTCAAAAGAAGAGATACAGGGATGCAGCGTCCAGAATCAAAAAGATTGTTGAAACTTATAAAGAAATTGACTTGATGGATTACTTAAGAGGTTTGTCGCATACTTTGTCGTTTTAATACGTGATATAAAAGTTTGGTATATACACGTATTTTTAAGATACTGGTTGTATAACTTGTCTTTATTTTTAATAAATGTTAAACAAGTATTAGTCGTTTGGTTCTTCTTAATAATGTACAATTGGCGATCAATACACCTGCGAGCTATTGTTCTCGCGATCAATTGACCGGCGAGCAGTACATTCCGCGAGCAATTGTTATAGCGAGCAATTAACCACGAGCAATTGACCGGCGAGCAATTGTCGGCGAGCAATTGACAGTAAATCGACAAAGCCTGTATGTTTTGGGGTGAAAAGGTCAAAGGTTTTTGCATAATTACTTCAGTTCTGGACCACATACGTTGACCAGTGTTTGGGGAGGGCTTGCACTTAAAGTATGGAAGAGGCCTATTTACTTAAAGTGTGAAAGAGGTCTATTGATTTGGGGAAAGAGGTCTATTGATTTGGGGAAAGAGGTCTATTGATTTGGCGGTCAACAGGTTAATGTCATTGTGGCTAAAAAAAAATGGATTTTGCAGAGTAACTTTTGTTCTAGAGTAAGTCCTTTTGATCAGACTTTGTTGATGGCTTGCATTTAGGGTAATAAAGAAACCTAGAGATTCTGGGGTGAAAAGGTCGGCGGTCATGGTAAGTCTAGTAAGAAAAGAATGATTTCTGCACATTAAATTTAGCGTGTTAAGTGCCTACATTAAACACAGGATGGGTGTATAATGTGCCGTTTATGGTACTCTTGTTTTAATGACTTTAATTGGGTATCATTTTATTTTTCAGACAGGTTCACAGTGTATTTTAGGTCAGGAAATCATCCTGGAGAAAAGGATATCAACTGCTCACTGTTACTATGGCAGTGACTACAGTCGAGTGAAAAGCAAGACAATATGTCAGTGTCAGAGACAGGATTTTCAATGGTATGGTCAGAAGTGTTTAAACTAATGCAGACAGTTATAAACAACTGTATTGCAAGAGTTGGTCACACATTTTTTTTCATTAACAAAGCAGTAAGTGATGATATTCATGATTACTATTCTACTGTTTTAAAGCTGAAATAGGAAAGAAATCTTTTAATATACACTAAGGTACATGGATGTAAATATTAATTTATTTGGATTCATTAGAATTCCTAGTATTTTACCAGTAATGTTAATATCCTCTTTAAATTCTACATATTGATATCAATGACTGTATCAAATAATTTGAATAACAAGACTAAAAGATATCATGCATATATTTTAGAGTTTCAATGAAATAATGTGGTGGTTTGTGAAGTTTTGGGAACTTTTTGTTTTTTTATTTTTTGCTCTTCTGGCGATAAGGTTCTTCTTCCATCATGCCTGATCCATTTACAATTGTTATTTACAACTCCTTCTCAAAAATGACTTGACCAGTTTACACATGATTTTACGGGGAGTGTTCTGGCATCAAGACCTTTCAAATTTGTTGATGGATGCTGATCCTTCATTCAATATGGTCACCATTACTAACACTAGAAAAACCTTAAACAGCTTCTTTTCAAAAACTACTGAACAGAATTTTACCAAATTTGACAGAAAGCATACTGGTATGAAGATCTTTCACATTGGTTCAAATGATGCTGATTCACTGTCCAATATGGTCATTGCTACTAAAAAATGAAAACCTTTGAAAAACTTCTCAAAAACTGCTTAACTGCATATGACCAAATTTGACAATGCATCCTGGAATAAAGTCCTTTCAGATTTGTACAAATGAGGCGGATCCATCATCAAATATGGCCACTGTTACTAAATTTAGAAAAACCTTCAAACAGCTTCTTCTCAAACACTGCTCAGCAAAATTTGACCAAATTAGACTGAAAGTATTCTGGTATTAAGGGCTTTTAAATTTATACACATTTTACTAATACACCCTCAGATATGGCCAGCATTACTAAAATTAGAAAATCCTTGAAACTACTTCTTCTCAAAACCACCCAGCAGAAATTGGCAAACTTTTACAAAAAGCATTCTGACATGAAGGGCTTTTACATTTATACAAATGATGCCAACCTGCCATCAAACATGGCTGTTGTTGCAAAAAAAAATATTAAAATCTTTAATAACTTATTTTGGAAAAACAATGTACAGAATTGGACCAAATTTGACTGTCCTGGCTTGAATGCCTTTCAGATTTATACAAATGGTGCCATTTCACTATCAAATATTGCCACTGTTACTAAACATAGAAAAACATTTAAACTACATTATCTCCAAATAGTGCTGAACAGAATATGACCAATTTTGACACAAGGTGTCCTGGCTTAGGCACCATTCAATATTGGAAAAAGGATCCTGATGTTCTGTCAGTTATGGATGAAGATAGAGAAACAATAGAAACCCTGAACCATTTGTTTTCATAAAATCCGATCAATAGCATGGGAAGAAATTTCAACAGAAAGCAACCTATTGACCCAGATTTCTTGGCCAACTGCTCTTGCATTTGGCTGTTAGGTAGATGCCATCCAGGTGAGCAACCTCAGGTTCACTTGGGCCTCTTGATAAATTTACAGTGAAACCCCACTATAACATGATGGTTGGGTTCCACAGAGTTCCATCATGTTATGTAATGTATTGAGCAATAGTGCAATAAGTCAATTAACCCTTTGAGTGCTTGTCGCAGCATAAGTTGCACCATCAGTAGAGTTCACATAGCGCTTGTTGCGGCATATGCCGTTTTTTAGGTAAGCAACTGTTTACACATCTGGGTACTTCAGCTTGACATGAATGGTTGTGAAACTAAATTTGATTATTACATTGGGCCTTGGAACAAGCATTCTGTGCTAGTTTTACCATTCATTCAGCAAAAAAGTTTTACAAATGCTGGTTAAAACACTAAATGAAAATGGTGCTGCTTGTGCACCCATTATAGCCACATCTTGTTATTGCAACTCTTCCTGACTAGATGGTCATATCAACATGGGATTTTCACTAAAATACTTCTCATAATATCTAGTTGGTAATAAATGAAAATGGTGCCACTTGCACATTTAATATTGCCATCACAGGGGCCATCTTGAGAATCTTGTTATTGCCACTTCTCCAAAATCAGAATGGCTGGTCATATCAATGTAGTTGCACTGAAAGATTTCTTACGATGTCTAGTATGGCAACCACAGCAGCCAGCTTGAAAATCTTGTTATTGCTATTCCTTCTGAATGGATGGTAATTTCAACATGGGTTTTCACTAAAAGACTCCTTATGATGGCTAGTTGGTCCAGAATGAAAATGGTGTTAATTTGAATGTCCACAACAGCAGCTGATTTAAAAATCATGTTATCACTGAAGAGTATCAGACATGGTTGCAACACTCAGCAGTTAAAATGACGAAATGGTCTTATCTTGACTTTCTGGACATTTTTGTTACCCAGTAGAGTGTCAGTCCATTCAAGATACTCTTCTACATATAGGCTTTGTGTATGTATTTTGTACAGTAATGAAAATATATTAATTTCCGCTCTCAGACAATTTGGCACTTAGTTATCTTGTACTGCAAAACTATATAGCACTTTAATGGTTAACTGAAGAAAATGATGCATGTTTATCCCCTAGGCTTTATAAATGGTGGTGGTGGGGTATATGGTTGGGCAGAAAACTCGTACTTCAATGGCACAGTTACCATCTTAAATGCATATTAAATGAGAAATAGTGAAAACACAGTGATTGCATATTTGATATCTGATTTTAAGCAGTGAACCATGCATTGGTACATACATGTGTAGCATGAATAGTTAAAGTATTGATACATGTACTCAAATGTCTGATCTTATTGCATCCATAATAATTCCATTGAAAATATGTACAAGGAAGCAAACATTGTAGTCATTTCAGCATAGATCATGCTGTGTCTGAATTCAATGCAAAAATTTAATCCAAAAGTAATAGAATGAAAAAAATCAAGAACATTTTTACAGTTCAGTATGTATGCTCATGGACTTATCAAGGTCATTTCAAACCACTAGAATTTTCTCTGCTAGATTCCGTATGAATGTGAAAACTGTATGTAATTCCTTTGACTACAGCATGAATAATTGTTCACAAATAAATGGAATAATTTTTTGGGGGGGAGTGGACATATTGATTCACTGGTCAATAAAATGTATGCATGATGATTGACAGCACAGTTAAGGTACATTTGCATAATGACATCTTTAACTTTTTTATGTTTGTATGAAACAGTGCCTGATAATTTCAATAACCTTAAGCTTTTAGATTGACATTGATTAGCAATTATTTAATTAGGTATGTAAATTAACTGATTTATAAATTCCGGTAATAAATCTTTTGTTGACCACTGCATTGTTTGGTGCTTGGTTGTGTATGCCTGTTGACTGAGCAAACATTTATTGGCTATTTATTTAGCCTGGACTAAACAATGATTGTACACAGGATGCATTGAAGACAAACACACTGAAGACTTAATGGCTTTAATGTTGAAGGTTCAGTAATAATTAGATTAACAATTATCAGCTTTTTAAAGATCTGATTTCTTTAAAAAAAATAAGCCAAGATCAAAGTGCAGTGATTGATTATTGACACAATTCAAATGAACATTCACAAATAGGAACTTTAACATCTTTATTCATATAAAGAAAGAAACAGTGATAAGACATTTTGTACTTAAAGAATACAACACCTCGTGCCAAATTATTAAATCAAACTCTTGTTTATTTTAGCTCTAAAACTTTGTTGTACTTCATGACATTGGTGACATTATTGTAAACTTTTGGGAACCATGCCACAAGCTTGTTATATCTGAATTCATTTTTATTACAAAGTGTGTTATAGTGGGGTTTCACTGTACATGAACAGTCATATCTCATTCATCCAATACAAACTGTTGTCTTTAAAAATGTCAGAGCAGCCCAAATTAAGTATAATGAGGCCCTTGGTGGCTGAGAGGTCTAAGGCATTCACCTTGTACATATCACTTACACATCTCACCTCTGTTCGTGTGAGTTTAAGTCTCGGTTTGACCAACATGGGTATGTAAGAAAGCTTGACAGTAGCTTCCTGTGGGTCACTGGTTTCTTCCCAGGGTTTTCCCAGGTTCTTCCTCACCGCCATGTATAGCCTATCATGTGCTTAAAAATGGCATTAAACCCAACCAAACCAAACCAAATGGAGTATAAACAGCAAATTTTTAATGATTTTAATAAAATGTTTGCCATTTTAAGTTCATATTATGTCAATAGTAGGATCAGGATGCATTATAAAATCAATTATTTGGTTATCTCTATCTTTTTTTAGAACTGTTAATGTGTGAAAATAATAGTACTCTGAAAAACATTTGTAGCTTTGACATAGATACTGTGAATTGACATAGATACTGTGAATTGACTGTTTTTCATGGGGTACAATATGCCAGCATTTTATGGCCACTATAAATCGTAAATTTAAACACTCATCAAACGATGTTCTTTCTTTGGAAACAGTAGAATCCTCATCTCAATCCATGAATATAATTACCAATGATAGTAGCATTTTTCACAAAACCACAAAAATGTATTCACACAGAAATAAATGAATTCACAGTAAACCACTACTGACACATTATCTGTGTAATTTTCAGTGACTTTGGATACATTCTGTCAGAGACCAACACTTGTGAAATGGCCCCCTGGTTCAACCCTGACATGGTAGAGGTTCAGTGTAAAAATGAAGTATACAACAAGTCCTCAGGGTACGTTATAAAGGACATGGCAACTTAGTAAGTCATGAAAACTACCTCCTGAAGTATACAAGTAGTCATCAGGGTATGTTATAAAGGACATGGCAACTTAGTAAGTCATGAAAACTACCTCCTGAAGTATACAACAAGCAACAAGTCCTCAGGGTAGGTTATAAAGGACATGGCAACTTAGTAATACATAAAAATTGCCTCTTACAAGCTATGGATGGGGATAGTCTTTATTTTTCACCACAATTATCACAGAGTAAATTGTGCACAGCCAGACCAGGGCTTAAACTCTGATCTTCTTAATGCTAGCCAGGTGTCCTGCCACTTGTGGTAAACCATCCAAAAAAAACATTTCTTGCTACCAACAATAATTTTCCGCTGCTTTTTGCAAACATGTCTCTGCTTCTACATCAACTACTATGACACTTTTGAAACTCACAGTGAAAGATGAACACCCCTGAAAGTGTTTTGAAGTTTTTTGATCCCCACACTGGTCACTGAATGATTTTAGGATAAAATGTGCATGACCAGGCCTGGGTTCAAACTTGGCTCTTCTGATTGCTAGCCATGTGTTTTACCATTGAAGCTATCAGAGCCAATGTCCCAGCCTGTACCTGCAACAGATACTTAAGTTTAAACTTATTAATCAGATTTCCGTTTATGGGACTGGTGCTCTATTTCTATACTATGAATGTAAAGCCATTGTTGATGCGAATGGCTCGGCTGTAACCAGTGGTGGCGCGAGGGTTTGAGGCACAGAGAACAGTTTTATGTCAGTTGCCAATCCCCTCCCCCCATCTAAGCCCTTTGCCCAGCACCCGGGGGCAATTGCCATCCCCCAATGCTGGACAAAGGGCTTAGATGGGGGGGGGGGAGGTTGGCAACTGACATAAACAGTTATCTGCGTTGCCACTGGCTGTAACCCCTTTCTGTAAATGATAATATTTGAAGTAATAAAACATGAAATTCAGACATTTATCCATCATATCGACTATAAACCCCTATTTATTTATTTATTACTTGATTTGAAATATATTCATTAAGTTTAAAAAGTTAAAGTGCAGGAAAAAGAGCAAGAAAAAAATGCATGATTGCCATGTTAGAAAAAAGAAAAGTGCTAGCTGCCTGGATCAATGGTCCTAAAACACCACCTAATCCCTCTGCTTTTTGCTGCTAATATTTCCATGCTACATTTCATTTACCATTGATGGGCCTGGAATAAGAGCTACTGTATATTCTTGTGTATAAGTCTGATCCAACTGTAAACTGCATAGACCCAGATCTGCCATTGCATAATGCACCAGCAATTCTGGGTGTATGCAGTTTGTTTGGAGTAATCAATAAATCCCGATCTGCTGATGCATAATGTGATGGCAGATCTGGGTCAGAGTTGTTTGCAGTTGGACCTAACTTATTTGCGAGTATATATGGTATTGAATGAAATTATTTTTAAATTTATTTAATGGACATAAGAAACTGTGTAAGCCATCTATACTGACATGATGCAAATTAGATACTGTAAAATTTGGAAAAGAAGCACATGGGCTAATTCTTAAAACTAGTGATGGTTGCATGCACTTATTGTTAGTGAAATTCATAATGATACAATTTCAAGTTTCTATATTTACACTTACCAATCAAAATTAACAACATACTATTTAAATATGGTTGATTAAAGAATGGATAAGGGCAGCATCAGAATGATGTAAATAGATAAATAATCATTACTAATCACCTAGATTAGGTACAAAATACAAATTTACCATTTCCCTGGGTACAAGTTATTTTGGATTTTATGATTGCATCAAACCACAAATTTAAAGACCCAACAAACTACAATCATTCTGTGAAAATAATAGAATGCCATCAACAAACCATGAACCCCATCAACAAACCATGAACCCCATTAACAAACAATGAATTTAAAGACCAACAAAGTATTATTCTTCTGTGAAAAAATAGAACTCCATGAACCCCATCAACAAACCATGAATTTAAAGACCAACAAAGTATTATTCTTCTGTGAAAAAAATAGAACTCCATGAACCCCATCAACAAACCATGAATTTAAAGACCAACAAAGTATTATTCTTTTGTGAAAAAAATAGAACTCCATCAACAAACCATGAACCCCATCAACAAACCATGAACAACAATAGAACCCCATCAACACACCATGAACAACAATAGAACCCCATCAACAAACCATGAACCCCATCAACAAACCATGAACAACAATAGAACCCCATCAACAAACCATGAACCCCATCAACAAACCATGAACCCCATCAACAAACCATGAACCCCATCAACAAATCATGAACCCCATCAACACACCATGAACAACAATAGAACCCCATCAACACACCATGAACAACAATAGAACCCCATCAACAAACCATGAACAACAATAGAACCCCATCAACAAACCATGAACAACAATAGAACCCCATCAACACACCATGAACAACAATAGAACCCCATCAACAAACCATGAACCCCATCAACAAACCATGAACCCCATACACAAATCATGAACCCCATCAACAAACCATGAACCCCATCAACACACCATGAACAACAATAGAACCCCATCAACACACCATGAACAACAATAGAACCCCATCAACACACCATGAACAACAATAGAACCCCATCAACACACCATGAACCCCATCAACACACCGTGAACCCCATCAACAAACCATGAACCCCATCAACACACCGTGAACAACAATAGAACCCCATCAACAAACCATGAACCCCATCAACAAACCATGAACCCCATACACAAATCATGAACCCCATCAACAAACCATGAACCCCATCAACACACCATGAACAACAATAGAACCCCATCAACACACCATGAACAACAATAGAACCCCATCAACAAACCATGAACCCCATCAACAAATCATGAACCCCATCAACAAACCATGAACCCCATCAACACACCATGAACCCCATCAACACACCATGAACCCCATCAACAAACCATGAACCCCATCAACAAACCATGAACCCCATCAACAAATCATGAACCCCATCAACAAATCATGAACCCCATCAACAAACCATGAACCCCATCAACACACCATGAACCCCATCAACAAACCATGAACCCCATCAACACACCGTGAACAACAATAGAACCCCATCAACAAACCATGAACCCCATCAACAAACCATGAACCCCATACACAAATCATGAACCCCATCAACAAACCATGAACCCCATCAACACACCATGAACAACAATAGAACCCCATCAACACACCATGAACAACAATAGAACCCCATCAACACACCATGAACAACAATAGAACCCCATCAACAAACCATGAACCCCATCAACAAATCATGAACCCCATCAACAAACCATGAACCCCATCAACACACCATGAACCCCATCAACACACCATGAACCCCATCAACACGCCATGAACCCCATCAACACACCATGAACCCCATCAACACGCCATGAACCCCATCAACAAACCATGAACCCCATCAACAAACCATGAACAACAATAGAACCCCATCAAAACACCATGAACAACAATAGAACCCCATCAACACACCATGAACAACAATAGAACCCCATCAACAAACCATGAACCCCATCAACACACCATGAACCCCATCAACACGCCATGAACCCCATCAACAAACCATGAACCCCATCAACAAACCATGAACAACAATAGAATCCCATCAACAAACCATGAACAACTGGTTCATGATGCGTACTGAGTAGTCGGATTAAGAATTGTTAAACAATGGTTTACATGTGTACACAGCAAACTATATATTGATTACCCTATTGTTGTAATTTGGAGGGTTTAAAGTCAAAGGCAGGATGTTTTTTGAGGTATTATAAGTAATAAATGGAGCAAAGGTGGTTCATGATGGATTTTGAGTCTTTGATTAAAAATTGGCCGACCTTTGGTGGAGGTGAGATAAAAAGGAGAAACTGACCATAAAATTATTTTGGCAGTAACACTTGAGTAAGTATTTTGATTTTTTTAAGAGGAATATTTAAGGACAGCTCTTATCTTTTATGGATTCATGTCAGAATGCCAAAACGTGCACTTTCTTATAATACTATAAAACCCACTGACTAAGAAATATTATAAAAAGTTAAGCAATGCTTGGAAATCAGACTTTAAGTGTATGCAGGCAAGTAGCAAATGTCCTGAGTTTGCAATAAACTGTGTTTCATGCAAAGTGGCTGTTAAGATAGCATATAGAGGAAGAAAAGATGTCACCAGGCATATGGAGACACCATCGCATTGGAGCAATGATTCTTCTGTAACAAACACACCCACAATGAAGGCCTTGTTTGAGACTGGATCAAAATGGATAAAGTGGCACTTGCAGAGGCTTTGTTTGCAAATTTTGTGGCAGAGTGCAATTTACCATTCCTCAGTGCAGATCATTTTACGAAACTGGTTAAAGTTATGTTTCCAGACTTTGAGATTGCACAGAAATGTTCATTCCAGCATTCAAAGACAACACAAATTGTCACTCAGGTCCTAGCCCCACACTGGGACAGAATAGTTGAAAATATGTGTAGGAGTCAGAAGTCTAGTGTCATGATTGAGAATACATATATTGGGAAAAAATGCACTTGTTTTGTTTTCAATCCCCTTAAAACATAAAATTTATATTGATAAAGAATCTACTGGTTTAAAAATCAATCTACTGATACAAATTCTGAAATTTACTGATTTTATGTCCTGGTTCCATCACATGTATGAAGACTCCATCAACAAACCATGAATTTAAAGACAAAACAAACTACAATCCTTCTGTCAAAAAAATAGAACCCCTTCAACAAATTATGAATTTAAAGACAAAACAAACTAGATTCCTTCTGTGAAAAAAAATAGAACCCCATCAACAAATCATAAATTTAAAGACCCAACAAAGTATTATCCTTCTGTGAAACTATAGGAGGACCCCATCAACCAACCATGAAATTAAGTACCGATAAAATGTAATTTTTTGCAATGTCACAAAAATGAATACCCACAAAAATAAATAAATTCACAGTAGCATTAGAAGAGGAAACTTAAGTTTGCTTTTATTTTGTGCATATATATGCACTTAAGGTCTTAAGTTATTGTTGGCTTTTTTGCACACATAGACCCCCCCCATATATATATATATATATGCACTTATTTAGCTAAAAAAAATTCTGAGAGACCATATGTGCTTATTTTCCACTTGCAATTTTTTTCCACATGTGATATAATTATCCAAATTTTATTTTCACAAAAATTAAGATGTGGCAAATTGTGTTAGTACACAAAATTTACTCTAGTTACTATGGTTGAAAATCAAGGCATATCAAATTGTGTTAGTACACAACATTTACTTTATTAGTTACTATGTTCACAAATTATGGTGTGGCAAATTGTGTTAGTACACAAAATTTACTTTAGTTACTAGGTTTAAAAACTAAGGTGTGGCAACTTGTATTAGTACAAAACATTTATTTTATTAGTTACTATGTTCAAAAATTAAGGTGTATCCAATTGCGTTTGTACATAAAATTATCTCTAGTTACTATGGTAGAAAATCAAGGTGTATCAAATTGTGTTAGTACACAACATTTACTTTATTAGTTACTATGTTCAAAAATTACGGTGTGGCAAATTGTATTAGTACACAAAATTTACTTTTGTTACTAGGATCGAAAATTAAGGTATAACAAATTGTGTTAGTACACAACATTTACTTTATTAGTTACTATATTCAAAGATTGCAGCAGTAATAATTTTTGTAATAATTCACAAATTATAATTTGAAAATTATATATTACCATCTCGTGTCACAAAATTTGAATTTAAAAAAAAAAATCTAAAAATTTGCTTGATTGTAAGTTGTCAACTTTAAAACCAAGTTCTTTGTATTTATTGTTTTTGGATAGGTTTAGTGAAAATAAGAATAAAGATCTTAAAACTTGAATATAAAGGCAATACATTCCTAGCAAATGAAAACAAGAGGATTTCATTCCCATTTTAACCATTTTTGTTGTATCTTTCAGGTATAGAAAAATTGCTGCTGACTTGTGCCAAGCGGGCTCTGTAACACAGTATGAGAGTATAGAAGCCCCCTGTCCTGAATTGGTCCCTAAGGCTCTCAGGTTGGAGACAGAGAAGTGGTATATTAACATACCAAGCCAGTCCAACATAACATTTCATATGTCTCAGGAAATGGTAAGATTAATTGTCGTTGTGATTTACATGGGAGAATTGTCTCAGCATGCAAGATAATTAAAGTTAATTACATCTTAAGATTCATTGTTTTATTATAGCATCCACTGTAAATCACTTATATTTCTTGGTGATTTGTTTTTTGCAAACTTGTCTTTGCAGAGCACTTGGATAAGCAGCATATTTGCATATTTTAAGCAAGTAAATTAACTAAAAGCACAGCTTTTAATGCATCAAAAATATGCACATTAGTGTAATATTAAACAAATAGTCAATAATTGTCAGCATACTTCTCCTGCTGTGAGCACAGTCTGTGTTTTATTATGGCACGTTGTGTAAATATAGACTACATGATAGGGACAGATTCTAGATTTTGCATGGATGTGTTTTCTATTTTTTGCTCAATAATAGTGAGCACAGCCATAAAATAGAGTCATATAATCAAGCACACCCTTAGTTAGTCTTGGTCACTAAGGTGTTTGATGCATTCCCTAAAATATGAATAACATCTTGATGATTAAGACTTGCTCTGGTATCACAGGTTTGTGTTGTATGGAATTCACAAATTACCCTATCAAAATTAATTCCAAAAGGGGTGTGTAAAATACTCAATTCATTAAAAGCTTATCTAAAGCTGTGATCTTTGGACTTCCTTTTGTTTTATTGATACAAAAGTAGATGACACATGTAATCCATTAAATACTGGGGCAGTATTTCAACCATTTGTGATGATTCCTAGCTGGCCTTGAGTTGGTATTTATACATCAGGGTGGTCTGATAATACCATTTGCATGTAGATATTCATTGACAAGCAGCACAAAATCACCATCGATGTTGGTACACTCTCCCAACTGATCCAACTCCCAGTCAGTAAATTCTGCAACAACGTCATCACTTGGTTGTTCAGGATCCATCACGTATATGTAATGGTAAATCTTAAACACAAATGCCAAAGACAGTCCAGTGCCTGACTGGATAGGTGTTGAATCCTTCAAACTCAGTTTCATCTTTGGCAACAAATAATAATGATACTGTGTATATTGAAAAAATTTCCCTTGTGCTAGAAATAATCCATCATGCATGTTTTTATTTACCAATAATGCCATACCTGCCCAGTTGCCACTAACTACTCTTAAGATAAACAAATACAATCCAGACTTGTGCACCTTTAAG
This sequence comes from Margaritifera margaritifera, assembly GCA_029931535.1. Classification (NCBI taxonomy): domain Eukaryota; kingdom Metazoa; phylum Mollusca; class Bivalvia; order Unionida; family Margaritiferidae; genus Margaritifera; species Margaritifera margaritifera. The sequence goes on along the minus strand of JAQPZY010001089.1, from coordinate 311,516 downwards.
ATGTGATATTTAGGCTTATCAAATTCATTGCCAGCATCAATGAAAATAAGTCATTGAATACAACAGCGGTGGGGCACTGATGCCCCGGGAACATCAAGTGGTAAAGCCACCATGTAAATAATCAAGAACTTTATTTGGTGGTGCAAGCCTGTACAAAGCATAATACAAAAGATCTCAAGGTGTCAGTGTGTATGTGACCCAGTGAGTTCCAGGTCTTGTTGATGAATCCAAGTTGATGATGTCTGTTTCCCATGCGTGGGGAATCATTGACGCAAGTTCATTCCACATGAAGATGCCTCGGAAATGCTTGATTGATTTTGTCATTGTGAGTAAATCAAAATTAGTCAACAACGAGACCACAGCCAAAGACCTCTTCTGCTCCGAATTCGTCTGGGTAGTTGTAGACCTTTTCTTTTTTCTAGAACTGCCCTGAGAGGCTCCACCAGATGCTATACATCCCCAACCGCCTTTTTCAGAGCTATTGTAGGAGCTGCAGCCGCCAACAGCACTTGAATTGCCATGAGGAATAGAAATATTCCACTGCTCTTTTCCATTTGCATCACCTCTGACTTAGACAATTTTAATGTTACCAAGGTGTTCTTTTGTTTGGCCACCTTGAGCTGATTAAGTTGCATTTGGGTTAGACACACAGGGATATTTCTGGTCAGGTTTGTCATAGAAAGTTTCATTGTGACCCCACACTCATTTCTTATTGCGCTTTTTATTTTTGCAAGATAGTTTTCACTAAGACCAACCTTAACTTCGTGATATGACATTACTTTAAATTGTGCTGTTCAATTACAAATTTTTCACAGGCACATGACCCTCATCTGGCCATTTGAGCCCTCCAACAACAGAGTCTTGTCTGAGAGAATCACAGCATTGCATCTGTAACTGGCAGCGGGAACATCAGTAACCTGTGGATTAAAGTACATGTTGACCACAGACAGTTTAACCAGGTCTAGATGCTCGAGAGTAAAGTAATAAATTGGGTACAATGTAGTGAAGTCCTTTTGGGAAATCTGCAGACTCGTGTCAACGTTTTGATCCTGGCCCATATACGACAATAGTTTGTGATATTCACGTACGACCTGATTGTGTTTGAAGTCAAGTGAAATTTCTTCAGATGATTCCTGATGTCTGGTTAATTGCACAGAAACTTCAGACACTAATAACTGGTCAAATATCGTCATACTGGTCTGTCCGCTGTTCACCCGATTGATAGTTTGAAATACCACAAACACATGTCTTGGTGCGCTGATACCTTTTTGGTTACTTATTTGCCATGAAAACTGCTGACCGTTGTGTTGTATCAAGTCTGTGATGATTGCGAGAAACAACAACGTTGACATGCCTCCGGAATTCATAAACAACAACAAACGCACTTCTCTGGTCAGTGTAGGGGTTATCACAGGCATCCACAATGTTAAGTTTAATAATTCAACTTTGCCAGCACCTCCATTATGCCAAATTGCATCGTTGTCATTGTCCTTTTGGGTTAAAACAACTGTGTGTTTAGCTCCATAAATAGCCATGCGAAGTTGTCCTCTACACATAAAAAAATCCATGGTTGAAATTCGGGTTTGAATTTTGTATAACAGCACCACCAACACCAGGCCTGATGGACATACCAGCAGGTTGTGGGTCTATGAAATCAGCCTGCATAAGTTGGTGTGAGATATATGGGATATGATTTGCATGTTCGTTTGAATCCTTGTGAAACATTATAGAGGGGCCAGCAGATCTCACATAATTGCTGCTGTAACTGGTGAGTACGAGAATTGTCATGGCAACAACGATGTTGCTCAAACATGCTTCGATTTCCTTTCTGTCGATAAGATAATGTGCACTGATGAACAGCACCATGATGCCGTTGTTGACAAATCCAACCTTGGTATAGGGGGTGTAAGGGTTGACTTGTAGAAGTTTTCCATCAATTTTCACATGGGAGAAAATATCTAGACATGTCATACACTTGTAACTCTGTGCATCCATATTCATCAGGGACCCTTGCTCAGTACAAATAATACTGAAAATCTTTAATACTTTAGTCTCACAACACAGATGCATCCATATCAAACGCAGGATCAGGATACATCTTTGAATTGAGCCATGGTGAAACTGTATACATTATCAGTTTCATCTAATACCTTTTGTGTGATTGTAATCCATTTCCTATTGCCAGGTTTGCAATCATCGAATCAGTATTGGCTTGTGCTAACTTAGCCAGACATCATTGAGAAGATTCATTGATGATTTTACCAACTAGCGCGGGCATTGTTGCTGTGGATGGAAGGTTTGCTTTTCGGAGCGCAACCGCCTTTGGTTGCCGCATTAATTGTAGTAGTCAATCTTGAATCGATTGGACCATGTGCAATCTCAGATTTTTTAACCAGTCTGCAGCAGTGCTTTTGATGCCATCAATGACTCCCATTGCAACTTGTTTAGCAATCAGTGCAGCACATGAGGCCAGGCCCACGAGCACCTTTGGGACTCCTGTGAACAATCACCAGTCAACATTACCAAGGCCATTTCCATCATATGTCATTTATACGGATCTTCTAGCATTAACAACATGAATGGGTCTCACACATGCATGTGAAGCTCACCTTGCCATGATTGTCATTTTATTAAATATCAGGCCAATCTCTAATGTACAGTTGTATAATCAAAGTCTCGCAGGTCCAACATGTGGCCATCCTGGTCCATGAGGGAAAAACATACGTGTGTGAGTCAAGGATTTCTGCATGGAAGATACAAAGGCACCGTGGGAGTAATCAACAGCAAATCACCTGGGGGTGCATTTGGGGGGAACCCGAACAATATGTAACTCTGGGCAGCAACGATTTTTGCACCTGAACAGTAACTGCCACTGATGGTGTCCAGGTCAGATTAACCTGAATCTTTGAGGTAATCCTGACAATGTCTGGCGCGATATTGTATCCCATGTGTAAGATTCATTCACATTCTGGAATCTCATTAATATCTTTGGGCCAACCGAGAACCATTCTCAGCAATGACTGCAATGTCAACCATGTGCTGTGGAGATTCGATCGAGATGGCAGAGCTGAGTGTATGCTCATATACGCGAATGAAAATTTTAGAGTCTTTCTCAGTCACCAACAAAATCCTTCTTTGGATGTCGTTAATGATCAATTCAATGTCGTACGCTCCCATGGGAAGGCCAACAATGTTCCAGGTCATGCCCTAGTCCGACAAGAACATGAACAAGTTTTTCATGCAAATGGCCATGATCGAATATTAGGCCAACTGTAATAAATGTGTGATGATGCTAGTGTGATTTTTTTAGTGTGCAGGATGGCCCCACAGTGATTGGCACCTGGAAAACCACATGGAATTCTGGTTTCATTGATGAGATCATAATCATTGAGGTGACAATTGGGGTTTTTTGCAACGTCACTCTGCATCACAGCATTGATTTTGTGAAGATTGGGAAGCACCTCAGAACTTATCATTAGTATTGTATACATCATTTATATCTTCAATGAGTTTGTGCATCAACAAGCGAAACATTTCCAGGTCCATGATGTGGTCGGTGAGCAACCACTGACAAATTGACTTCTGGCACAATGTTACTGGCATGAACTGACAGACACACATTTGAACCCTGCATGTAAAGTGCTAATTCTCATGGGTGGCTTTACTGTTTGCTGGTTTGGGTGGTTCCTGTGGGTCTTCCTTGAGAGACAAAACCTCCCCAGGTGGAGAGTAATATTCTTCTTCGGGAGGTAGATCTGCCTTGGGAGGAAGATTCTGCTCTAGAAACTGAGTCCCATAGATTTTTTCTAAAGATTTTTTATATGTATGGAGAAAAGTATTCCAATATGGCTTGATCTTTTCCGCACCTTCAGTTCTATAGATGCCAACTATTTCATTAAAATCGTTCCAGATATCATTATTACTTAACTTTTGTTTATGATTGTAAGTTATATGGTTATTTGAAAATACATACTTAACTTTTGTCTGTGCATGTAAGTTGTGACATGTGTCAGGTAGGCCAGTATTTTCATAGGCATTTTGCAATTAGAATTTTGTGACATTTGTCAGGTATGCCAGTCTTTTTCCGTTCAAATTATTCAATTGTGTTGTGACATAGGTCATGTAGGCATGTGTATGTGTGTATATATATATATATATATATATATATATATATATATATATATATATATATACATACATACATACATACATACATATTTTGGTAAACAAATTCATTCCTGTTCTAGAATTCCAGTTCTAAACATCAGTGTCTAAGGAATCTGTTTTAGTAATTACAGTTGTGTTGTAGAAATCAGATATAGTTTGAGAGGAATTATTAATTTAAAATATTCATTGGAATTACTAAAGTGCTCATTGACTTTTGGATTAATTCATGATTTTGGGATTTATGTGAACTCATTCAAATACATTCTGGATTACAACTTTGTGGTACAAAGGACATTCAAAGTTATTGGAATTCATTCGGAACATTCTGTTATTTTGGACTTGTGATTAGGACATTTAGGATTATTTGGAATTTAACTCACAAGTTGTAAGTGTCTTTCGAATTTTCACTTTAATTGGCTAGAAATCAATTGCTTATTGATTTTACTTGATTTTATTGGTTTCACTTTCTTTCTGTTGCATATTTCAAGACCTAGAGTCGTAACACAGTCCACTCTCAGAATACCCATCTGGACCATTCCTTTTTGATGTAACCCGGGTGTGTATCTCTGGGTAGTTCATGCTCCAACAATAATTCTTTCCAGTTGTAGGTTATATTAGTGGCAAAATCTAGGGGATTGTCAAAGATCATCTGATGTTCCTCTGTACATTTTTTAGGTGGTTTTGGCAGCTGTTGCCAAAGACACTCCACATACATGTCATGCCAGAGATCCTTTTGCACAACCATGCTGGGTCCACAATGAGCCTGTGAAGTTTGTCTTGTTCACTGTCGCAGACAAGGTCAATGTGGATTAGTTTTGCAGATTTTCCAAGGTTTTCCCTGAACAGGGCATTGTTCATCAGCTTGAAGAAGTCCTTTTCAAAGCTATTTGCTGTGGCTGTTCTCAGATCCATATTGTGTGTTGTGATTGCAGTACCTCGTGGACTTTATTTGCTGTGGCTGTTCTCAGATCCATATTGTGTGTTGGTGATTGCAGTACCTCGTGGACTTTATTTGCTGTGGCTGTTCTCAGATCCATATTGTGTGTTGGTGATTGCAGTACCTCATGGACTTTACACACACACAATTCCAATCACAAATACAACTGCAGGTTTTGTACATGAACAACATAGTTGAGTTTCAGGCTCAGATTCAGAACCAGCTTGGTGCATTTGGTGAACTTACACCTGGAATCTTCCAGGTCCAGTGGATAATAATTGTGGGCATGGTGTAGCTTATCCAGGTATTCCAGGTCAACCTTGAAGAAGTACCTGACATCACTGTTGCTGTCATACTCACGGATGTGTTTGTGTATGTCCATGTGCGAGGGATTGATCGACTGAAATTCACCTACAGGCATCGGTTGCATCATTGCCCATCCATATAGGTACATGATGTAAACTGTTTGGAAATGCAGGGTCTTATCTGTCCACATGTGTGTTGTTTGCATGAGTATAATGGTGACTTACCATGGAAATTCCGCTATAGATACCACTTTCGATAAACAAATGTTGATCAGTGTCAGTGAGCAGTTCCAACTCAACACGGGTTTTTGACAGCAATGCAACCCAGGCCATTGCTGGTGATGAGAAGTAGTGTGCAGGGTTGAGCTTGGACATGCGTATGGTGGTATTGTGAATAGCCTTAAAGACATCTGCGAGCAGCAACACCCATGCACAAATACAAGTTGTGGCAGTCTTCAAGATTTTGACAACCAAATGCAGACCAGATATTGTTCGTGTGTGCTTAGTCATTGGCAGAAATGCCTTTGCAGGACAGCCTTCTCTGGTTAAATGACCAGGCATGGTAAAGTCCATACTGAAAGGAATATTCACCTTGAACCTTGACCTGGATGGCCACAAGGTGCCTGAGTGCTGTAATATTAATATGATTCCCAGATGCATTTTTGAGAGAAGCTTCATTGCATCTTTGCCTGGCTTGTATGCATGTGGGATGATTGCCTGGTAATCTTCTAAATCACCAACGAACCTGTGCAACTTAAACTCTGGGGCTTGGACTCATTGATGAACATACTCAGCAGCAATACTAGCTGTGATGCATTGGTGGTTTTGTTCATTTGGGACCACACATGCGATTTTGGCCCGCCTGGCCCGTGATGAATTTTTATATCTAACTGCTCAGCCATTGCATGAAGCTGTCTCACAGTCAGATGCAGTTCATTCAGAGGAAGCTGTAATAGTGCAAGTATGTCTGCTTTTGCTGTACCTCTTGGTAATCTTATTCCATGATCTTATGCAAATTGTTTGAGTTGATTCATGGTAGGCATACTCTTGTAATAAAAGCATTATCTAATTGTTTATTCAGCAAATGAATTTTTGTAATATCATTTTTACTTTTCCAGGATCAGAAACTGCAATCACTTCAATCCTGGATATTATTTCATAGACTTGTGTGTGTTTTTTTATGGCATTGAAGTCGATGGCATTGTTGGCCTTTTCCTCAACAAGATCAACAGCATCCACATTAGCAAGTCTTTGCTGGTGCATGCAATAATGCTCACGTACAGTTCCACATGGTCTGCATAACTGATTACATGACTTGACTCTGATGCCACATCGCAGGCATGGTCGAGTGCCTGTGCCAACACATATTGCGGGCGAGTGTGATTTTCAGTATTCATAATGGCATGTTCTGCCACAAAGTTAATATTTTTCAAGGCAAACACCTTTGCATTTGGTATGTCCCAATGCCATTGAACGTTATATATACACACAAATTGTATTCTTTAATAGAACTACTGATCTATGTTCTTAGTGGTGTTTTGGTAGTGGAGTGTGACTCAGTTAATGTCAGCATATTAAACTTTTCTTGCACAATATGATACAATGACTTTTCATGCTTCTTGTTATATTCTTCCCTTAGTTTTCAACGTGCTTGCTCTAACACAATCCCTAACTTGATTAATTTATCAAGATGTTCCGGACATGTATTTGAGAAATCATGCAGCACCTTTTTGAGCCTATTTGATAAATCTATATGATGCATTCAGGCTGAACAGCAATTTCACCTTTTCTTTGACTGCACAAACACACCACTGCGCAGGCAGTTTAATTTCTGCATCAGCCACAGATGCAGATTCTTTCACAATACTATATGCGTCAAATGGTATTGTTTGTGACATTATATATACTTGCTGTAATGATCTAATATAATATTCTGACACAAAAGGAACCAGTCTGAGTGCTCACAAGGGGAGGGTGCACAAAGTGGTCTCATGCAGGTTACCATGGGCCATGTTTAGGGTAGAACATGCAGACCTGTGTTGCAGCTGGACACGTGTGGGGGTGGTGGTGTCGTGCTTAAGTCTTGAAACGATGCAGGTTTAGATGCATGGAAACCCACTTGCACACAGTGGCTTTGCCATCCGATTCTGAACGCATGCACATGGGGCAATTGTACGCACTGCACTTGCATGTGAAAAAAACAGTAAAGTCATGGAGGATTGAAGGCGCGGACCCAGATCAGCAATAAAAATCTCAAACCCCCACTATCACACTACTCTGTAAGATGAAAGCTAAGGAAAGAAAAGAGAAAATAGGATATATATATATATATATATTTTATTTATGCTTACTCCATTACATTTACCTTGTTTATAATATCATCTGTTTCGGAGCAGTTGATCACAGCGCCCATCGTAGAGATGAGAAAAGAAATGTATGGTGACACAAAATGGCAACAATGTTGAACATAACAACTGTCATCTTAATATGAATCAACATTTTTCTTTTTTATTGTATTCTTTTTTCTTCTGCTTAGTTTTAATAATGTGTGTTAACTTCAAAATTAGGTATGTACACAGGTGAAAACTTTCTTTAAACATCTCTATATCTACACTCTGTTCTGGATGACAGCGACAATTGAAGACCTCATTCTGCCTCAAGACTCTTTCTTCGGTGCAATACTTTAAATGAACCCAGTGACTGCAACTTTGAAAACAACACTGCACCCAACTGACGAATTTGATGTAATCATTGTGTTTCATGGCATCGGGCTGTTCTTGTTTGCATACACAGCAGGGTTCACCATCATCTACAAACTCAGAGTCTTCCATTTCTTCCGAGTCCCATACTGATATTACCTGCTTGTCCGATGGACCAGTCATATTAACACCATCTGACTGGATCTTAATAGGGTGTGTAAGCTTTATTTTTTCCCTGACTTTTTTGAGCCCTCAGATAGGGAAGATTCCTCGGGCTTTTCGGTTTTTCCATTGTGCACATTTTTCTGTGCTTTTTCTGACGATTGCATTTTAAGATATCCTGTTATTTCCTGCACGATACTATCCTCTGTTATTGGCTTTCCACTAACTACAGCCATTAGAACTTTGCGTTTCTGAATGGTCTTCTTTGATTTGTCCAGTAATAACATTTCTTCTTGCTAAAGAAACCAACAGCTTGACTGCTTGGACTCAGAGCATGACAACCTACTGCTTTGTCGATGTTGGGAAGAAAGCATTCATTATTTTGTGGAGAGATGATATTGTTGGTGTCGGTAACTTTGTTGGAATCAGAGTTGTTGCTTCCATCGTGGAATACTGTGGCTGGTATGAATGACGCACAGTCTATAGCAGATGGATTGAAGGGGTAGATTCCACATTTTTTAAAGGATGATCAAAGATTTGTAAGAGACATGCTTAAGTTGTAGGCTCTGCAAGCTATGTCACATATGGCATGCTTAGAAACAGATGATGATGTAATTTCTCAAATGAATTTTGCCCTTTTGTTATTGTATATTTTCTGAAACAGTATGAAACATCTGATGTCAAGTGGTTGTAGAACATGACTAGTGTGAGGTGATAATATGAAAAGAATGATGTTATGTTGTTTTGCCCAATCATTGACTGCCAAAGATACTTGTGTTCTGTGCCCACCATTCAACAGAAGCAGTGGCTGGGATGGATCCCGCCCTGATAATTGCGACAGGTTTCGAGTTTTTGTCGGCGACTACAAAAGGAGGTGTATGATTATTGGAAATGCCCTTCTCATCGATGTTGTAAATGTACTGTGGTTTCTCCTTTAGGTTATAAGTGTTCATGGTTTTCTCCAGATCTTCAAAATATGCAGTTACTTTCTCTCTTGATGATGATTTGGCATGTGCGATTGTGAGAGACCTTGGCATTTAATCTATTAAATTGGCCATCGCTATATGAAGTTGCGATACCACTGCAGTGATAGCAAATTATCCTTCTGACAAAGTCCAATGTCAACAGCAAAATCCGTGGCCAAATTACATACATTCGAACGGGTATAACCATAGCCCACTTTCCCAAAAGAGAAATGTGGTCTACAGGCCTGGCTTCCTGCTTCAAGGAAAATAGCAATGTAACTGCCCACTTCACCAATGACACGTTGGTGTAAAGTTGTTTCGGGAAAACTAAGCAACCTTGTTGCCTTTTTAACTGTCATTTTTTTCTCCATAACATCTATGTATGCTTTAGTTAAAGCTTCTTGATCATAACGAGTGTCAATGCAGGTTTCCACAATTCTGAAAATCATGGAAAACTGCATGTATTGCATTTATGACAGGGTTAGAATTGTTTAATACTTTTTCTTTCAAAAATTATGTAAATGTTAAGTTACCAATATATAAATATTTATCATAAAAAAAAAATTATTGATTTCATTCATTAAAATCAATTACTCTCTTTTTATGCTTTCAAAACTTCAAATAAAGAAAGAAAAAAAGAAAAAACATCCTATTAAATTAAACAGCAAAATTGATAATTATTTCATTAATGGGGTTCCATAGGAAAATAAAACTGCGAAGTGGGCGGAGATAAGAAGTCACCTGATTTTATTCATTTGACAGACGACAACAAACCAAGTTGCACCAAGGATTAAATTGATTGACATTATAGAAAAATAAAGGTTTTTTCTATGGGTATAAAAGTGTGTTAGGAAATTTTGTTGTTTGGTCCTTATTATGCATAGTGTGTATGCTTATGGCATTTAGACAAACTCGAAGAATTTTGATTACTTGCAGCAAAGTGTGAAAGTACTGTCAAAAAAACTTCTGAAAATTGCATCATCAGCTGCATGCTATCACGTGATAACAAACAAAATAAAATGGCTGCTCCAAAATTGATGCCACAACGATATATATATATATATATATAAAGAAAAATATTCTCATTTCTACAAAACAAATAACAGCAAGCATATACAGGCATACTCATTCACAACCTATCACCACCAAAGTATTCCTAATAATATATGTTAGATTCAGTTGTTTCTGACAGGTAATTTTCACTGTCAGTGTGTAAATTTAGGCAACAGACATTGGGAAATTCAAAGGCCTGAATAGAGAGCAGATAAATTACTCTGTGACTCCATTTACTCTGTTTGTACAATAACCATCTGTTGTCAAACTTTTCCCATGTCAAGTTTCTAGGAGCACTATATTTTTCCACATTAGAATTAAAGGCATGAATGTATACAAATGCCTTCCATGGGTGGAAAATTACATTTATTTTGCACGACTAAATATGGCTGACAACTTGGTGATCATTTTCATTTTATTATCCACCTGAATATGCTGTGATGTGAAATGTACCATGATGAAGTCAAGTGATTTTACATGTAGTTTTCTACTTTGTGATGTCTACCTGGTCCAATCCAAGTAATACAAATATGTGTAATTTTCAAAATCAAAGCAAGACAACCATTCAAGTTCAGTGACTTTGGATAATCTTTATATAAAAAAATTTAAAACTGTCAGTAGTGTAAAAGCTGCTATTGTATTGTCTTAGTTTTTGTACACATATAGTGTTGACTTTTTTGATGTATGAATACTATAGGTGAAAATATTAAATATAATTTTCAGCTAATTCTTTTGTAAGAAAATTTTTAAATTTTTAACAAGAAAAAGTTCTTTTAAGAAATATTGAAATAGAAAAAATATATACTTTTATGGACTATAGGTGTACGAAAAAGAGAGAGTATAAAAAATCAGAAACACTATGGTAGTAATTTAGTTATCTCATTCTAGGACTATGAAAGCCGCCGTATTGTCACAAGGCAAAATCCTGCAGTGGATGAACTAGTAAGTCACTGAATTATAAAATCCTTTGTTTAGCCATGTATCTTATATGTAAGTAATTATTATTATACCTGACAAATGATGCATGGGTAAGTTTTAAAAAATAAGATTGAAAAATTATTGATTTATCAACATATTGTACACTATGAAATCTTGACTGTGACAGTCATTTTACAGGACTGTATGTGCTTCTAAACAGTCTTCTTGCATTTATAATCCCAAAAGATTTTTATTTTGAATTTACGATGGCTTGCTAATTTATGTGAAGTTAAATTTCACGTGAAATATAAGTGATTTACAGTATATATACTGGCTACAAATAATTTAATATCAAATTCCTCTTATTTTCAGATTGTTTGCATGTCCGTAATTTATCCAAAAATTATGTTTAGGATTAATCAAATAATCAATCAACGATTTTAATAGCACATATGCAAAAGTTGTGCGCTGTCCATATGGTCTGATTGTAACATTTACAGTAGAAAAATACAGAATAATTTCTCACAAAATGTTAATGCCTTCTTGACACTTTTCACGACATTTAGCAATACAGAAAGACATTTTTTTAAAATTTTCCACAAAACTAAACAATTTTATAATAAGGGATGACCATTCTGTATTTTGAATACAAATATGAATACAAATTTGAATATGAATAACTTTATTGAAAATACTGAGTAATTCACATCATTATCCATTGACATAAATGTAATTGGGACAATTATTATGTTTGACAAGAAAATATTTGATAGGTAAATAAGTAAATCAAATTGTATATGAGGAATAAAGTCATGTGCTAAATAAACAATTTTTCATGTATCAATCATTTCTTGTTTAGCTTGGAAAGCTTTAGTTAATATAGTTACTCCAACTGAGATAGGTCTTTATGGTGACAGGGTCAAAGATTGTCAAACAAATCTTGAGATTGTGGGCGGCTATGTCTGGCGATCGTGATGTGTGTAATTTTAAGAGCTCAGATAAACAAATATCATGTAGTTGTGTATATATTTTTGGCAACTAAGTAAGAATTGAATTTCTGATACAACAGAGTTTGGACAGTAAGGTAATTATTTTTGATTTCTTCTTACATTTTGGGGTGTTGTATTTGAGGACATTCATTATTATTTTACTGTCACTCATATCTGTTTTACTGTCACTCATATCTGTTTTACTGTCACTCATATATGTTTTACAGGCTCTAGATCTGATGAAGTGTCCCTCGTGAGAGATTCTTAAAACTACATGTTACATTATTTACAAATATAAAACTCTTTCAAGGAAGACCCCATTTTCAAAGAAGACACAGTTTTCATCAATTTTGTTTCCAGTTGATATTCTCCTATAATTTACAAGTTAGCAAAGCAAAAATTGGTAAACCAGAGATAAAAAAGTTAAAAAAGAAATTGAGTCATGTGATGGCATACTTTGAAAATTACAAGTGATGTACGTGTACATTTTGAGTATTATCTATCATCTGTGTATATATTGTTGCAAAACTTATTGTCATGAATATAAATCCCCATATTCCAGGACAGGTGGAAATGTAGGGGCTCTTTATATAAACCTGACACTGAATGACCACAAAAAAAAATCTGTCCTTGGTAAAACCACAATTAATATTCTCTGGCACACAAATACAAGACTGTGATTCCAAGGCACACAAATACAAGACTGTGATTCCATGGCACACAAATACTAGACTCTGATTCCATGGCACACAAATACAAGACTCTGATTCCATGGCACACAAATACAAGACTGTGATTCCATGGCAAACAAATACAAGACTGTGATTCCATTGTCTATAAAACTTGCATGATTTACCTTCAATATATTAAAGTATAAATACAGCTTCAGCATGTTCAATGACTAGAATTATGAGGCAGAATTTTGGGAATGAAAAATACCATATTTATTTTCTTATTGATTTGTACAGTATTCAGGAAAGACAACTCAATACAGCTGGGACTTCGGAGATGGTTCCCCAATTCAGACAGTCCAGGGATTCCAGAATTCACTGAGAATGGTCCACATTTATAAACAACCAGGACATTATAATGTAACAGTCACGGCTTCCAACAACAAAGGATCTTCCAAGGCCTCAATCAGTATACAAGTGGAGGGTAAATACTGTATATACTCAATCAGTATACAAGTGGAGGGTAAATACTGTATATACTCAATCAGTATACAAGTGGAGGGTAAATACTGTATATACTCAATCAGTATACAAGTGGAGGGTAAATACTGTATATATTCAATCAGTATACATGTGGAGGGTAAATACTGTATATACTCAATCAGTATACAAGTGGAGGGTAAATACTGTATATACTCAATCAGTATACAAGTGGAGGGTAAATACTGTATATACTCAATTAGTATACAAGTGGAGGGTAAATACTGTATATACTCAATCAGTATACAAGTGGAGGGTAAATACTGTATATACTCAATCAGTATACAAGTGGAGGGTAAATACTGTATATACTCAATCAGTATACAAGTGGAGGGTAAATACTGTATATACTCAATCAGTATACAAGTGGAGGGTAAATACTGTATATATTCAGCAGAGATCCTAAAATCTAGCATTGGCTGGACATATCCGGTAGATAAAAGTTTTTTTTCAGGCGCATTACTATGAGCAACCAGACATTGGTCATAGCAGTTCTCAAATATCATTATATCAACTTGTCGTTGATTTGTTTATCCATTAAACTGTCAAATAATCACCTTCATGAAGTAAAATTCAAAATTTACTAGGTCTAGTTTACAGATTGCTTCTTTGTCAGACAATCAATAAAGATGTTGCTGACTAAGTTTAATTTCAAGGTGGCTAGGTCTAATTTACACAGTTTTTTTGTCAGACAATCATTAGGGGGTGTCATTTGCGCAGATTCTTTGTTAGACAATCAGTAGAGGTGTCATTGACTAAGCTTGTTTGGTCAGTATCTTTTTCCAATTATTTAAACACTCAATAACCACAAAACACCAGACAAAAGAGGTGTGGAAGCTTATCTCCTGGACTTTTCAAAACCCTATAATTGAACGATAGCCCCAGGGTGAGTACAGATAGACATTAGATCATTCCCTTACACTATGTGGTTTGTGTCAAGGTGTGTCGGCACATGATATCTTTAGAGCAAATATGCAAAGCCTGAGCCCAAATTAAGAAAAAAAGATACTAGCAACAACAACCAACTTTTATTACCATCCTCCAAGACTTATTTGGGGACCTGATCAAATAAAACTTCACCACCTGACTTTACTGGAAATGCATGTAAATAGGTGTTACATATTTTCGAGGTAGTAAGTCAGGTTGTTGTCTATTAACAATTAATTTTTAAAACCAGTAGAGTGGAATGAAATGCTTTTGTTGAGTGAAGTTTTATATTATAGTTTTCTCAAAGAAAAATGATTTATATGAAATCAGTTAATCATGGAATGTTAATACTAACACTAATGCAGGAGCAAATCCAGAACCGAAAATAACACATTTTCTGGTACATTTAATTATTAGGTATATCAATGTTTTCTCTTTCATCACAACTTTTTATATCTCCTTTGAATATTTTTATATTAAATTTCACAAATATATGTCCATCTGTCCAGCAAAGAACTATTAAAATGTCAGGATCTCTGATACTCGCTTTACACTCCAGTCCAACTGCAACCAACATAGACCCTGATCTGCCATCACATAATGCACTGGAAGATCAGCGTTTATGTTGTTTGTTCTACTGATTACTCCTAATACACTGCACAGACCCAGATCTGCTGGTGTATTCTGTGATGGCAGATCTGGATCTATGAAATTTGCAGTTGGATCTGACTTATAAGTGAGTATATACGGTACTGTAAGAATTACTTCATTGCATCTTTTGTTTAAGATTTAAGCAGCACTTTACTGTATTGGTGTTTTTGGCATAATTAGCTGCAGCAGAAATAATGGCTCTTTTTAAGCACAAAACTCTAACATAGGCTCAAAACTTCAAAATAAACTCAATGTAATTTTGTAAGGAAAATAGGGAGCCTGGAAAAATAATATCTTGAAAGTTTTATGATTTTATCTATGAATAAAGTTACAGTTATCAGAATGTTAGGACTGTGAATTTGAGTTGGAGTTGGAGTAATGTGGTCACAGTAATTTGAGAATATTAGGCCAGAATATGTTTTCAAATTAGACTTGCAAATTGGGAGGGGGAGAGGGGCACATTAGCAGAGCCAGTAAAACATCAAATTTGCAAGAGTCAAACCTCAGATATGTGTTGTCAGATCTGAAAACATAGTACAGTTTTTTCCCAAAACAAACAAGTACTTTAGATATATGTAAATATTGCATTTTTTGTCTTAAACTTATAATCAGAGGATAAACCAGACTTTGATTTCAATAAAGGTAGTTTTGAAGGTATATGACATCATATGAAATCTATATCTGTTGTAAACACCTTGCAAAGATCTTACATGTGTTGAAATATGTTGAATGGATTTGATAAAAATTGTATTGATTTTCATCACAGATGCTATATCAGGGGTGCTGGTGGAGATTCCATGGGGAGCTCAAACAGGGAGAAAAACCTACTTCAATGTCACAGTATTAGGATCAAACAATAGGACTTTTATCCAACCAGAACATGTGCATTGTGCATGGATCTTTGAAAACAAGGTGTGATATGCTACATTTTGCTTTCAATTTACTATCGTGAAACATTTTTACAACATCTTCATGAGTGTGTTTGAACAAGTCATTATTCCTTTGCTAGATATTGCATCATGCAGTTGTCCATTCTATTGCCCTTGCATTAGAGTGTAAACTTTTATATACCGTCTATACTCGCATATAAGCCAGGTCCAAATGCAAACAACATAGACCCTGATCTGCCGGCACATAATGTGCCGGCAGATCAGGGTCTATGTTGTTTGTTCTACTGATTAGTTCTTACAAACTGCATACACCCAGATCTGCCAGCGCATTATGCGACAGCAGATCTGGGTCTATGCAGTTTGCAGTTGGTATTTGCTTATACATGAGTATATACGGTAGATATCTGTCCATAATGTGTACAAGTCGGATTTTGTCAGGGTTTGTATTTAAAGTGCTCACTGACTCTGACTAGTACAGTATATCCATAACTGACCTATTGACTATGGTTCGTCTATTCATCATCATTTAAACTTCTTTAAAAGTAAAGATTTTGTGCAGTCTATTTACTACAGCAAATCCAGAAACTTAGTAATATGCTGATTATTTTTTGCAGTGCCATTTATGTACCTGTATAAAAATACTTATCTTACAGAGAATTTATGATTTTATTTTTCACGACTTGCCTACAGTGTATCTGCATAGAGAATTGGCATACATCAGTCTGTGGAAAATTTTAATCCAATCCCTTTACCAATCATTGACATCATTAAGTTTATGATGTCATTATGTGCATGATATAAAATATGATGTTACACTAGCAAACAAAGAAATTGATCTTGCAGCATTCATCCTGCCTGATATAAATTTTACTTTTGCTTACCTTAAATGTGTTATTTTGGCAGTGCTTTGTTCATTTTTTAATTTAATCTTCCTTTGTCAAATCTCACAGTGCCATCTAGTGCCACAAAATTTGGGCCTCGTTTTTGTTTCACTTTGTTTTTTCCCCTGAGCTAAGTTTGACTTTTTATTGAATAGCTATGAAAGCTGATGTGTGCTGGGTGACCCAGGGTATGATTTTCATAGCTTTTTTTGGAAGAGTTCTGTGGTTAAAGCACTTGAGAATTTTTAATCAAACCTATGATTATAGTCAAATAAACAAATTGTTTTCACCCTAAACAGATCAGCCTGTTTGAAAAATTCATGGATATTGTATACAGATGAATAACCTATGTGGCAAATAACTCCTATAGACTTTCAAGGCACTCATTTAGGCCTGTGAGCTTTAGTCAGCAAATATATTTCTTGTATGGATGTAAGTTGGACTAAAATATACATTGTAAATAGAGTCCACAAAAGATGGATAGGTGTGTCACGACTTTACACTGGTATTGGGATCGGGTCTGTGACAACTGTACATTGGTATTGGAATCAGGTCTGTCACAACTGTACATTGGTATTGGGATCAGGTCTGTCATGACCGTGCACTGTATTGGGATCAGGTCTGTCACGACTGTACACTGGTATAGGGATCAGGTCTGTCACAACTGTACACTGGTATTGGAATCAGATCTGTCGCAACTGAACACTGGTTTTACTGAAGATAAGTCCACCTTCTGCTTTTTATTTTAGGTCCTTGGTTTGAGCCATGCATTAGCCTGGCAGGACAAAATGTACGAGGTTTTCACAAAAGCAGGAGTCTATACATTGACACTGGAGGTCTTTAACTCTGTTAGCTCTGTCTTCTACACACAGCGAATACATGTATATGGTAAGTTTCTAATGCTACTGCAATATTTTTGATTTTTCTTCATTATACTGCCTGTTTGTAACAGGAGGGATATCCTTATTAATCATCTTTCTTTCCATCCATGAATTCATTTCTTTGCTTCTTATACGTTTGTGTCCCCTCTATAACTCTATGATCTAGGTATGGGAGATAATATGATCTAGGTATGGGAGATAATATGATCTAGGTATGGGAGATAATATGACCTAGGTATGGGAGATAATATGATCCAGGTATGAGAGATAATATGATCCAGGTATGGGAGATAATATGATCCAGGTATGGGAGATAATATGATCCAGGTATGGGAGATAATATGATCTAGATATGTATTCATCAGTCATTAGAGAATGTGCTCTACACTGCACCTGTAGACCTTTATTCATGATCAGTTTTTTTAGTTCTAAGTCAGGATAAATTATTTTTGTCATCTCCTTAAGGCTGTATAAGATCAAGGATGAAAAACTTAAGATTTTATGCAAATAACATCTCACATTTTGTCTGCATTTTTTTATTTACGTTTTGGTGTACAAAATAATAAGAGATACAAATCTTAATTTAATATTCAGTTGATTCTCAAGTACAATCATTTGCAGAATATTAATTAGAATACAAAAGTCATTGTATACAAATTTAAAAACAATATATTAATTAAAATACAAAGTCATTGTATACAAATTTAAAAAAAAAACAATATTAATTAGAATACAAAGTCATTGTATATAAATTTAAAAACAAAATATAATTATAATTGTTAAGGATTAATCTTTCATGAAAAATAAGATGGTATAAAAAAAACTACAATAAATATGGTCCTTCAAGATTAAGACCACAAATCAATTTGCAAACTTTGGCATCCATCTTTACATCAGGTGAAAAAAATGGGATTTTTACTGCAGTATCTCTCAGTATTGTACATGTATATGAGTCAGTATTACTTTTAGCATCACAAAAAGCAGAAGAAATTGACAAATCTTGATTTGAACTATAGTTGCTGGTAATCTGCTTAAAATGTGCTTATGTTTTGAGGATTTATGTGCAGAAAGATGTATAATTATTGCAGGTACTGCATTACATGCACCATATATACATGTGTGTCTACACTGGTAATGTGCACTTTACCTACTTAAGAAAAGGGTTTTTTTTTGCAGCTAAAACATGCTAAATGACCCATGTCTTTTGAAGTTCATTAATTTGTGCACTTTCACATTTATGTCTACCAGAGTTGGATGCATGTGCATACGTTTAATGTTACAAAAAGCAGAAGTTGACAACTCATGATTCAAATTATAGTTGCTGGTAAGCTGGTTGAAGCAAGGTTATGTTTCAAGGACTGCGTTCAGAAAAGTGTATAATTACTGGAAGTGATACAAATTTTGTACCTTGCTGATAGATTGAACAGAAGTGGAAAATGATTGGATTGGAGTAATTTATTTATGTGTCCTCAAAAGATAGCACCTATCTGATTACACTTTCTGCTGCCATCTTGAAATACAATGGTGTATTGATAGGAAGGGTCTACACTGAGCTCATTCATGACAGTGTAGATGACATCCCAATAGACTATGATAATTATCATGATTAAGAACATAGAGTTTCAACATCACATGTCATGTGATTTACATTTGAATTAGTGTAGACAAATAACAGTTGTGACTATAAATGTTCATGAACCTAGATCTGATACAAATTATTTACCAGTTTGTTGAAAAACATTATCTTTTGATATGCATTTGACATATTGCATGACTGTAATGTCTTTATGTAGGAATAAAAAAAATTCTTTTGATATGCATCTGACATATTGCATGACTGATGTGTTTATGTAGGAATAAAAAAAAACATTATCTTTTGATATGCATTTGACATATTGCATGACTAATGTGCTTATGTAGGAATAAAAAAACATTATCTTTTGATATAAATTTGACATATTGCATGACTGTAATGTGTTTACGTATGAATAAGAATATATTAGGCTTCAGTTGCAAAATTGACATTTTCCATTACGACTGAATTTTTGTTTCATTTGCCTGCAGATGACATTACAACAGTGAGATTGAATATTTCTCCTGAAATCAATTCCTACAACATCAGCAACCTACAAATACGGCAGGCAATGGTGGAGATATTTAGTCAGAATGTTGCACAGGTAACATTTCTCTATCTCTTGAGATAGTGCCAAAATTAAAGTTTTTGTTTCTCTAATGATGATGATGATGGTGGTGGTGGTGGTGGTGATAATATTAATGATGATGGTGGTGCAGGTGGTAGATACATTGTAGGTGATAGTGACAGTAGCATTGATGATAATGGTGGTGGTTGCAATGGTGATGATGATGATGATGATGATGATGATGATGATGATGATGATGATGATGGTGGTGGTGGTGGTAGTGATAATATTAATGACAATGGTGGTGCAGGTGGTAGCTACATTGTAGGTGATAGTGACAGTAGCATTAATGATGATGATGGTGGTGGTTGCAATGGTAATGATGATGATGACAATGGTGGTAGTTGTGGTGATGATGAGGATGAGGATTTGAGCAAATACCAAAATGAATATAAATGAATTTGTAATTAAATAACATTTGGATCTCATTTACTTTATTTTTGTTTCAAAAGCTAGCTCCCAAAATTTTGTTTGAAGATATCAGCTTGCTGCTGATTGTTTAAATCATAGACCAAGAATTAGCATGAACAGTTTAATCATTTTAATAAGATTAGCTGGATGATGTTCTTTTTCAATAAGATACCTTGGGTGGCTGAGTGGTCTAAGGAACTTGCCTTCACAGATCACTCACATCTTGAGAAAGCTTGCCTGTAGCTTCCTGTGGGTCGGTTCTTCTTCCCAGGGTCTTCCTGGGCTCTTCGTCCACCAAATATACTGGCCGCCATGTATGGCCTATCATATACTAAAAATGGCGTTAAACCCCCAAAATTACAAAATCTCTTTTTGAACACCTGATTTATGTTCTTCAAATATGAGTGTTGCCAACTATTTATTCTTTTGGGATTAGGTCAGTTTTAGCTGGTTTGACACAATTTTGTGATGTCAGTCACACTCAAATATCAGAATTGCGTGTCCTGCTTTAGCAAAGTTTTGTTTTGTTTTTAAAAACTTCTTTTTGTAATTATTAGGAATCTGCCATTAATTCATGTACCAAATATACTCAGCAAAAAATAAAGAAAGGTATCACTTAATAGTATTGCAAATTTCATATTTTACATTTGCTTGTTGAACCATTTTAATTTACTCTTGGAATGTGTGTCGACTTGCAAATTTGTCAAGGTGTCATTGAAACCAGTCAAGCATATAAATGTATAAATGACCATCATGTAATGTCTTCATATGCACATGCAGCATGCACATTTTAACTACATTTTGCGATGGAACTTGTATTATCTCACTACTTCAATCCAATCTTCTTAAAAATAAAACCTCTTATGAAGTAAAAAAAAACATTTGGACACTGTGCATGCTACACCTGAATATGCTAGTGCACAATGCTCATTACATATGAAATGCTTGACTGCTTTCAACAGTACCTTGAAAAATTACCCATTTGACATGCTTACCAAACAAATTACCCAGTTGACATGCATACCCAACGGCAGTATATAAAATGTATATAAAAAAAGATAAAGCAAATGTAAGATCGGAAATTTTCAGTATTGTTAATTGATACCTTTGTTTTGTGTCGAGTAAAATTGATTGTTAAATGATACCTTTGTTTTGTGTCGAGTAAAATTGATTGTTAAATGACACCTTTGTTTTGTGTCTAGTATAATTTATTGTTAAATGATACCTTTGTTTTGTGTTGATTATAATTGATTGTTAGAATAAAGATCAGAAACAATTTTCTGTATGTAAATGTTTGCTGGAACATTCAGGCTCAATTGTTTAACTCTTGCTCTGGCAGACCATGCATGACCCAATATTCAAGATGTCAGTCAAGTTATTCTTTGCAGTGGTTAGGCATCTTATGTCCCGGTTACAATTGAACATGTACATATTGTTAGTTATATATTTTAAAAATGATAAATTAATTTTTTTCTGTCCCTTAAGATTTTAGAAGTGCCACGTTCTCGATTGATAGTCACCATACAACCCATTAAACCAGTAGTTGTAGATGTCACAGTGTTGCCAGCAAAACCATCAGGGAAAAATGAAAACGAAGAAGAGGACACAGATAAGGTATGATTATTTAGTTGATAGGCACTAGAGTCATCAAAATTGTGTATGCGAGTATCACCAATGTATCAAAAAGGACACAGCCTCCCCCTTCCTCTTAATTATACTGATATTCATAACATTATATTATTTTTCTGATATAATATGGGAAACAAAACTTAGTTCAATTACTCATTAATGCAGTTAGTTTCACATTCCTTGTGTGACCCAGTTTGGTTCCAGCACTGGCTTGCTACCCTGCTTATATCTAACTTATGAGTGCCAGACTAAACCCTAGCATGGATGTAATAGAACACACTAATAATAACCCTAGCATGGATGTAATAGAACACACTGACAACAACCCAAGCATAGATGTAATAGAACTCACTGACAACAACCCTAGCATGGATGTAATAGAACACACTGACAGCATGGATGTAATAGAACACACTGATAGCATGGATGTAATAGAACACCTAGCATGGATGTAATAGAACACACTGACAACAACCCTAGCATGGATGTAATAGAACACACTAACAACAACCCTAGCATGGATGTAATAGAACACCTAGCATGGATATAATAGAACACACTGACAACAACCCTAGCATGGATGTAATAGAACACACTGACAACAACCCTAGCATGGATGTAATAGAACACACTGACAACAACCCTAGCATGGATGTAATAGAACACACTAACAACAACCCTAGCATGGATGTAATAGAACACACTGACAACAACCCTAGCATGGATGTAATAGAACACACTGACAACAGTTTTGTTGATAGCAAGACCCGATGTTCAGATTAACAGCTTCACTTCACTGATAAAGCACACAAGCTGTATAAAATTTCCTAATTTTAAAAAATTATATAAGACAAACGTAAATATAAAGATTGCATGTTACTATTTGAGCATTCAGGAGATGATAAATTAAGTAGTTCACTTCAAAATTTACCATAGGGATTCATGAAATGTGCAAGGTGTTTATAACCTTATGAATGCTTAGGAAGTAATATTCAAGCCTTAAGTAGTCGCATGAAATTGTTGTAAAATTAGCAAATTCAGCATATCGTAATGACAGTAAGTCTTGGGACACTGTAAGTCTTGAAACACCGTAAATTATTTTCAAAATTAATTTTGTATGACCTATAAAAGTTGGGACATTGAAAGTGTTATATTTTTGACATGCATATAAGTCTTAGAACACAAAAAATAATAATAATGTTTTCCTGTCCTAAGACTTACTGTCATTACGGTATTCTAGACATACTTTTTTACAGTTTGCTGATGGACATTTTGTATTCTCCTGCTAGGTAAGAGTGGATGAACCAAAAGCACCCTCTGTTACTGGACTGTTGGAATCAAGCCTACATCTCAGCAATGTCTTGGATTCCTAAATCAACATTAATTTTCACAGATTTTGCCTAACTCAGTATATCATACGTTTCAACTGAAATTTATTCTTATTTATATGCAGATGTCATTCAGCACATTAATTTACATGAAAACCCATGTAAATTCTTCACTTGAAGTAAGTCTGCATGGCCAATTTACAACAGGCAGGTTGTAAATCACTAAAGAGTTTACAAGGTCTTTTATACTTTTTGTTGACTTTATCTTCGCTTTCACAGGACTGTATAAAAATATTAATTTTTCGAAAACTAGATACTCCAATATTTCACAAGCAATCATCCTTAAATTCTTTGTTTGTAACAACCACAAGACTTGGTACCCTGTGAATTCTAATGATCTCACAATATTTTATTTTTTTTGTAATGTGGAAGTATATTTTTGTATCAGATTTGTTTTAAAATTTGAAGTTTTGTATCAGATTTGTTTTCAGATTTGAAGTTTTAATTCCATTTTTAATTTGTATTTCCTGAAATATGGGGAGTGGGGTGGTGGAGGACTGTTGTGTTATCCATGTTAGTCTGTCACAACTTTTGTTTTCACTCAAAAAATATCGAAGGGTTTCATGTTTTGAAACCAAAATATGGAATGAGGCTATACATTAAGATGACTGAGGTCAAATTAAATTTAAACCATTTTCCAACAAAATCTTTTGTAGTGATTGATACCGTTTTACTTAAAACTTTTCTGTTCTGTTGCATCATATTGGCAGGGGCATGCCATAATGATATACTACTAGTTTTATGCTTAACTTCATTACTTCAAAGGCTGATAAAGAAATAATTAGTGTAACACATGGTGTCTTTTACAGGTTGTGGACATGTTGATCCATCAAGCCCAACAGGGATACCTTTCCTTCCCTCTCTTCACACGGAATGACTTCATCAAAATAGTTGGAGCAGAGATTGTCAGATGTGAGTTTAATGGAACTCAGAGCAGCGTTATCTTCATGTAGGAACTGAGATAGTGATTTCCCTCTGAGAGGATGCTTCTCAAGAGAAACCATCGTACAGAGGCCACCTTTCCCAACTTAAAAATAGCATAGTTTTATATGGGGTGGTGTTTTAATATTTATTCAGTACTTTTTTATATCAGAAAAAAAAAAATTATATATAAAAAATAGAATATTTGATATAAAAAAAAATCAATTTTATATATAAAAAAAATGTTATTGGACTTTTTTATGTCATAAAGTTTTTTTTTTTATATTAAAAATTCAGCCCCCAAAAATTGAATTTTGATTTTAAAAAATTCATCACAAGCAATGATTCTTTAAAAAAGACCACAAAATTATCCTGTGAGTGGTCAAATGGTTTTAGCATTTTATTTTCTTTAAAAAATTCGCATATAAAGTTTGACATTATTTATTCTTAAGATATCAAATTTATGATATCAATCATTTATTTTCTTATATAAAAATATATTGAAAACACAGTACAGTAGCACCCCATATTTTTAATATTTTTTCCCCTTAATGAGATCCCATTCCTTTTATGAGGCCACCATTTAATTGCAGAAGGGGTGGCCTTATAAGAGGGGGACCATTGTATGGTAAAACTTGTACATACTGGAACACTTTAAATAATTATTTTTTATCTCTCTTCTGATTTTTTTTAAATTGACCTTTTTAATTAATTTTGATGTTCAGATTTTTAATTTCTCCTTTGAATACATTCCCTGATCGCATTAACATTAGGGATATAAGCCTGCTACCTCCCGAATCCAGCTCTACTAAAAGACGAAAATTCGTCTTTTCTGTCTATATCATATAGACAAAGGGCAATAACACTTGCCTATTACCTCCCCTTGTCACCACTAGGTGTTGCCAGTTTTAAAGCTTATCTTTCATACAACAATATCATAAGAGACACCTCCCGTCAATCCAAGCCAATTTTGTGTTAAATTCATACCATCCATACAGGATTTTGGATTTATTTGGATTAATATTCATTCCTAAACGGATGGCAAATAATATTTTTTTAATTTATTCTTGGACTTGGTCAATTTTATATCACATGGAACAACATGCTATTGTTGATGCATGTTGTTATTCATGGTTTTGCTCACACTGCCTATTGCTCTCTCACCCAGTTAGTAACGGGTGTTGTTTTAGTGCTGCATCGTTACTTTATACATTTTTGTTGTGTTTTGTTTTATCTTGTTGTTTCAGTGAAACCTGTTGACAAAGTGTAATAAATGCAGCAAGTTCAAGGCCAAGGAAGACACGCATGAGTCATGCATTGCATGTACAAAATGTACTTTGTCAGTACTATGCAGTGTGTGCGCCGTATGGTCTGAGAGTGTATGGACTACGGATTTGCAAAAGTCGACAAAGGCAAAGAAAGAGGGTGATGACACAAATTTTAAATACCTAAAAGTAATTATGATACCCCCATTTTTAGGCAGCCCAGGTGGCATAAGTCCGAGCATGGCCTTCAGGCCAATAAATCCGGGTGCATTGGGTTTTTATAGATCCATATTTTACTACTGTATTGCCATCCACAATCGTCTGACCAGTTGAGTCGGCCGTCCAACCAGTCCAGCCATCTCAATCAGGGGATCTTATTGAAAGATTTGTCCATCTCTCACCAGGCCTACAGCTTCATCTTTTTTCAGTTACGGAGATCTTAATGATAGCTCTGTCTGTCCTACCATGCTATGGTTATATACAATTACAATTACTGGGATCTTAGTGATAAATCCATCCGTCTCGCCTGTCGTAAGGCTACACAAGCATATTATGACAGGGATTTTAGTGATTGATCTGTCTGTCCAGCCATGCCCATGGCACAGCTTGGACTGCCTTCCACACAGGTCAGTAACTGTGCTAACCAGCCGTCCATATCGGTACGACAAAATTGTCTGGCGAAGACAGCTTCTCCTATATTCACATCTTACCCACAGGGTATTTGCCAAGAATTGTATAGAGATGATGGCATTGCATCATCATTGCTACAGGGAATGGTTTATTCTGAAATGGAAACAGATCATGAACAGGAAACTTCACATTGTGTGTGTGAAGATAATCCTGAGCAACAGCCCCACTGACAATGGAGAGTACGGAGTTTTGTTTTAAGGCTGCCATTGAGGAGATATACTAGGTGTTGCCAGCTTTGGAATGCCCTCCACCCCCTACAACCACACATGATTGTAAAGTCAAAGTGTTGGTTGATATCAACAATGAAGAAGTTTCCATCCTTCCGGCTGCTTCCCCAGTCAACAAAAATCAAGGAGATTAATGATAGACTGTCTGGACATATCTGTGACCCAGGGAATGCTAAGGCTTTCTTTTCTGAGAGCTAAGTACCCATGGCATTTTCATTGCACTGGTACAAGACACATTCAACCACCTACCATGTCTGCCCCACTTTTTGTAAAGTGGATAACAAAATGTGTTTCTCACCACATCAAAGCGGTTTCTGAACATTGTTGCCATGTCTTTTATGTTGGATTTGGCTTCCTTGGTGATTTTCCGACTGGTGGAAAAATCGGCCAACCAACATGCCTGGGAGTTGATGGGCTGAATTGTTTGAGTCATTAACAGAGCAGCTCACCATTCAATGGCAAATGCTTTGCCAATTTGGACTTGATACATTGTGTTGTGTGTTTGTGTGCCAGGTCACTAAAGCCACATCACACTCTGGCTTTAAGGATGACTTCATTTGGCTCGACATTGCTGTTTGGGGGCAAAATTGAAGAAGTTCAGAGGCAGGCAGATGAAGAACTACCCCTCAAACTTGCTGCATTGCAGGGATGATAGGCGAGCCAAGCAAAAGGGAACTTTTATGTCCCAACTGAAGTTCAGATCTCAACCTTATGCCAGGAGACAACAGCCAAACCAGTCTAGGAGGCACCCTTACAGGAGAGGTAAGAAACTAATTTTCTCCACCCCCAAGCCTCCTGTCTCCCACCATTCTGATTTAACACCACCCCACTGCCCACAGACAGTTTACAGGGGGGTGCCAGACACCTGCAGTTCTGATTACATTGAATCAACCTATTTCTGCAAAACGAATGGGTGATCTGAGTCATTTCAGAGGGGCTTCTGATTTTGTTTATCCAACCCCCTTCTCTATCTTCCTCTCCCCTTCTAATGGATGTGCCATAAGATTCAGTGAAGGATGATATTCGTCAGCAGGAGATACAGTCGCTCATTGACAAATGGGCAGTGGAGATTGTATGAAAACCACAATCTCCGGGGTTCTATTCCCGGCTGTTCTGTACCAAAAAGGTAAACGGCAAGCTGAGGCCAATCATAGACTTGAGTCACCTCAATGAATTCATTCTTCCGCCGAGGTTCAAGATAGAGACAGCAAGACCTATATGACTCTCCATCCAAAGGGATGAGTATGCCATCAGTCTTGATCTCACAGATGCCTACTTTCATGTCCCTATTCACCCGGCATCATGAGAGTGTTTCTTTGGTTTGCTTACCATGACAAAGTTTTTCAATTTCGAGTCCTTTTATTAGGTCTAAAAATCAACCCCTGGGTCTTTACCAAATTATGAATTGCATCATCACCCTGTTCTGAGCGTATCTGGATGATCTCCAGAAAAAACATATGGTAAGTTATATTCTCTTCAAGGACAGAAACAATTTCCTATCCCTTTTGAATCATCTCAGTTTTCTTGTGAATTGGGAAACATCTGACCTTCACCCATCCCAGTGTTTTATGCACCTGGGTATGGACTTTACAATCAATCTCAATCTTGTATGTCTCCCTTATGTCCACGTTATATGGATCATCGAACTTGTAGAGTTGTTTTCAACAGGATGGGGATTTCAACGAGAGAGTTCTTGCAGCTCCTTGGGTTATTCAATGTGGAAGTGGATTTGATCCTGCTGGACCACCTTTATATGCACCTGTTACAAATTATTTTGCTGGCACAATGGCACCCTTTTTCCAGTCCACACAATCAAAAAGTCAATATCATGAACAAGGTATGATCATTCCTGTGTCAGTGGTGCAACCATGGTTGTCTCACGACGAATTTCTCTGGAGAAGCCCGAACAGGAAGTGATGGTATGCACAGATGCCAGTACGTATGGTTGGGGAGCCCACTTGTTGCCAGACTTTGAAATGGTCAGTGGCAAATAGGGACAAGTGGAACTGCCTCTTCATATCAACCTTGAAATGAAAACTATCATAAATGCCTTTTCAGTTCTAGAAGGGCCGACTCTGCGAGAAGTCAGTCTTGATTATATCAGATAACTCCATATTGGTGACCTGCCTCCTCAAATGGGGGAACCAAATCTCTCAACCTATGTGTGCTGGTTTGGCAGTTTCTTCGTCAGTGCTACCAACTTCAGATCAACATACAAATCAGACGTATTCAAGAAAGGGTCAGATTATCCAAACAAAATCGTCCCTTCATCCATTGGTTTTTCACTGGATTTGTACACTTTGGAGGCATTCAATGATCAACTTTTTTGCAACAAGGTGGAACCACAAGTGACCTACTTTTGTCTCACCGGTTCTGAATCCAGAAGCTTGGGCCGTGGATGCACTATCAATTAGTTGGGAGGGGTTGTGGGCATTTGCCTACCCCCCCCCCCCCACATGGTCTCAGTACTGAAAATAATACAGAAAATAAGAGGTCAGAATTGCTAGATAATTCTGATAGCTCATCTCAGATGGGACAAGTCCTGGGTCAATGATCTACTAAATCTAGTGATAGACCTAGCCAGGAAGATTACAGCCAAACTGAATCTTCTCAAACAGCCATGGTCACAGGCCCCTGCCCAGACTGTCTTTGTGAGAGAAAGAATTTAGACCTTCAATTATGGAGAGAATCTCATGAGCAAGAAGGTCCTCCACTTTGAGGACTTATGAGGGAAAGTGGTGTGTATTCAGGGACTGGTATCAGGTCAATAACATCATCCCTTTGAGTGCTGCAATCTTTTTTCTCTGGCTCTATGAGGAGAAAAAGTGGGCACCAATTACCATCAAAGGTTACTGCACCATGATAGCTGACACATTCAGGCATCATGGCAGATGAGATATTGGTCATGATAGCTGACTCATTCAGGCATCATGGCAGAAGAGATATTGATCATGACAGCTGACGCATTCAGGCATCATGGCAGAAGAGATATTGGTCATGATAGCTGACACATTCAGGCATCATGGCAGAAGAGATATTGGTCATGATAGCTGACCTATTCAGGCATCATGGCAGAAGAGATATTGATCATGACAGCTGACACATTCAGGCATCATGGCAGACAAGATATTGGTCATGATAGCTGACACATTCAGGCATCATGGCAGAAGAGATATTGGTCATGATAGCTGACCTATTCAGGCATCATGGCAGAAGAGATATTGATCATGATAGCTGACACATTCAGGCATCATGGCAGAAGAGATATTGGTCATAACAGCTGACACATTCAGGCATCATGGCAGAAGAGATATTGGTCATGATAGCTGACACATTCAGGCATCATGGCAGAAGAGATATTGGTCATGATAGCTGACACATTCAGGCATCATGGCAGAAGAGATATTGGCCATGATAGCTGACACATTCAGGCATCATGGCAGACAAGATATTGGTCATGATAGCTGACACATTCAGGCATCATGGCAGACAAGATATTGGTCATGATAGCTGACACATTCAGGCATCATGGCAGAAGAGATATTGGTCATGATAGCTGACACATTCAGGCATCATGGCAGAAGAGATATTGGTCATGATAGCTGACACATTCAGGCATCATGGCAGAAGAGATATTGGTCATGATAGCTGACACATTCAGGCATCATGGCAGACAAGATATTGGTCATGATAGCTGACACATTCAGGCATCATGGCAGACAAGATATTGGTCATGATAAAGACCTATAAGACCTACTAGCCAATTTTGATTTGAATAGATCAAAATCTCTCGCCCTGTTTCCAAAATGGAATCTGTCCTGCATCTTAACATGGCTCAATTCAGATAAATTTGAGCCATAATCCTGGACTGTGCTGAAGCTTTTATCATACAAAACCTGTTTCCTCATAGTTTTATCTTTGGCAAGGATGGTGAGCGAGTTTACATGCTCTTTCAGTCAACCCCAACTATTTTCAGTTCAGATCGGATGGTTCAGTGATCCATATGACACAACCGGGCTTTGTAGCCAAGAACCGGTTACCGTCAGTGGTCAATCAGAGAGTCATCATACACTCCCTCTTGTCTATATATAAGTCGAGAGCAGCAGCCAAGAAAGATCATGTCCGCGCCCTCAAGTACTACTTGAAGCTCACAGACACATGTCGTGGCAACTGCAAACGACTCTTTCTCCCTGTGAAGGCAGGAAAGCAGGATATTACCTCCCAAGGCCAATCTTCATGCCTTAAGTGGGTTAGATCAGAGTCGCCTCATGAGGATTTCAGCTCATGAAATTAGAGCGATCTCTGCGAGCCTTGTGTTCAAACACAACGTTTTGATCCAAGACATTATAGAAGCTGTTGGCTGACATGCAGAGTCATCCTTCTTGAGTTTTTATCTCAGAGATTTAGCTTCGCAGAGACAAAAGTTGAATCTGGTGGGTCCTGTTGCTGCAGCCCAGACCCAATAAAATCAAAACAGCCTCTTAGCTTCACTGGGATTTGCCAGTGAAATTTGACAGTAAGAAGATTTCAATAATCATCATAAAATGATAGAGTGGTCATGGTTCATGTGCCCAAATGCTGTGTTGCTTTAAGTAGGAGAGTGGGTTATCATTCACATAGGGAATCCAATCTTTCTTCCCTAGAAGGATACCCGAGGTATAGGTCGGATGCTCAGATTTCCTGCCTCCTATTACCTATTCTCCTAATGTTAACATGATCATGGCATGTATTCAATGGAGAAAGCTAATTTTTCTAGTAAATTATGTTTCTCCGAGAATACTTACCCAATCACATCACTAGAAGACCCTCCTCCCATCCACCCCACTATGCAAGCATCCTCATTGGTAGTTTGCTCAGCTTCAAAACTGGTGACACCTAGTGGTGGCAAGGGAAGGTAATGTGCAAGAGTTATTACCCTTTGTCTATATGATATAGACAGAAAAGACAAATTTTCGTCTTTTAGTAGCACTGGATTTGGGAGGTAGCAGTCTTATATCCCTAATGTTAATGTGATCTGGTCAGTATTCTTGGAGAAACACAATTTACTAGAAAAATTTGCTTTTTTTTTTAAATAACCACATCATGATTGCCAAAATTCTCAATAATATAAGGACAGAAAAATGGGGATCTTTGGTTTTATTCCTCAGCAATTACAATCGTGCACATGGATCTTCTCTTACCTCATGCCATCTCTTTATGTTGTAAACTGAAAATACAGTTTATATAAGAAAATGTGTGTAAATATATTCCTAGTGCTAGAAACATCTTCATTTACAATTAAGAATTTTATTTGTTGATGCTTCTGCTTTAGACATGCTTTTGAAGAGAACTACATCTTACAGAGAGGTTTAAATGTGTATATTTTTTTGTGTGTTTTAAATAGTGGCTACATACAAACTTTCCATCCAATAACCAATATTGTTTTAACAGTTTTTGGCAAAAAAATTATTGTGAATATAAAAGTATGGATTTGAACGAGTCGTACATTGCCACTTTCTCTCATACGAATTCAATAATTCTATATTTGGTATTTTTATTCGACGTTATTCTGATTAAAAAAATCCCAAATTCTTGCCACTTTCTCTCATATGAATTTAATAATTCTATATTGATATTTTTATTTGATGTTATTCTGATTAAAAAAATCCCAAATTCTTGCCGCTTTCTCTCATATGAATTCAATGATTCTATATTGGTATTTTTATTCGACGTTATTCTGATTAAAAAAATCCCAAATTCTTGCCACTTTCTCTCATATGATTTCAATAATTCTATATTGGTATTTTTATTTGACATTATTCTGATTAAAAAAATCCCAAATTCTTGCCGCTTTCTCTCAGATGAATTCAATAATTCTATATTGGTATTTTTATTTGACGTTATTCTGATTTAAAAAATCCCAAATTCTTGCTATTCTACTTTTGTGATATACTGAGACTGCACACATGCACTCCTTTAGCCCCCCAAGTTTTAATACTTATCTTTTGCTATTTATTCTTTCTTTCCATTATTCCATAGATTTAATTTTGCATTTATTTTAAATTGTGGTTAGTTTAATATGATGAACATTCAATTTCTGGCATATATCCATATCCTGCATGCATTTGTCAATGACTGTTCTCAACCTACTCTTTATCTCACTCTATCACTGGCACATAGTTAACATCTTTATTACCAAATATATCAATTGTACTTATTGTACTTACTATGCAATAAATAATACTTTAATGTGATGGCTTTCCAAGTGAAACCACATTCAGTATATAACATCTATCCTATACAATTTATTATTTATAATGCAATTTGCTGGTTTTTCACCAGACAAAATAAAAAAGTCTGGATTTGGAGCAATAACAGACATTTAAATTTATGCAGGAAAAATAAAATTATTTTCCCCCGATATTTTCCGACTTTGAATTTTTACAGGATTCAAATTCTTACAGGTTTTACTATAATTTGAGTGAGATGCTACTGACATTTAATTTACTCCCACTCATTATTCAGGAAATACCAAAATGTGGTTTTTATTGTTGCAAACTTAAGTTTTTCCCAGCAATGCATCACTAAAATTAGTAAAATGGATATATGTCAAGTCAGACCTCAGAACCAAGAATTTTTTTTCCATTTGACATACTTTAGAAAATTTGTTTAGAAATTGCCAAGAAGTAATTCTCTATGTCACTTACTACATGGATTAGACTTATTATTTTAAATTAATACAATCTAACTGTAAAGTTGGAGCTAAATTCAAAAACTAGTTATATTATTATATATTTTAGACTGCTTTGTGGGACCTTAATTAAATTTGTTAAATTGTGCATCCACAAGCTAACCAGTTATGTAATAATGTGCAGTCCCTCATGCTGTAAAACTGTTGGTAGACCTGCTTTAGGTCACATGTAAAAAGATAAGGAGGTGCACAAGTAAGGTTTATTGACACAGTAGAACTATCTTCTTGCAGATCATAGCCAAAACATTTGACATTCATATTCTCAAACTATGCTTCATTTACAGATATATTCAACTTTTTAAAAATAGAGTTTATTATTAAAATAATTTGGCCATTATTACCTGGATATTTGGTATTCATCCACTGAGAAGGAGTTAGTGGCACTGCTAATGGTCATAGGTAAAGAGATAAGGTGCTGCCAAGTAAGGTTGATTGGCTTGGTGGAACTATTACTTGCAGATTTTACACCTTCAGTAATGAAGTAGGTGAATATTTTATTTGATGCTGAGCTGTTGTTTACTTCATGTTGCTCATGGAAAATGGTTTGTCTTATTTTTCAGTTGATGATGGAAACAGCCAGAAGAACACAGATAAGAATTCAAACCCCATTTCAGCTGCATACATTGCCATACCAGTTGCACTAGCTACAATTATTACAGTTATCTTTATTGCCTGTTGTTATAAAAAGTAAGTGATATGGGCTGCATAAATATTTCAATACCATATATATGACACTGATCTGTCAGTGCATTATGGGATGTTTGTAACTGACACTGATCTGTTGGTGCATTATGGGATGTTTGCAACTGACACTGATCTGTCAGTGCAATATGGGATGTTTGCAACTGACACTACACTGATCTGTTGGTGCATTATGGGTTGTTCTTAGCTGACACTGATACTTCAGTGCATTATAGACTCTTGCTACTAACACTGATCTTTTGGTACATTATGGACTATGTACCTGACACTAATCTGTCAGTGCATTATGGGTTGTTTCCCACTGGCACTGATCTGTTGGTGCATTACAGTCAGTTTGCAACTGATACTTATCTGTTGGTACATTACAGTCTGTTTGCAACTGACACTTATCTGTTAGTGCAGCTGTTTGCAACTAGACGTACCTTATATACAAGTAAATACATACACGTCTTTACCTCTGGTTATTTTCAAGGAGTACCATTGTAATAGTACTTTGTCACTCTCAGGGATAATTTTCTACAATGTTATTTTTCTACATTTTTGTCTCACATATATTACCATATAGCAACCCTTGTATGTACTAATGTTGGATAGGAACATCCCATGCATGGGTCAGAATTTGTTGGCAGGAGTGAGGTTTTACCAAGTTCCAAGGCCTGCTCACAAATTCTAACCCCTACGGTGTGACTTCCCTCTTCCACACCATGCATATGATGGATAACTTTTCTCTCGTATCTGTATCAATTAATAAGGTTAATATTATTGTCCTCAGCTGCTAAAGTGAGGGTAAATAGAAACAGTCTCTGTCCATCCATGTCTTGTGAACACTCTAGTATTTATGATAAGATTTTAACCAAATTTACTTTGAAGTTTCATCTCAACAAGCACTCAGATGAATTTGATGATGAACACATTCTGCTTGATCATCTTTGCAAAGGCATTGCTAATGCACAACCTTGTGAACACTCTAGTATCAACATTTACTATAAGATCTCAACCAAACTGACTGTGAAGCCTCATCTCAACAAGAGTTCAAGCAAGTTTAATAATGAGTACATTTTGCAAATATTTCTTACAGTTATGGCCTCTGATCATGTTAGAATTGGCGTTGCTTAATGCACAACCTTATGAACACTCCAGCATCCACATTTTTCATTTGAATTAAACCAAAGTGAAACCAAATTTGCTGTTAATTTTTTTTGCAACAAGAAGTCATCTGAGTTGATGATGAGCTTATTTGGCTTGTATTTCTAACAGTTTTGCCACTTGTTGAGTTTAAAAAGGCATCCAAATTGCTTATGAACACTAGCATTCACACTTTTTTTTATTTAACTATATTGGCTGTATGGTTTCACCTTATGAAGGTCTCAAATGAGTTTGATATAGGGTAGATTTTTGCTATTTCTTACAGAGTTATAGCCCTTGATCAGCTTAGAGAAGCATTTCCATAGCTTGTAAACATGCTAGCATTCATACCTATTGTTTGATTGCAATAAAATTTGCAGTGAAGCTTCAGCTCGACAAAATCTTGGACGAGTTTGAGATTTTGACCTTAATTGTTACAGAGTTATGGTCCTTGAAAGACTTAGCATTGGAAAAGTCACAGTATTAGATTTCACATGTCCATGTGTGATTCCATGTTTCCATCAATACACAAAATAACTCTAGTTCTTCCTTTATGTTGTTAAAATTGGATACAAATTATTTGGATGAAATATGTGATGAATATTGGAATGTTTTCATTTTTCCTGAATCAATAAATAAATAAGGTTATCGTCCATGCTTTTCATTTCTCTTACTTTATTTAAACAACATGTTTATGGATTAAAGGTTTGACAATTTTCTACAAGCTAAAAATATTTGCAAATACTGTGAATTCACTATTTTCTTGGATTTTGTGGTTGCTTCGGGGGAACGACAATATCTCAGTTGGTAGAGCATCGGACTCATAATCCAAGGGCCATTTGTTTGATACTCACCCAGGCCAGCTCGGGTTGGCTGCCTTAGTGTGTTCTTGGGAAAGAAACTTTTGCTCCCATTTCCTTGGCATAACTTTTAATGTGCTAAAAGTGCCATTACCCCCTCCCCCCCCCCCCATTTTTTAAATAGTTTTTTGATGGTCAAAACTAATTTTAATTACAATTTTAAAATTATGTAATACTTACCCACCACTGCTGCATTGCTCTACTATTCTGGGACTCCTAGTCCCTAGTCCAAGCCAATTATTCCCACCTTCAGTATTGGAATTGAAAAGAACATGATTCCAGTCTGGCTCCTTGGTCACAGCCAACATATGGAATACCATCTTCTTTTGACTTGGACCTTGAGTACAGGACATCAGAGTGGAGTGGAAGGAGGGAATCTTTACAATAGTAGCATGTAAGTATTACATACTTAAAATTAGTCTTACCCCTCACCCATCCCCCCCAAATTTAAAAAAAACCTACATTTTGATAGCAATAATACATTACTGGCTACAATTGCATTGGTGAATTTACCAGTTAGGAAGGAGGCTGATGGCCTCAAAAAATCTGGAATAGAAAACTATTGTACTTACCCTTACTGTAGGAGTGTTCTCAAGTGTAAGCTGGTAGGAGGTTGGGCCATTTGTTGTGCCATCACTATAGGGCCTAATGAAAAATGCCTTCATTCTGATGGGCCAAAGATCGAAGGTAAAAGGATGAGAAAGTAGTGTCAGGCCCCCAGAAGGCGGCTCTCATACCATCATCCAAAGAGGAGTGATTCCAATAGGCTCAAGATGTTGCAATAGCCCTGATTTCATGGGCTTTAATTCTCATGGAAGAGAGAGGACCTTTTAGTGAGGAACTTATAAGCTCTCTTGATAGTGAGGACAGTCCACCTGGAAATAGTGGCTGCCAAAATATCAGAGAAACCCTTAATAGGTAGGAAGAGATGCTTCCGACCCTTCCTTCTCCCTTTAGAAGAAACCAAATAAAACCTTAAGACCTTAACTGGGCAAAGAAGCCTATCTTGATCATCCCCAGCACAGATATATGACTGAGACTGGGGATCTCAATAGGAAGTGGAGCTACTGAAGGTAGCCGATTCTTAGCCAGAAACCCAGGTTGGCAAAGAAGAGAAACTGAATCATAATTACAATTGTACCAAATACAACCCTTTTCCACTGACAGAGCATGAAGCTCGCTCCTTCTCCTTGCTGATAAGAAAAGCAGAAAAACAATCTTAAGGGTAAGGTTCACTAAAAAGTTCATGAGGGGGTTTTGACCTAAAGTACACATGAAAGATTCCATCTAGGCAATAGTGAGCAGATACTGGGCACTGAAGCTGAAAATGCCTGATCAGAAAGATGAGGGTCCAGCCCAATGGCAGAACCTCTAGAGAACTTGAGAGTGTTAGACAGGGCTGCACTACAGCTCTTAATAGTGGATGCCAAACATTCTCTTTCCTTAAAAAGGAAGAAAAGAAAATCTGCAACTGTGCTCAAAGGGGGACAGCTAGGGTCAGTGCTTTTCTTACTGCACTAATCAAAAGATTCTCCACTTTGTATTGTAAACTGGATGATGCAGTTGGCAACCTTGCTTGAAAACTGGTCCCAATGCCAGAGGTACACTACTACTGACATGTTGTCTGAGGCAACCATAATACAATGACACCTTATGAGGTTGACACACCCCTGTAAGGCTAGAAACACTGCCTGCATTTCCAAGTTATTTTATATGAAGAGTCGCTTCTTTCTGGGACCAAAATTCCTCAAGAACTACACCTTTTGGCTTCAGGTGATGCATCGGTGTACAGAAAGGAGTGGGGTTTGAGGGTATGAATTGGGACACTGGTCCTGATTTAGCCACCAATGCATGTGGTGAAAATTGGATCCCAGGGGGATCTGAGCTGATAGAGAGTCCTTGTGCAGTCTCCAGTTTGCCACAAGCAGGAACTGGCAAGGGTGCAAGTAAAGTCTCCTTAGGAGAACTAAGTCCGCAGCTGAGTTCAGAGTCCCTAGGATGAGAGAGGTTGAGGTGAGCCGACAAAGAGGTCTTTGCCAGAAAATGCATTATGAGGGACAGGATTTGGTAAATCCTATCTGGAGGAACACAAACTCTCCTGAGGCTTGTGCAGAAATTCATTCCCACATTTACGAAGTCCTGAGAATGGATGGGATCCAACTTCTCTAGGTTTTGGGACAAGACTGAAATGGGTCACCATTGACCAACAGAGGGACAGGTCCTTCAGAAGAGAATCTCTGTGGACATTGTGCATCAGCCATTTTTCAGAATACTGGAGGATGGGAATCCCTAACAACCTCAAGTGGGCTGTAACTACCCTAGTAAAAGCTCTGGAGATGGAGGTGAGGCCAAACAGAGGAGCTTAAAAATTGAAATACCTCCTGGTCGAGGCAAAACCAGAAGTATTTTCTGTGTGGAGCGAAGATGGGGATGTGAAGGTATGCATCCTGAAGATCAATAGAGACTGCCCAGTTGCAGGACCTTATGGCATTCTTGACCCAGGCAGTAGTCTCCATCTTCCTGAAGAAATCTGTGTATGGTGGAAAGGTCGATTATGAGCCGAACTTCCTGCCTTTTTTTGACACAAGAATGATCCAGAAATTGGAAGCTGGATTCTGGTCATTTTCCATCCTCTTGACTGCAGCCTTCTACAGAAGGGTGTGTACTTCTTCCTGTAATTGAGTCAGTTTGGACTAGTGAAAGGTGGGGGTCTGTGATAGGGGCAGATATTCTCGGAAGTGAAGCTGGTAGCCATCCTTTAGGGTGGAATAGATCCACACATCGTCCATGATGCCCAACCAAACCCCTGAAAAGAGGTCTAGATGAGCTCCTACTGGGATGCTGGGAAGAGGAAGACTTTCTCCCCTGGTCTTTCCAACTGCCATGTCTAGTGAACGACGGGCAAGAGGAAGCTTTTTGTCCTATTTCAAAGGGCCTGGAGCTGCAGACAGGAACCTGCGTTATTGGTCCCCTCAAATCCTGTGATGCCACAGATGGGTTGAGGCCTCTGAAAAGCATCTCCACCTCAAGAGGTGGAGACCTTAAAAGCTTCTTGCTGTGCTACAGCAAGACCTTCAACATCTCCAAGGTGGCATCCCTGCTGAGGTGAAGAAGCTCTGCAGAGAGTGCCATTGACATGGAGAGTGCATGAAGTGACTTCTTCACTATAGCCTACAGCAAATGCTGAAGCATGCTGAAGACAATAATTCCTCCCTCTGGAGGCTGTCAAAAAGAGATTGTCATGCAAGGCAATTATCATGAGAGTATGAGCCTTAAACTCCAAGGTTTTAACCACAAGGCAAGCCCAGGCCCAAACTAATATCCCCACTTGTGATGGTGAATGGAAAGGAAGGGACAGACCACCCCTTCTGCTGCATGGTGAACTCTTGAACTTCTGTGTAAGCTGCTGGACCATTACAGAGCGCAGGTGCAACAAAAGATCTGGATGAGATGCTGCTCCAGGGATCTCCAGACAGGAGAGAATCTCTGTGTCTTCAGTGTCAGAAGCCTTAGGATACAAGTATCGGGGAAGGAGGTGGTAAGCTTTGTTCACACCTTATTGAATATCCAATTTTCCTCCTCCTCCAACACCTGGCCTGACAGGTGGGAAGGAGATGGGGATCCCAATGGATGGGGAGAGACCATTTCCACCAGATCATCTGAGAACTCATTAGAGTCCACCATGATGAAATTACATCATTGTCCTGAGCCTGCTCCCAAGATGAGACAGACCTGTCCCTCCAAGTAAGTCTCTCTTGGTGTGATGTGACAAACTCTACTAGTGGACCTCCAATGCAAATGGGATTGCTGATCCCCTCTATGTTACATCTGCCTTATCTTGAAACCATGGGAGCATGGGGGGAAAGGAAGACTCACTTCTCAGAAAGGGGAGATCTCCACATCCCATAGGGATTAAAAGAGACCATACGGAGGTGGATGCTGATTTGATCCCCCTCCCTAGTCGAGCAAGTACAGCCTGACTCCCTATCCCCATCAGGGTTAAATGGTAACATAGCAACTGGGGATGTATTGACCTGAATCCTGTCCTCAGACCAATAATCAAACCCTAGTGACCGGTGACAGGTGTTTGAAACTAGGTGACTGTGGTTCACTAGTGACCAGCACCCTCTGACTAGTGACTGATGATCGGTGACTGGTGACCGGTCACTGGTTACCGGACAAAGACCAATCCAATGATGAAGATTTGATGGGTGAGCCCACATCAGATTTATCCAAATGAGATTGCGGCTCTTCCCTCTTAGGAAGGTGCAGTTTGCTAATGTCATTCACTGGAACATCAACTTTGAGAGGGCATTACTTGTCTCTAAGCAAGAGGCATGACTCACTCAGGTGTTTCTCCTCCCTTGGGAGGGCCAAAGATTGATCCCCCATTGGCACTGATGGCTTTGTAATGATCAGGAATCCTTGGCCCTTAGTTGATCTCCAAACCATGGAGGTTGCAGAACATTCTTGCCCCAAATGGGCAGTAGTTTTCCCCAATATGTGAAGAGATCCAGACCCCTCCTTGGAATGGAAGGGGTCGTCCATAGAAAATGAGTAGGAAGAGGGGCCCATCTGCCTACTCCTGTATGTGTGGCAATCTGGTCAGACCAAAGACAACAAATTGGTCACTAAGCAGGTGGGGTTAGTGTCCCACAGGGCCTTCCTATGCCCACACTTCCCCACACCTTGTGACATTATAAACACTGAAAGATACAAATATTCATGCACAACAAAAAAATCTAGAACCCATAAAGGGTAGACAGTATTTACCCTAGCACCAGAACAATGAAGGATGATACAATTTAATGAAGCACCACTTGCGAAGCAAGGCACAAAAGAAACTAAAATGTACAAAAAGAACCCAGATAACACTCAAATAAAGCAAGGACTGAGGAGATCAACACTCAGTTGATACAAAAAGGTGGGTGAAATGCCAAAAATACCATACATATTCAATATGTTGGCTGTGATTAAGTAGTCAGGCTAGAATCATGTTCTTATCAATTTTGGCCCTCTAATACACCAGGAGGAGGGAATAATTAGGTTGGACTGGGGACTAGGGTCCCAGTAAAGGCAAGCAGTGCAATAGTAGTAGGTGTTGTATTACCGCTATTAAAACAAATTTTGTGGTTGCTTCAAACCACTAATTTAAAGACGCAACAAAGATCTTTTTATGAAAAACATAGGACTCCTTAGCCAAACCACAAATTTAAGTACCCACAAAAATATCTTCTTTAACAAAACCACAAACATTGATACCCATGAAAATAAATAAATTCACAGTAGCACAAAAAATGCACATTTTCCCACATGTGATGATACAGGAATGTAGAATAAAAATTGAGCTTGCTTTGCAAAACTTTTTAACTTGTCATGGAAATCTTCCACTCACAATGTTGTAACATAAAAATGTTTTTGATGAATAGATTGTCATTTCATTGAGATATGCAAATTATTTAAGGCAATGTCAACATACTCTAATATGTTTTACAGACGCATTGGAAATAAACAGAGATATTCCCTAATCATGAACAGACGGATGGAAGACGTGACCTTGGTAGATGATGACCCACCCCTGAATATTGACACAAAGTTAATGATCCCAGAAAATAGTTCCCCAGACAGAGATGGTGACAATGGTGAGTGAGAATAAGGGGCTTTCTGCATGCAACTAGCAAGATTATCCATATTTTCGGGAGGGGGCTTGTTACCAGGATCATGGGTCACCTTCGATCATTTTGTTACCATTTTGGCAACCTTGTTTATCAATGAACAGTATCATTGTGCAGACCAAAGTGCAACCAGGTCTTATGCCCGGTTGTAGAACGTGGCAAGATGGTGGATATTGGTGAGTGTCCCTGGTCCCAGATGCATGTCACCAAGATATAATTAACAAATTCGTTTAGTCAGGCCACCACAACACACCGTATTTAGCAAATGTATGTGTGTTAGTGGCATCTAATCCCAGATCCCTTAATCCCCTTTTCTTTCTCTTTTGCCAGGTCTCTAAAGTACATCATAATCTCATTGCAAATGCCATTTTCAGTAAGTTTCTTTTATGGTTCTATTTATGATACAAAAAATTTCATAAGGGGCAGGGGATATATAAAATGGACCAATTTTTGCATACAGCAAGTATATTATGTTACAACCATATTTCCTGTTCCTGGAAAACTATATTAGGGTGCATCTTTTAGTAAACCATCGTGAGTGGTATGGGTGAATGGGGCAATACAGCAGGGATGGCTCCAAATCTATTACCAGTAAGTCCTTCATAAGAAGAACTCTTGTCATCTTGACTCCATCTGCCATGTCAGAGGTGAGGTATTGAAATAAGCTTGTTTGTCTGTGTGTGTGCAAGAAACATAATTTGTAAACTGTTTGATAAAATGGAATGCAAGATTGTAAAATTATTGAAAGTGGTACAAAAATGAAATAATTAGATCTCGAAGCTTGTTGGTTAACAACTGCTGTTAGTTTTACAGGAAGTATGCCACAGGTTGGATGATAGAGTTGTCTCCTGTAGAAAATAACCAACCAGTATGGTTGTATGCATTTGGTAGTTTCTCAGTGGGTGAAAAGATGCAGGAAAGTGAATATGTGTTAATTTTGCAGCAGATTGATTGGCTTTACTTGGCTATATTTTTTTCAAAAGCATTTCTTACTCCTTTCAGGATCCCACCAGCAACCCCAAGTGTTGGTTACTATACCTCAAAGGAACAATTTTTCTCAATCTTCAGAGACAGAGGAGTGTTAACAAGGAGAGATATCTAGGTTTTAAGTAGCCTTGCCACAGCAATGCAAATAATGATATTTCCAAATTATTCTAGTTCACATTTTGTAATTACTGTAGATACAATTTTAAGTCGCCTCATTATAACAGGTTATTGATATAGGAGAGGGAACTATTGTAATCAAGGACCAGTAGACATGAATGATGTTTTACTGTTGTGAAATAGATTACATTAGTAGAATCAAAGAAAAAAATATGTATGTATGTATGTATGTATGTATGTATGTATGTATCCATGTATGGGCTTA
Organism: Margaritifera margaritifera; assembly: GCA_029931535.1. NCBI lineage: Eukaryota > Metazoa > Mollusca > Bivalvia > Unionida > Margaritiferidae > Margaritifera > Margaritifera margaritifera. The sequence goes on along the minus strand of JAQPZY010001089.1, from coordinate 268,687 downwards.
ATGACACATCAGCACAATCCTGGATAAACCACCATTAAATAGGCTGTATGTTGGGTGCAAGATTAGATGGGAGACCAAACAAAGCTGTTGCCCCCCCCCCTTCAAAAATTTGAGTCACAGCAAATTGTTGTAAATAGTCAAACTCATTGTCTCAAAATATCTTTGAGAAATACACAAGTATCATTGTCTTGCCAAAATATTGAGAATTCTTCAAGAAAGAGCATATTCTATTTTATTATCAACATATGTTCATTTGTTTTAGGGCATTGATGAAGAAAATATTAAAATACAGGTTTCCCATCATTGTAAGGGCTGATTATACCTGGAGTCACTTTTGCATTTCCCTGAGAACACCTCTGAAACTTGACCTTTATTTTAAGACAAATAATTCTATACTTAAAACAAATTTTGTAAAAATAAGACTGACATCTGAAAAGGGAAAAGTATCATTTGAAATCTTTAGGAAAATGCATATAATGTTCTCATATACTAAAAAAAGTGCCTAGAATTTAAAGTACGTAGCCTTGACCTTTGAGCTGAGTTTGTTCTCCCTTTTAACATGAGACTACCATAGCTGCTGAGTTGGAAGTAGGTCAATTGAATCTTCTAAGTAGGTCAATTGAATCTTCTAAGTCCTGAAAATAATAGCAGCAAGACTCCATATTTTATCTTTTTTTTTTTTAAAATGTGTTGAGAAATTATTAAAAATCCAGTTGCCATTGACACTAAGTGATCTAATTGTATGGTGCAGTACATTTCAGTACTAAGTGCTGCAAGTGCTGCATGGTGCATCACAACATTTTGTTGACACTAAGTGATTCAGATTTTGCATGGTGCATCACATTATTACATTGACACTAAGTGATCCAAGTGTTGCATAATGCATCACAACTTTACAGACACTAATTTATCAAAGTGTTGCTGCAGCACTGTTAGGCCGAGTGGTCTAAGGCACTCACATTACATTTTTGATTCAGAGAATTTTGTCACTGTGGTTTTATACCCATTTATTTTAATTTTACATATTATAGCAGTTAGTATCTTGCATATTGTATACAGACTGGAGGTGAGGTACAATTCATAATGGACCAGAGGCAGACTATAATCACATAGTGTTTGGACTAGACTTGTACACAAGCCCTTATTACTTATTCAACTCTTACAGTAATCAATGAGTAGTGATGCTGGCATGTTTAAATAGAAACTGGAACCAAGTTTACACTACTTTTGTAAGTCCCTGATAGAAATTAATAATGTTATGTGCTTTGTTGTGCTGCAGACAAATTGCTAAGATTTTATGATGATTTTGATTTGTATACAAGGAACAAATGTACACCACTTCCAACTACCTTCTCTCCAGTCGACCTTCCGGACCAGTTTGCAAATTTCTTCCGTGACAAAGTACAAACCATTAGAGATAAGCTTGACAACATAATTTCAATTGAGTCGTCGTCACCATACAGTTGCAATACAGAATTTCAGCGGCAACCGTTAGCAGCATTTAAACCGGTCTTTATGGATTTAGTGCGTACAATCATGATGAAGAGTGCCCCAAAGTCATGTGAACTTGATCCGATTCGGACATCACTGCTGCTTGAGTGCTTAGATCCAATATTGCCTTCACTAACTGATATTATTAATACTTCTCTCTCATCCGGGGAATTCCCATCATTTTTCAAAACTGCCATTGTAAAGCCTCTGCTGAAGAAACCAACACTTGACCATAACGATTTAAAGAACTACCGCCCTGTTTCTAACCTCCCATTCATGTCAAAAATCTTAGAAAAAGTTGTTCTATCCCAACTTGTATCTCATCTGAATTCAAACATCTTTTTAGCGATGTACAGTCTGCATATCGCCCTCGCCACAGTACTGAAACTACCCTTCGCCCTCGCCACAGTACTGAAACTACCCTTCTGAAAGTAGTTAACGACCTTCTCTCTGCTTTGGATAGTGGAAAGATTACAGTCCTCACCCTCCTTGACTTGTCTGCAGCATTTGATACAAATGACCATGATATATTACTTCACCGTCTCCATCATGTATTTGGCATTCATGATACAGCCTTACTATGGTTCAAGTCCAACTTGGTCAACAGGACACAAATTGTGTCCGCAAATGGAAAACACTCCAGCCCAGTTGATCTATGTTTTGGCGTTCCGCGGGTTTTGTTCTTGGACCGGTTCTCTTCATTCTATACACTCAGCCGCTCTCAAGTGTCATAGATCGTCATCCAGTGTCTCACCAATTGTACACTGATGACACCCAAATATACAAATCTAGCCACCCAACTGAAGTTGACGCTACCATCCAAGGTGTAGAGAGGTGTATTTCCGATGTGAAATCATGGATGACATGTAACAAGCTGCAGATGAATGATGATAAAACTGAAGCCATTCTGATTACCACACAAAGACTTTCTCATTCACATCCTTTACCTCAAACAATAAATATCAGCAACACCAACATTAAATTCACACAGTCAGTAAGAAACCTAGGTGTTACTCTAGACAGTACACTCTCATTGCACCAACATGTCATGAACATATGCAAGGCTGCATACCTTGAGCTGAGACGGATCAGCTCCATTCGCAGTTATCTTTCAGTTGATGCCACTAAAACACTTGTGTGTTCCTTAGTACTTTCAAGACTGGACTATTGTAACTCAATTCTATCTGGTTCATCTCAGTATCTACTCCAGAAACTTCAAAAAGTTCAAAACACAGCTGCTCGGATTATTCTTAGAGTACCACGAACAGAGCACACCTCTCCCCTGCTCTGTACCCTACACTGGCTACCCATTTGATCCAGAATCAAGCACAAAATTTGTTCTCTGTGCTACGTTTCACTGACTGGCACCAGTCCAACATACCTATCTCACCTCACCCATGTGTACACATCAGCAAGATACTTACGCTCCTCTTCCGACACCCGTATTCTCATTATTCCCAATACCAAAATGAAGTCATGCGGACGTTTTTTTTCATACCAGGGCCCAGCAACGTGGAACGAATTGCCCACTGAACTTAGACACAAAGACACGGTGATCTCATTCAAGAGTGCTCTAAAAACGCACCTATTTCGACTGCAAGAATAGACCTAAAGACTTAATGTTTTCTTACCTTAACTACTTTCAGCATGTTTTTGTTTTCTAATTTCATGGTGTTTGTTTTTTCTTTCTTTTCGTAATCATATCATTATATATGTTTTTTTTTTAGGTGTTATATAATGTTGTAAAGCGCTTAGAGCTTCTAAAGATTAGGCGCTATACAAAGTCCTCATTATTATTATTATTATTATTATTATTATACTAGTTTGGTTGTATGCTACTTAATTATATTTGAATATCAATATTTTGAAATTAATTTAATTATTGCTGTTTTTTTTCTTGTAACATAAAAAAAATTGGGTCAATTAGATTTCTCCCGATTTGAAGTGAGATCTCCAGATTTCACATTTCTGGGCTGTCACATGTATGGAATATAGGGAGATGCATGTATTTATTTGACATTTAATTTTCTATCATTACAATTCATTTTGCATTTATGTATATATAATGGTTTAAGAGTATTGATTTACAGGTAACAAATGAAATACAGATGCTTATGAATGATTCTGTATTTATTGAACAAACCCGGTTTCTTACCACATGCATGTGCAGCCGTGTCCTTTTTATTATAGTGTAGTGTACATGTTTATTTTCTTCAATGATAACATTTACTTTTCTCTCCAAATATATTTATATCCATTTCATCCTTTGTCAAATGTCACCACTCAATAATGTATCATTTAATGCTCGTTGAGCAAATATGAAAACTGTATCTGGTTGAGTCTGATAAACCCAATCTTCTAAATATTTGCTTTTTATGCACAGAACAGAGATTTTGATGGAAATTTTAATCTTGATTTGGTCAGTTCCATCCATCTGTATGAATGTCTGTATGTTCATCCATCTATTCTGAGGTTTTTGGCAAGATTGTGCAAAAATTAACATGGATAAATTAAATTTTGCATCCAAATTTGTATGCATATGTAGATGATCTGATTAGAATTTCAAGCCATTACCGCAAGTTTTATTTTTGTACACATTTTTAAATATTGGACATGGACTTTTTGAGAAAAAACCTTGTTAGTACAAGTAAGCAAAATCCACTCAAGTTCTTGGATAAATGAAATTTTGCATGCTTTGTTTGGATTTAAATGTAGATGACCTGACAAGATTTGCAGCCCATTATAGCAATTTCTCAAATATTTCAAACTTTTTGGACTTAGAATTTGGTCAGTATTTGGGGGCATATGTATTTTACAAACACAAATCTAATTCTTAATCATAATCTGATGGAGGAATGCTTTATTAAATTTAAAACAGCATAAGCCAAAGTAATTTTTCAAAACTCAACAAAGAAATTAACCATTATAATCTACATTATAATCAATTAAATTATCAAATTTACATTTTACATACACAATACATGAACAAAGTTCAACTTTTGTGGCCTGGAGTAACTCTTGATAATTTTTTTTATATTGTACAGATTTAGATGTAAAAGAGTTAGAAATATGTTCATGGAATATAATACCTCACCACAGTACCTAAAACTACCTAAATGGAAACCTTAACCAAGGCATGACAGATGGACAAAGTTAACGCTATATGCCTTTACCACTGTTGTGGTGGGGCATACAAATAAAGTGTTGTACCCTTGTAGAAGTTTAATGTAAACACTTTTAATTTCAGTATTGGAAACAGCTGTATATTTCTTTCTCAGGGTATATATCTAATTACACAATAATGTATCAGTGATAATAAACTCTTTAATAGCCCAAGAACAAAGAGACAAATTAAGATCAGATAATTAGAACAGATTCTTCTTAATTTTGTGTACATATCACAGAAAATGTGTTTCTTGTTATGCTGCAAATGAACAATTTGTTTAATTTATCCATTAAAGTGTTAAATCATTAACATGTTTTCCTTCTTTTTCTTTCAACAAATACCAAGCAAGTACAGGTTTCCATTCTACAACAGCCATAATTACTGAGATGACAGAGGCACATATTGTGCACAATTCAACTTCATAAATGTTAACAAAACTTTGACGATTCTCGTTTTCACTCTTTGCATCAAATCTTTACATTCCCCCTCTTTTCTCAAAAAAAGCGTAATTTTAAAGTTATATTTATTGCAACTTGTCTAAAGGCTGTCAGGAATGTGAATACACTTTGTGGCCCAGAAATATACCAGCATATGGTTTTTATGATCACCGAGACAGGGACATGTAGTGTTTGTCTGTGTGTGTGTGTGTGGTAGTCCACTAAATCAGCCCCCAAACCTGTATTGGACCAACATATCAATACAGGTTTGGGGACTGATATATCAGACTAGGTGTGTGGGTGTGTCTGTGGACAGCTTTGGTTCAAGTTTTTTCCAGCACTTCATATTTGGAATATAATATAAAATACTCATCTTCTCTCAGTGCCATCCCTGCCCCTGGGTGGAGCCAAGGCTTGAGAATTACATGTATAATGGGGACACATTTTGGTTTAAAAAAATTTCCAGCACTTGTAGCTCAGTAACCTGATGCCAGTTCACTTCATATTTGGAATACAGTATCATCGCATGATGATCCCCTTCTCTCAGCACCACTCTTGGACCTGGCTGTAGCCATGGGGTCCATTTTAGTTGAAGTTTTTGTTTTCTCACTTATCTTTCCTTAACCCCATTACCAATTATGTTAATGTCAGAAATATCATACAACATTCACACCTTCTCTGAATACCAATCCTGTCGCTGGGTTATGCCCCTGTGTGGGGTCATGGGGTCAAAAATTATATTGGAGAAACATTCTGGTAAAAGTTGGGTTTTTTTATTACTCACATAATGTCATCACACACACACCTCTTCTACCGCTCCTGTCCCTGGGTGGGAGTCATGGAGTCAAGAATTGGGGACACATTTTGGTTCAAGTTTTCTCTAGCACTTACATCTCTCTAACCCCTTACCTGATAAAGTTTGTATTCCAAATAATATTGCATTCTCCCCTTTTCTCAGTACGGTACCTCCCCTGACCCTAGCACATTTTGGCTAAAGTTTTTGGTTCAAGTATTTTCATCACTTATATTTTCATGGTCCCTTTACCAATTCACTTCAGGTATGGAATACAACATCATCACATTCACCCCTTACATCTTTTCCACTCCTGCCCCGGCAGTCAAGAATTATATTGGACGCATTTTGTTTTTAACAACAAATTTCCAGCACTTGTATCTTAGTGACCCCTAACTTGATCACCTTCATATTTCATCACATACTCTCTGGTCAATATCACTCTTTCCCCTGGATGGGGTCATGTGGTGAAGAATTATAAAGGGGCACCATTTGGTGACCATTTTGATTTCAACAATATCCAAATGGTTTCAACACTCTGCAGTTAAAAAGAAGAAATGGTCTTATTTTGGATTCCTGGAAATGCTTTTTGGGCAGTAGAACGTCAGTCCGTTCAAGGCAGTGGTGTTGTATGTTTGATAGGAATTTTGCCCCCCCCCCCCTAGTTGCGGGGAATTGCTTGGGCAGTTGCTGTGTAACTTCTTCAAGGGACTCATTTTTTGCATTCAATTTACACCCTATATGGAATATATAACACCATCATATATTTCCCTGATTTCCTGTTGCATTCCTTCCCCTTGATCATGCCTCTGGTAAGGGCCATGGAGTTATAATGCCCTTTGATACATCGGCAGCTTGTCCTTGGGCATTTCATGCGTTTCTTAAAACACAGTTCTTCTTTCAAAATATCTCTCTTCTGAGGATGAAAAGTCACAACCCCCAAAACAAAGAGAAAATTTCACATCTGACTTTGTAATTATCCTGAACTTTCAGCAAGGAACTTAATATATGTAACATGCTATCCAGTGAAAATGTATTCAGAGGTTAAGAGGTATTAGGACTCCATTCAACAAAGATAACCATGATGTTTCAGATACAACATACATGGAATATGCTCAAATTGTGTGAAGATCGTCGTCTTCTCCTTTCAGCTTTATAATTTCCAGAAAAGTTGTAACCCACAGAGTACAAGAGCTGAAATGAATACCAAATTTTCCTATCCAAATATTCATGGCATGTATTTGGACAGAATTTGAATATTCATCGATGTTAATAAAACTATCACAAATTTTGGGTATATCTATGTATTTAATGCAGTAACCCATTCTATACCATGATGGGTCCCGGGTGGCCGAGTGGTCTAAGGTCCATTGCCTTTACAGATCACTCAAAACTCGCCCGTCGCGTGGGTTCGAGTCTTGGCTCAACCAACGTGGGCATGTGAGAAAGCTTGGCAGTAGCTTCCCATGGGTCAGTGGTTCTTCCCGAGTTATTACTCCACCAAATATACTGGCTGTCATGTATAGCCTATAATGTGCTGAAAAATGGCATTCAACCCCACAAGAACAAAAAAAATCTATACCATGCTTTTAATGTCATGCAGTGAATAGGCCACTTTCAATTCTGATTGGTTGTAAGGATTGATACTAGTCTATTCCAGTCCAAGGTAAACAATAACCACCATCAGAACTGAAAGTAGCCGACTGACTGCATGACATATTGGAAGTGTATACCAAGTGGATAAGACGTGAATCAATGGAGAAACTTTGCTTAAAAGTGGTCATTAAATGATCAGTAAAGTGCTTAAATCATATATGGGGAAAAAGTTTGGAATATCTCCTTAAAGATGCAAGTTATGAGTGGCTGAACGTGCCATTGATGTAAGAAAATGCGCACAGAATTGGCGATGGGTCAGATTTTGAAACTAGCAAACAGGAGTGCCTGTGGTCAGCACCATCAACTGCAGAGTCTGGTTTTAGGTGTCACAGACAGGAGTGCCTGTGGTCAGCAAAATCAATTGCAGAGTCTGGTTTTAGGTGTCACAGACAGGAGTGCCTGTGGTCAGCAAAATCAACTGCAGAGTCTGGTTTGAGTCTGGTTTTAGGTGTCACAGACAGGAGTGCCTGTGGTCAGCACAATCAATTGCAGAGTCTGGTTTTAGGTGTCACAGACAGGAGTGCCTGCAGTCAGCAAAATCAATTGCAGAGTCTGGTTTTAGGTGTCACAGACAGGAGTGCCTGCAGTCAGCTCAATCAACTGCAGAGTCTGGTTTTAGGTGTCACAGACAGGAGTGCCTGTGGTCAGCACAATCAACTGCAGAGTCTGGTTTTAGGTGTCACAGACAGGAGTGCCTGCAGTCAGCTCAATCAACTGCAGAGTCTAGTTTTAGGTGTCGCTACTCAATAGGTAAACAAGCAAATATTCAAATAGAGATTTTTTATTTGAATATTCATGAAAACTATTCCAATTCTAATGTTCAGTTATTCATTTCAGCTCTATAGAGTACTACAGGCAATTTGGTTTTTGAAAAGTCCACACTTTGTGGCTGAGGTATGCAAGAATTCAACTTAAATTCCTTATTTCAACATTTTGAAATATATGTAAATGTCTCTCTGTCATAATTTTTGGAAGTAAATCAGACCTGTAAAATGTAAAGAGTATTTATAAAGTTTTTTTTTTTTTGTTTTATTGCAGTTTACTAACACTACTGTCCAATTTTAAAATTACGCTGATTCATATGTTCCACTGATTATGCTGCAAATATCAGATTGCAATTTGTTGCTATTGTTTTTTTAAAATAGTATTTCCAATGTTTTGTAATTCTTCCAAGCTCCTGAATAACCATCGCCCAATACATTTTCAGTGATTTAGATACAGACTTCTTCAAGTTTGTTATGTTAACATCATGCACCTCCCATAATAGCGCTACATGGACCAATAAACACCATGATCATCTGAACAGTCCTTATTAGACACTATGAATTGCATCAAATAAATTCAAGGCAGCGCCCTTTTACAAGGACATCATATTGTGAGAAATTAAATGCTCTGGACTTTTCTGTACCGATGCCTGAAATGAATGTAGTTTGTAATCAATCCACTCCACTTGTAATTCGAACATGCGCTTTAAGCAAGATCAAACTTTTTGAAATATATATGCCTTTCTCTTGGAACATTCCCCCCCCCCAAAAAAATAAATTTACTTTTATTAAAAGTAAGCTTTTCATGTATATTAAAAACCTATTTACCAAGTTCTATCGAAATTGGATGAGAAATATAGTCTCTAGCTCAAGACAGTTAACAAGCTAAGCCAATCAGATCCAAAGATCATGTAGGGGCATGGCTATTGTACGTGACACACCATCTATATATGTTATATACTTGGGTAAAGTTTTATTATATCTTCAGTGGGTGACAATTTCTGCTCAAAAAAGGATGAAAGTAACAGAATTACATTTTCCTTTGCTGTGACCTTGACCTTGTGAGAGGACGTGTGGCTCTGGTATGTGGCACACTGTCTATACATAACACATAATTAGCTAAAGTTTCATTGAAATATTTTCAGTGGGTCAAAAGTTGTACTCCAGACAAGGATACAAGTTCAGAATTATATTTTCCCTTGCCATTACCTTGACCTTGAGATAGGGGGTATGGTTGTGGTATGTGACACACCATCTAGCCAGGATATGTACTTTGGCAAAGTTTCAATAAAAGTGGTTCAAAAGTTATGCTCTGGACAAAAGAACAAGAAACAAAATTAGATTTTCCGTTGTTGTGACCTTGACCTTGAGGCGGGTGTCTAGTTATGGTACAGGACACATGATACATGTATGCCAGACTTGAGATGGGTATATAAATACTGCAAATTGGGATAAGCCTGCTTGCAATGCTCTGATTTGTCTAAATGCTACATAGCTCCACATAGGTAAAATAATGTAAATAAACAGTCTTTAGAAGTGCAACACAATTGCCTTCGAGTAGATCCAAGCTACTTGTAAGCTGCCTGTAGTCCAGTGACGTAGCAACCCCCCCCCCAACTGCAGGGAGGAGGGGGCCAGGCCCAGTGGGGGCACAAAATTCCCATCAAAAATCTTTTTTATTGGGAGAGGACCCCAAATTAAGTTGGGGGTGAGCAAGAATTTCTTACTACGCCACTGCTCTGTAGTCCCCGTTTTTGGGTAGTGGTGTGGTATGTTTACAATATGTAGTTTTTTTGGAGAGGGGTAAAACCAATTATGTAATACTTACCTGCTATTATTTGCTACATCTTTTCTTGTTATGACACTTTCTTTTCCGTTTTGATTTAGACAGATGGAACCATAAAGCTCTAACTGGGCAATGGAGCCCATCTTGATCATCCACTGCACAGTTACAACTGAGACTGAGGATTTCAGTAGGAACAAGAGCTACCAAAGATGACCGATTCTTGGCCAGAAATCCAGGCTGGCTAAGAAGAGAAAGAATCATGGTTACCAATTATACATAAACAACACATCTCACTCCTTCTCGCTGATGCTAGGGAGAGGATGAAGATTGTTTAAGGGTAAGGTTCTAGAAGTAAGCTTCACTCAAAGGTTCATAAAGCAGTTTAGATAATGACCAAAGAACACACAAGAGATTCGTCTCTGGAGCTCAAAGTACCTGATCAGTTCTGAAAGATGTGGGTCTGGCTGTATAGTGGAGCCCATAGAGAACTTAAAGTATTAGAGAGGGCTGCTCTATAGTCCTTTATGGTGGCTACTGAGCAATATTTTATGTCCAAGAGAAAAATTAAGAAAATCTGCAACTGCAGTTAAAGGGGGTGGCAGATAGAATCAATGCATTTCCTACTGCACAAATTACAGAGAATTCTCCACTTGGCGTCGTAAACCTTGAAAGTAGATTGCCTTCTAGCTGGAGTTATGCATTTGGTTCATTGCTTGAAAACTGGTCCGATTGAATAGATGGTGGATAATTTGAGGAGTGCTGTGCACGAGGGACCGTCTGTTTTGTGACAGAACATTCGTCCTCAGCAGTAATCCACGAGATTGAGATCATTGAACCATGACCACTGGGGCCACAGGGGAGCTATCAGGATGGGCTGTGAGTTGGAAGTCCTGACTGTAAAGAACCTGAGGGATTATTCTGCAAGGTGGGAAGGCATAGATGTACAGTCCATCACACCTCAGATTGAAGGTGTCCAGGTCTGGTACTTGAGCGACATAAAAAGGGAGCTTGTTGTTCAGCCTCATTGTGGACAAGTCTACCATTGGCCTTCTCCACAGATGAATACATCTCTAGGTTACTGTCTGGCATAGAGATTATTCCATGAGGATTGCTGCCCCTGTCTGGACAAGCTGTCCAACAGAATATTCCTCTTGCCCAGAATGTGGCAGATTCTGAGAGTGATCTTCTTTGAAACTGTCCAATGGAGGAAGTTGCAGACTTCCAAGCAGAGAGAAGGTGCATGAGTGCCCCCTTGCATGACTACGCTATGCCATGACTAATATGGTGTCTGTAACAACCATAATGCAAAAATGTCTTGTGCGGTTGATGCACCCTTGAAGTGCTAGAAAAATAGCCTGCATTTCTAGATTGCTGATGAGATGGGAAGATTTTTCTCAAGACCACAGGCCCTGTAGGACTACTCCCTCAGTCTCTTGGTGAGCCCCCTAGCCTGAATCTGAGACGTCAGTGTAAAGGAAGGAGTAAAATTCAAGAGCGTGAATAGGAACTCCAGTCAAAAACCTATCCTGATTTTTCCACCAACTCAGATGGTGATGAAACTTGGATCCTATGGGGATCCAAGCAGACAGGGGGGGGTCCTTGTGATGTCTCCAGTTTGCAAGAAGCAAGAACTGTAGGAGCCGCATACGAAGCCTTCCTAGGGGAACTAAATCCGCTGCTGCATTCAGAGACAACAAAGTCTTCTCATCCAGTCCATCATTGCAAGCCACAGATCATAATCTGCTATGCTCATTAATCACCTGGCTGCCTGTGCCAAGATTTCTCAATTTTTTATGAGTACGCATAAACAAAAATACATGATCCACAACACAATGTAAAAATCTCTGACACATCAATGAAATTACCCATTTTATCAATTGACAAGTAACTGTGCTTGGAAGAGAAGCTTTGATTGTCTCATTCAAACAGCATTAAAGGTCATGTTGGGTCACAATGGCGAGACAAATTTACTCGTGCTTGCAGTGATTGGTTAAGCAGGTTTATGCATATTCATGTGAAATGAGGAAATCTCAGCAAAGGCAGCCACGGGTGATGAAAGAGCATAGCAGATTATTGCCTGTGGCTTCAACGATGAGCCGCTATTACACCTATCACACTAGTGAAGTTTCTGGGAGCTGAAGCGAGACAGAAATGAAGAGCTGAAAGTTTGAAAGAGCCCCTGTCCTTGAAAAACCGCAGGAATTTCCTGTGGGCTGGGAAGATGGGGATGTAAAGATTTATGGAAACCATCCAGTTGTTTAGCCTGATGGCATTCCCAACTGAGGCGGTTGTCTCCATCTTGAACTGCTATTCCCCGAGAGAATTTGTTCAAAGGACAAAAACCCTGGAATAAAATCCCAGACTTTGTATGTTCTTCACCCTCTTTACTGTGCCTTTCCTTAGGTGTCTTACACCTCTTCAGGAAGAGATACCAGTTAGGACTGGTGGAACAAATGGGGGTCCTTGAAAGAGCTGATGGGTCCCGGAAGCAATGTCGGTAACTCTCCCTTATTGTGGAAAAGACCCACACATCATCCAAGAGGTCTGACTAAGCCTCTGCACCATGGTAGATGGATGGATGGGCAGACTTCAGTATAATCATCAATCGTGATCCTGTCAAAACAATAAAACTGTAGTCAGAAAAGTGATACTTGTGTCTTGGCTATGCTTTGCATAGGAGACAAAAACAAAGTAATGGCCAGATGGACATCATAGTATGATACTCTCTGCCTTACAGTGGGCAGGGAACGTGCTATAAATTATGAACATGTAAATTTTCATTACTTCTTTAGTTTTTTCTCCATCAATTACAGCAGAAAATGGAAAACACGTGCATTAAGGGACACTTATGCAGTGATTTTGTATGGCTGAAATTGAAAAGTTGGTGCATGTTTGTTAGACTGCAATAGAAAATCTAATCAAAGTATTGATGATAATGAGGTGGGCTGAACAGGAAGAATGGAGAGAAGATGGTTTTGTACTTTTAAGGCTTGACCTACATGAAGCTACACGACGACCCTCACTTTTGTCTGGGATCCAATGGAAAACAGATGCAAGGCACCAGGCCACTGCACAAATTTTCTCGTTTTTAATCAGTTGGGCTAACAAGAGGACAAAGTGCATCCAAGATTACTCAACCTGCTTATGTCTGCCTCATAGCCAAATTCAGTAGCAGTTGACCAAGAAATCTGCGTTAGCTTTCTCTAGAAATTTCTTCAAATTTTGATTACATATTTTATGAAAACTGCATTAGTGGTTTTTGAGAAGAAATTTTTTAAGTGGTTTTCTATTTTTAGAAACTAAAATAAAAAATGGCAGAATGACACTCATTTTTCACATTTTAAAGACCATTATTCAAAGGCGTTTTCCGTTAAATTTAGTCAAAAATCTTCCATGTGGATTTTAAGAAGTTATTGGGGGAGTTTTCTATTTTTTGTAATGGCAGCTAAATACAACTACAAATCAGCTTAATTTGTACAAATTTGAAAGGCATTCATGCCAAAGTGCTTTCTGTCAAATTTTATTCAGGTGTTTTGAAGTAACTGGAAGTTTAATTTATTTTTAGTAACAGCAGTCATATTTAACAGGGTCTCGGCATCATCTGAACAAATGTGAAAGGTCTTTATGCTAGGGTGCTTTCCATCAAATTTGGTCAATGGCTTAATTCTGTTGTCCTATTTCATCACAAATTCCCATCATTTGCAAAATTTTACAGGCCTTCATATCAGGGTGCTGTCAAATTTGTGCAGCTATTTTTGATACCAGTTGTTTCTAGAATGTTCTATTTTTAGCAACAGTGGCCATATTTATGACTGATCTGCATCATTTGTTTAAACTCGAGAGACCTTTATACCTGTATGCAAAGTAAGCTGAAAATAATAAAAATTGATGGATGGACAACAATGGATGCTGGGCCGTACCATAAGCTCACTTGGGCTTATGGCAAGGCAAGCTAAAAACTTTGGGTTAGGAATACAGTTACGATGGGTGCATCCATAATAAAGTTAAAAGAAAGCAATTAAATTATAAAGGAAGAATAAAATGCATCATCACTGCCTAGCAGACTTTTCCAACGACTGATACAATGTAATCATCCAAGATCTTCAACATGCAAGACTGTTTACCAAGTTTGACCAAAATCCTATCAAAAATACAATCTCTAGAGTGGTAACAAGCCCAGCCAATCAGATGCAAGATCACCTCATTAATATGCACAGATCTTGCTCATAATAAATCTCAACTTCTTGAAATTATTAGCCTATTTACCAAGTTTTATCAAAATCAGGCAGAAATATCGTATCTGGAGTGGCAACATTTTCAGCCAATCATAAACAACATCACCTCATTAATATGCATAGATCTTGCTCATAAAAAAACCTCGAACATCTTTAAGATATTAGCTTTTTTACCAAGTTTGATCAAAGTCATGTCAGAAACATCATCTCAAGAGTGATAACAAGCTCTGCCAACCAGATGCATGATCACCTCATTAGTATGCATGGATCTTGCTCATAATGGACTTCATCAGAGATCTTGAGAATATAATTTATATTCCAAGTTTAATAAAAATCAGACCAGAAATATGGCCTATAGAGTGGTAACAAGCAACTATTGATGGACAATACAAGACAGATACATGGCCATACAATAAGTTCACTTAAACTTATGGCCAAGTGATCTAAAATTTGGTACCCCCTTCTTTGTACAACTAGCAATTTAAATGAAGTCAAATTTGCACAAACAACAACTTTTAATAATTAAATATTAATTGAAAGCATGTTGGAAAACCAAAGTTTGGAGAAGATGGGCACTCTGCAACCACAACTCTTCTAAACGATGATGTGGAATTCTGGAAATCCATATCATTCAAGGTCTCATCAATGCAGAGATGAAGGATAATTTTGGGGTTGAAATGCAACAAAGCTTAGTAAAGTCATGCTACTGAAACCAAAGTCAGACAGGCAATCAGGGCCACAACTCCTGTAAATGAAGCTGTAGAATAAGTGAAATCATACTCACTCAAGGTTTCGTCAATCTGAAGCCACATGCCAAATCTGGTTGAAATCCAAAAAATTTTGGTGAAGTTATCTTGCATAAGCCAAAGTCAATAGGACTAGCTATTAGGGAAACCACAACTCAAAAGCAAGAGTCCCTCGAGGGGACTGATGCTCTACCAGCTGAAATGAATTTCCAAGAATTCAAGAGAAGGCCATTTCTTCTTTTTAACTGCTTAGTGTTGAAACCATCTCCGACATTCTCGAGCAACAAGTTTTTCAAATTAGCCATGGTGGCAGCCATATAGACAGCATTTGTATTCAAGACAAACTAGACACCATTAGAAGACTTTTGGTGAACATCCATTCAGGAGAATCAGTGACAATATTTTTATGTTCATTGTGACAGCCATATTTAGGGTCAGATCAGCATTCTTTTCATTCAGGACCAACTAGAGATCATAATTAGTCTTCAGGTGAAAACCCCATGTAGATATTACTTTTTTTTTTTTAGGAGTACATGTAGCAAGATTTTCAACATAGCTGCCATGGTGGCCACAAACTACATCTTAAGAATTATAGTGAAAAACCAATGCTCTATTGCTGATACAATTTTTCATCAGGCGTAGCAGTATTCATCAGGCGTAGTAATAAAAAGATTTTCAAGATGGCTGCTGTGGTGACTATATTTGATGTCAGTTCAGCACCATTTTCATTAAGATCATTTCTTGTGATGAATGTGTGTGTAAAGTTTCATGGCAATCCTCTAAGTAGTTTAGGAGGTGTAGCAATATCAAACATTTGCTAACGGATGGATGGGCATCAAACAGGTTATCCACAAGTTCTTCTGGGCCATGACCAGTAGAACCAATAAATCACATTCCCTCAAAAAGTTCCATAATCGAGTTAACATAAAAAAAACTTTGGTCACACAGGGTGGAGGTTGATACACTTAGCAAGAACATGTGGACACTGGGAGGATATGCACTATGTCACTGGGAGGATACGCACTATGCATATACATGATCAGCACAGTACCATCATATCTCTGTGACTTGTTCTATATGAAGAATGTCAATCTCCAATGATGGATTTGATAGTCTGAAGCTTTTCTGTGGAGTTTTCATGCCACATTTTGGCAAGTATTTATATAATACTTGAAGTCATTATATGGAATCTTCCATTTAGAAATGGGTAACTGAAGGGCAGCTTTGGCTGCTTTATCTGCCCTTTTATTACCCTTAATACCAATATGACTACGCAGCCAACAGTACAGAATACTTTTTCCAGATTGTATGATCAAATCACGTGTATGTAAGATCTGGCATATTGAAGTAACATATAAATGGATATATACATGGACAACACTTTTAATAAGCAAGTACAAGATACAACCACCAACAAAACACGTAACGAAAAGTTACATGGGGCATTTGTGAGCATTATTTACTCTTTGTATTAGCGAGTAATGCAACAAAGTGGTGTTATTTTTCTGTACCGGAAGTTTGCAACACTTTGCATTTCCATTAAAATTACCAGATGGCAGTCAAACAGAATGAGCGTTGTTTCACAAGCTTCGTTCATTCATAAAACTAATATTCATGCGCATGGCAGCTTTTCAAAAATTAATTTGGTTTGTGCTTTAAGATGAAGTTCGTATTAAAGAGGTTGAAATTTTAGCAATTGTGTTTTTCAGCTACATAGTGATTTTATTAAATTATCTGAAATATAACAAAAATATCATCATCACAGTAATATGATTTTGATTACTAGTTCACGTCTCGTCAGCATAGAAAATCTGGATCATGACTCAATGATTCGCGTCTCGTAATGATCCAGCTTTTCTTATGCCGACAACTTGATGTGATCCAGCAATCAAGATTGCATTACTGTGATAATAATATATATTTACTGAACACATCCAAGATCTTGATGATGCAAGCTTATGTTTATAGTTTGATCACAATTGGATTAGAAATAGGGCCTCTACAGGGGAAACAAGCTCAGCCAATCAGATGCAAAGTCACCTCGTTAGTATGTGTGGATCTTGCTCATTACTGAACTTTGTCCGACAGCTTTATGAGATAAGTATACATTCCAAGTCTGATCAAAATTGGATAAGAAATATGGCCTCCTGAGTGGCAGCAAGCGCAGCCCATCTGATGCAAGATCACCTAATAAATATGCGAGATCTCATTATAAAATCCATAAAAAACTGAAAATAAAATAAATGCATATTTTAAATTCGATCAAAACGAGATAAAAAAATATATTGCCTCACAGCAGGAACACAATAGCATCCCACTGGCGAAGGAGCTCTAACTCATTGAATGCCTTGCTTTGTATCATTTATGAATGGTCATTGCATAATCACGTCAACTCTTTTACACAGGACACAACATTTTTAGCATGTGCATTCTAGGACGTGCACAAATAAGAGTTCCTTGAAGGGACTGATGCTCTACTGCACAAAAAGAATTTCCAGGAATCCAAGACAAGACTGCATCTTCTTATTAACTGGAAGTGTTGAAACCATCTCCAATATTCCAAGATTTTTCTGCCATGTTTGCCACAACGGATATATGATCTACACCAATTTCATTTAGAACTAACTTGACATCACAAGTATTTTGCTGAAACCCCATGTTGATATTATCATCCAATCAGAAGTACTGTATATACTTGCGTACAAGCCTATTCGCGTATAAGCCGAACCCCCAAACTGAATAGGTAAAAACATTAAAAAGTGCATAACCCACACACAAGCTGACCCATGAAATATTACTGGTAAATTAAATATTATCCACTGCAAACTGAAGCGTCCGTCAGTGTTATTTACCGTGGGTGTTTACTAGCAAGTATATTGCATCCATTTGCGTGCAAGTCTGAACAACCGGTGTTAGTATTATATTTTGTGTTTTGCTGTAATAACACCGTGTTTGATGCAATAAAAGTTTTGATTTGATTCATATTTTCTTTTTCC
The DNA here is from genome assembly GCA_029931535.1 of Margaritifera margaritifera. Classification (NCBI taxonomy): domain Eukaryota; kingdom Metazoa; phylum Mollusca; class Bivalvia; order Unionida; family Margaritiferidae; genus Margaritifera; species Margaritifera margaritifera. The sequence continues at coordinate 250,617 of JAQPZY010001089.1, read as the reverse complement.
ACCAGCCAGATCTAATTTCTAAGTGATATTTCCCATGTTATCTGCCAGTGCATGTGGGCTGACAAGCCTGTGGCTTGTAAAGGCAGCACTGCCCGACTTTGTTTTCAAGATGACAATCCTTTTGCTCACTCTGCAAATTTGATACTTGTTCAGTGCCAAGTAGAGTTGTACACATCTTACAAATATTTGTTTGACCATAATTCCTTAGCACCCTTTGTTTTCCCACATCACAACCTTTTGATCAAGCTGCATATTTGATACTTGTTCAGTGCCAAGTAACAAGAGGGTGGTAATTTGAACTGCGTGATCTTGCCGCACAATTGCATCCTTTAATAGAGTTCACAGACTGTATGATCAAAGTGTCACTTACAGAGCCCAAGCTCAATCTCCACATAAGCACCCGCATACGACAGTCAAGACGAGGAATCGGAGTCAGACAATATTTACGACTAGATGACGGAGGATTTCAGCACTATAACTGGTCACTCAGATGATGCGGATAATTCTTGGGATTTGTACCAGACGACATTAGACAGTAACCTTTATAGGATACCGTGAATTGCAAAAGTGTGGACTCGACTTTCCTTGTTTATTTGTGAGACGTGTGGAATTAACATATTACGGGATATTGTGAATTGGATCATTCTGGGCTGCTATTTTTATGCTGGATTTATCATATCAACAGATTTAAAATGTCAATCATTATAGATTTCTATGGATTTTTATGACACGAACAAAATGCAAGTTGTCAATTTATTTGCGACTTATTCCACTTGATAATATACCTAATTGTGTTTTACACTGGTTTTGTCTTGGTTATTCCTTACTATCCATCCATCCAGTCTCCTCCAATATATATTGGTAGTAAACAAGAAAAATTTTCAACTTTAGACCTTGTCCGGCGGATAAGCAGACCTACCTTCTTCCAGGCCCCCCCCCCCCCCCAATTATTCGGCTTATACGCAAGTACATACGGTAACCATAAGATTTAAATGATAGATACCATGCTGGCCATACTGGCTGTCCGATCAGCATCATTTTCATTTAGGACCAACTAGATACCATAAGTCTTCTGGTGAACAACCCAGGTCTATACGACTTTCCATATAGGAGTAGTAGTGATGGTGTTTCAAGATGGCTGCTGTGGTGGCCATATTGGATGTCTGTTCTGCATCATTTTCAATTAGGAACAACTAGACTTGACAAGTCTTCTGGTGAAAACCTCATGTTGACACAAAATTCCATTAGGAGCAAAAAGATTTTCAAGATGGCTGTTGTGGTGGCCATATTGGATGTCAAATCAGTACCCTTGTCATTTAGGATCAACTAGACATCATAAGAAGCAGAGATGCTGCCAGGATTTGATCCAAAGGGGGGAGCTCCCCACTTGTCACCAAAATAAGGGGGATGTAGAAAAAAAAGCGAGGGGAGGAGTTAACGGCCATAGTTCAATATTTACCGAACACATAAATATCCATCTTTCTTTCTTCCTGCTCTATTGAAATCAAAATCCTCAAAAGATCTCTCCTCTAGTTGTATAAGCATTAATCTGTTGATCATTTTTTAGCTTGATTTGTTCTTCGTGTATAAATATTGTTTGGTGTTGAGAACCCGCTTTCACATATGCATTGCTAGCTAAGCCAGCTTGAACAATTTGGAAAAATATTCTTTATGGTTATGTACAATTTACAACGGTTCATAGGTTTTTGTCTCGATATCTCTGCTCCAAAATAATATTTTTCACTAACAAGAGCTCTGCCAACGTTTCACTTTCTTGAATCAGTGCTTTGCTGACTACTACATGTATCCCAGTTTTCTCATCTGTTCTACAATTTTGTATTATGGTTTAAAGTCTATCAGTGCCATAGTCAGTTTGTTCAGGCAGAGTTATTCTGATCAAAAATAAATATCCTTACTATTTAATTTCTTTTTAGATTTTTATTTATTCAATTTATCTTAACCCTTAGAGTGCTATACATTTTTGTAGCACAAGATCTCTCAAGGCAGAAATCCTGTACTTTAATTAGGCTTAGTATTCTGCCTTTTTGACATTTAATTTTGAAGGACCACTTAATAGGGGGTTGACTGGCATGCCATCTGTTTTGTCCATCCAGCATGTACATCGGACTCGTATTCAACATAATTTTCAGGTTCAAAATTACTCACTGGTATTTCCAGTAACACTTTCCGGACTCCAATAATGTTGTATACTTCAAAACTTTAAAAATCATCATCATCATCGCTATCATCAGCCAGTATTTGCCAAATGAAAACGTCATCTCAAGCTGAACCATGTTGGGGGTCAGCCATTTTTGCATTATCTAGGGGCCCTTACTTGAAACATGCATTTGTAAAACTTCCTAAATGGATGCACGGTTCAACCTCGATAATGCTTCTTCCAGGGCCCAATGTATCAATCAAATTTAGTTTTACAACCGTTCATGTCAAGCCGAAGTACTCAGATGTGTAAACAGTTGCCTACCGAAAAAAGACCGATAACGAGACAAGCGCTATGAGACCTCTACTGGCTTTAGTTCAATAAAAACTGTACTGTGCAGAGCACATTTTTATATGTGAGACTTTAAACTAATTTGCGGGAGTTCTCGTGCATCACTGCTTTCCAAGTGCGCAAATTCGCACAAATTTTGCACGATTTGCGTGCCCTGGCAGCATCTCTGAAGAAGTATATTTTTGAAATCCCCACGTTGATATGACCATCCATCAAAGAGTAGCAATATGATTTTCAAGATGGCCACTGTGGTGACCATATTGGATGTCAGAGTGGCACCTTTTTCATTTAGGATCAAGTAGACTATGGGATGAATGTGTGTGTCAAGTTTTACGACAATCCTCCAAGTAGTTTAGGATGAGTATCAATAACAAACTTGTGCTAACAGATGAACAGACAACAGGCCACCCCATAAGCTCTTTTGGTCTATGACCACTGATATAACCATCCGTTCAGGAGTAGCAAGATTTTCAAGATGGCCACTGTAGTGGCCATACTGGATGTTGCAGCGGCACCATTGTCATTTAGGATAAAGTAGACAGTGGGATGAATGTGTCAATCCTTCAAGTAGTTTAGGATGAGTAATTTCAACACAAACTTTAATGCCGAAGATGCCTTCATATCTGCTGATTCCACTGCCAGAAAAGTAATACATACATCTCATCATGCTCACACATGTGGTCTAAAAATGAATGGACAGGCAGATGGACATGTGCACATCAAAAATCATCCAACATATGGCATATATACAAGAGAAACAAAAAGAATTTTCATTGGCCAAGATTTATTGAACAATCTTGAGAAGCTCAAGGTTATGATGTCTCCATTATGGATTCCTCTGTGTGCTTGCCCTTGTCAGCTTGTTGTTTGGACCTCGCCTTTCTCTCCAAGATTCGCTTCCTGTCTTTGTCCATTTTTAGTTTAATGATGACTACCTGCAATTTACACAGAGGTTTTCATTCACTGAAAATGTTACTGCCATAGAACTGGCAATGACTTCACACCATTAAAATCTGAACCTATGTACCCCCCTCCCCCACAACATGAATTTTGAGTTTTTGAACACTCATTAATTAAACCTGAATTTTGCCAAACTCTAATTGTTCCAATCCCTCATAAAATTACAGGCACTGACGCAATAAAATTAAGATCTGATAGTCCAAAATGCTAGCTTTTCCAGGGCAGCCAAGTGGATTTAACAAGCATGAAAACTGTCAAAGTGTTGAGCAGTGTAAATGTGACTTCCCTTTTTCCTTTATAGTCACACAGATCTTAAACTGCCACCTCTGGGATATTAGCATTGTGTTTTGGTCATTAACAAGTCATATGGAAAATAGTTTACGCGAGTAGTTTAAAGGAGATAACTCTAAGTTTGTTACTTATGAGTCTTGTGTCAGGACAAGTAGCATCCCTTGAGTAATGCTTGGAGAGAAAAAAGAACAGATGCAGAGAATATAATAGATGTGAAATCTTATTTTTTAATTATGATCTAATTATTCGTATATATTATTAATCTAATTATAAATGAATTACAACATTACAAAAAATGACCCTAATAGACAGTTGGATGCTTAATAGGTTTATTTCTTCAATAATTTGGTTTATGGTTCTTCAAAAAGTGGTTTTCTAAGGCAGGTGATTATTCATGATGATGATCTTTATGGCCGCTATGACTACTATAAAACTAGTATAATGCACAGGCTTCTGGATCTTGTATAAAGGAAGTTGGATTGATTTAAGGAATAGCTGATAAATCAGAATCAAAAATAAAAATGTGAAAGATACATATGAAATTAGCAATTACTCATGCTGGAAACTTTTTCTACATAAAATTTTCTTCATCGAATTGAATTTTTGCACCATAAATTTTATTACGTAGCTTGCTTTTTAAAAAAAGCAACCAAATACAAGAGCAAAAATATTTTGGAAAACAGAAAACAATGAATCACCTTCTGCACTTTTAGGTGCAGAAAGAACAAGCTATAAAGAATTTATATCTGCTGTTTAGTCGGTAAAGGGCTGTAACCCATAAAGAGGGTTACTCTCCTGCTCACTAAACATTTCTTATATCCCCTCAATGGTACTAGTATCGGGACATGGCAAGTCCCACCACTAAACCCTCTGGGGAAAGAGTGACAAGAACAGAATCTCATTAGACAAGTATCACAAGAGTAATCAAAGAACTGGTCTTTGGTCAAGGTACGTGGTGATAAACTAAACTTATTTTGCAGATACCATTATATTCGCGTTGGACTTGCCATGATCATGACCCCTCACCCCTAGACCACAGAATCTACAGGCTTCTTTATTACCCTAAGCGCAAGCCCTCCACAAACTTTGGCCAAGGTATGCAGTCTAGAAGTAAAGTTATTATGCAAAAGTAAAAAATTTTCCTTTGGTCATCATGACCATGAATTTTTACCTCTTTTGACCCCCAAAATCAATAGGATTATTTCTTAATCAATGTGCAAGTCCTCCACAAAATTTGGTTATGGTGCACGGTTGAGAACTTAAGTTTTTGTACATAACCATATTTTTTTTCCTTCAGTGACCATGACCTTTGCCCCCCAACTTTTATAGGTTTCTTCCTTGCCCCAGGTGGAAGCCATCCACTTTTAGGTGCAGAAAGAACAAGCAATGAAGAATTTTTACCTGTTTAGTTTGGTCAAGGTATACGGTCTAGAACTCGAGTTATTATGCAAAAATAAATCATCTTCCTTCAGTTATCGTGACCAAAATCAATAGGTTTCTTTCCAACCTAATGTGCAAGTCATCCACAAAATTTAAAGCAAGTACATGGTCGAGAACTGAAATTTTTGTACAGAAATAAATTTTCTGATTTCAGTCAGCGACCTTGACCTTTGACAGTTTGATCCAAACTTTAATAGGCTTCTTCCTTACACCAAGTGCAAGCCATCTACTTTTAGGTGCAGAAAGAACAAGCGTTGAAGAAATTGTATCTGTTGTTTAGTCGGTAAAGGGCTGTAACCCATAAAGAGGATTACTCTCCTGCTCACTAAACATTTCTTGTTTCCCCTGATAATACTAGTATTAGGACATGGCGAGTCCCACTACTAAACCCTCTGGGGAATGAGTGACAACAACCAAATCCCATTACAAGAGTAAGCGAACAACTGCTCTTTGATCAAAGTATGTAGTGATAAACTAAACTTGGTGTGCAGATAACTTGATGTTCTTATTAGACTGCTATGACCATGACCTCTCCAGACCTGCATTCCCTAGAAAGACCTTCTAAGTAAGGCATTAAAATTTGTTTTCCGTTAAGTTAGACTAATTTTCAGTAAGGTATAACAAAATCTCATGCACTGTTATCGTCTACGTGGAAACAATGCATTTAAAAAGTTCATAAGTGTCGTCCGAGACTAATGTAGCAAAGGCAAATGTTATGTTCAATTAAAAAAGTTTGTAAACTACACTTAGACCTTAATTACCTCCAGTACAGTTTTATAAAATCAACATGGCATGATCTCCAATAAACATAACTGTTGCCTTTCCTGCTTTTTCCCCCCAAGAATCTAAATATTCCTGTTTATACTTCTATGCTGACTGTTTAAATGTTTTTTAAGCGGTTTATTGTCCCTTTCATTTTCAAAGTGTTTTTGTTTGCTGGACACCATTTCTAGAAAATGCTATAAGCACCAGCTTGATCATGCAGAAGTTAGGCATGAAAAACATGGGCTGTTTAAAGTATCTGAGGTAAAAGTTTGACTGGTTCCCTGACCAACTCCCCTGAACATATCATGAAACCCAGATCTGGATCAAACACAGACAAGTCAGTTTCCAGATTTGAACGCAACTATAGTATTTTTGTAACTTTTGCTGTTATTCCACAAGTTTGTAATTTATGTGTCATTAATACTTGCAGTCAAATCGTAATGTTTGGCAGGTCTACCCCTCAGCCTTAGACCACAGAATCTATTGCTTTCTTTATTACCCTAAGTGAAAGCCCTCCACAAATTTTGGTCAAGGTATGCGGTCTAGAACTCGAGTTATTATGCAAAAATAAATAGTCTTCCTTCAGTTATCGTGACCATGAACTTTGACCTCAACACCAAAATCAATAGGTTTCTTTCCAACCTAATGTGCAAGTCATCCACAAAATTTAAAGCAAGTACATGGTCAAGAACTGAAATTTTTGTACAGAAACCAATTTTCTTCTTTCAGTCAGTGACCTTGACCTTTGACGGTTTGATCCAAACTTTAATAGGCTTCTTCCTTACACCAAGTGCAAGCCATCTACTTTTAGGTGCAGAAAGAACAAGCGTTGAAGAAATTGTATCTGTTGTTTAGTCGGTAAAGGGCTGTAACCCATAAAGAGGATTACTCTTCTGCTCACTAAACATTTCTTGTTTCCCCTGATAATACTAGTATTAGGACATGGCGAGTCCCACTATTAAACCCTCTGGGGAATGAGTGACAAGAATCAAATCCCATTACAAGAGTAAGCGAACAACTGCTCTTTGATCAAAGTATGTAGTGATAAACTAAACTTGGTGTGCAGATAACTTGATGTTCTTATTAGACTGCTATGACCATGACCTCTCCAGACCTGCATATACCCTAGTAAGACCTTCTAAGTAAGGCATTAAAATTTGTTTTCCATAAGTTAGACTAATTTTCAGTAAGGTATAACAAAATCTCATGCACTGTTATCGTCTACGTGGAAACAATGCATTTAAAAAGTTCATAAGTGTCGTCCGAGACTAATGTAGCAAAGGCAAATGTTATGTTCAATTAAAAAAGTTTGTAAACTACACTTAGACCTTAATTACCTCCAGTACAGTTTTATAAAATCAACATGGCATGATCTCCAATAAACATAACTGTTGCCTTTCCTGCTTTTTCCCCCCAAGAATCTATATATTCCTGTTTATACTTCTATGCTGACTGTTTAAATGTTTTTTAAGCGGTTTATTGTCCCTTTCATTTTCAAAGTGTTTTTGTTTGCTGGACACCATTTCTAGAAAATGCTATAAGCACCAGCTTGATCATGCAGAAGTTAGGCAAGAAAAACATAGGCTGTTTAAAGTATCTGAGGTAAAAGTTTGACTGGTTCCCTGACCAACTCCCCTGAACATATCATGAAACCCAGATCTGGATCAAACACAGACAAGTCAGTTTCCAGATTTGAACTAAACTATAGTATTTTTGTAACTTTTGCTGTTATTCCACAAGTCCGTAATTTATGTGTCATTAATACTTGCAGTCAAATCGTAATGTTTGGCAGGTCTGCCCCTCAGCCTTAGACCACAGAATCTATTGCTTTCTTTATTACCGCAAGTGAAAGCCTGCCACAAATTTTGGTCAAGGTATGCGGTCAAGAACTCGAGTTATTATGCAAAAATAAATCGTCTTCCTTCAGTTATCGTGACCATGAACTTTGACCTCAACACCAAAATCAATAGGTTTCTTTCCAACCTAATGTGCAAGTCATCCACAAAATTTAAAGCAAGTACATGGTCGAGAACTGAAATTTTTGTACAGAAACCAATTTTCTTCTTTCAGTCAGTGACCTTGACCTTTGACGGTTTGATCCAAACTTTAATAGGCTTCTTCCTTACACCAAGTGCAAGCCATCTACTTTTAGGTGCAGAAAGAACAAATGTTGAAGAAATTGTATCTGTGGTTTAGTCGGTAAAGGGCTGTAACCCATAAAGAGGATTACTCTCCTGCTCACTAAACATTTCTTGTTTCCCCTGATAATACTAGTATTAGGACATGGCGAGTCCCACTATTAAACCCTCTGGGGAATGAGTGACAAGAATCAAATCCCATTACAAGAGTAAGCGAACAACTGCTCTTTGATCAAAGTATGTAGTGATAAACTAAACTTGGTGTGCAGATAACTTGATGTTCTTATTAAACTGCTATGACCATGACCTCTCCAGACCTGCATACCCTAGAAAGACCTTCTAAGTAAGGCATTAAAATTTGTTTTCCATAAGTTAGACTAATTTTCAGTAAGGTATAACAAAATCTCATGCACTGTTATCGTCTACGTGGAAACAATGCATTTAAAAAGTTCATAAGTGTCGTCCGAGACTAATGTAGCAAAGGCAAATGTTATGTTCAATTAAAAAAGTTTGTAAACTACACTTAGACCTTAATTACCTCCAGTACAGTTTTATAAAATCAACATGGCATGATCTCCAATAAACATAACTGTTGCCTTTCCTGCTTTTTCCCCCCAAGAATCTATATATTCCTGTTTATACTTCTATGCTGACTGTTTAAATGTTTTTTAAGCGGTTTATTGTCCCTTTCATTTTCAAAGTGTTTTTGTTTGCTGGACACCATTTCTAGAAAATGCTATAAGCACCAGCTTGATCATGCAGAAGTTAGGCATTAAAAAAACATGGGCTGTTTAAAGTATCTGAGATAAAAGTTTGACTGGTTCCCTGACCAACTCCCCTGAACATAACATGAAACCCAGATCTGGATCAAACACAGACAAGTCAGTTTCCAGATTTGAACGCAACTATAGTATTTTTGTAACTTTTGCCGTTATTCCACAAGTCCGTAATTTATGTGTCATTAATACTTGCAGTCAAATCGTAATGTTTGCAAGGTCTGCCCCTCAGCCTTAGACCACAGAATCTATTGCTTTCTTTATTACCGCAAGTGAAAGCCCTCCACAAATTTTAGTCAAGGTATGCGGTCTAGAACTCGAGTTATTATGCAAAAATAAATAGTCTTCCTTCAGTTATCGTGACCATGAACTTTGACCTCAACACCAAAATCAATAGGTTTCTTTCCAACCTAATGTGCAAGTCATCCACAAAATTTAAAGCAAGTACATGGTCGAGAACTGAAATTTTTGTACAGAAACCAATTTTCTTCTTTCAGTCAGTGACCTTGACCTTTGACGGTTTGATCCAAACTTTAATAGGCTTCTTCCTTACACCAAGTGCAAGCCATCTACTTTTAGGTGCAGAAAGAACAAATGTTGAAGAAATTGTATCTGTGGTTTAGTCGGTAAAGGGCTGTAACCCATAAAGAGGATTACTCTCCTGCTCACTAAACATTTCTTGTTTCCCCTGATAATACTAGTATTAGGACATGGCGAGTCCCACTATTAAACCCTCTGGGGAATGAGTGACAAGAATCAAATCCCATTACAAGAGTAAGCGAACAACTGCTCTTTGATCAAAGTATGTAGTGATAAACTAAACTTGGTGTGCAGATAACTTGATGTTCTTATTAAACTGCTATGACCATGACCTCTCCAGACCTGCATACCCTAGAAAGACCTTCTAAGTAAGGCATTAAAATTTGTTTTCCATAAGTTAGACTAATTTTCAGTAAGGTATAACAAAATCTCATGCACTGTTATCGTCTACGTGGAAACAATGCATTTAAAAAGTTCATAAGTGTCGTCCGAGACTAATGTAGCAAAGGCAAATGTTATGTTCAATTAAAAAAGTTTGTAAACTACACTTAGACCTTAATTACCTCCAGTACAGTTTTATAAAATCAACATGGCATGATCTCCAATAAACATAACTGTTGCCTTTCCTGCTTTTTCCCCCCAAGAATCTATATATTCCTGTTTATACTTCTATGCTGACTGTTTAAATGTTTTTTAAGCGGTTTATTGTCCCTTTCATTTTCAAAGTGTTTTTGTTTGCTGGACACCATTTCTAGAAAATGCTATAAGCACCAGCTTGATCATGCAGAAGTTAGGCATTAAAAAAACATGGGCTGTTTAAAGTATCTGAGATAAAAGTTTGACTGGTTCCCTGACCAACTCCCCTGAACATAACATGAAACCCAGATCTGGATCAAACACAGACAAGTCAGTTTCCAGATTTGAACGCAACTATAGTATTTTTGTAACTTTTGCCGTTATTCCACAAGTCCGTAATTTATGTGTCATTAATACTTGCAGTCAAATCGTAATGTTTGCAAGGTCTGCCCCTCAGCCTTAGACCACAGAATCTATTGCTTTCTTTATTACCGCAAGTGAAAGCCCTCCACAAATTTTAGTCAAGGTATGCGGTCTAGAACTCGAGTTATTATGCAAAAATAAATAGTCTTCCTTCAGTTATCGTGACCATGAACTTTGACCTCAACACCAAAATCAATAGGTTTCTTTCCAACCTAATGTGCAAGTCATCCACAAAATTTAAAGCAAGTACATGGTCGAGAACTGAAATTTTTGTACAGAAATCAATTTTCTTCTTTCAGTCAGCGACTTTGACCTTTGACGGTTTGATCCAAACTTTAATAGGCTTCTTCCTTACACCAAGTGCAAGCCATCTACTTTCAGGTGCAGAAAGAACAAGCGTTGAAGAAATTGTATCTGTTGTTTAGTCGGTAAAGGGCTGTAACCCATAAAGAGGATTACTCTTCTGCTCACTAAACATTTCTTGTATCCCCTGATAATACTAGTATTAGGACATGGCGAGTCCCACTACTAAACCCTCCGGGGAATGAGTGAAAAGAACTGAATTTCAATACAAGAGTAGCACAAGAGTAAGCAAACAACTGCTCTTTGGTCAAGGTATGTAGTAATAAACTAAACTTGGTGTGCAGATACATTTTTGTTCTTATTAGACCTGCCATGAACATGACCTCTCCAGACCTGCCAACCCTAGCAAGAACTCCTCAGTAAGGCAGTGAATTTTTTTACCCGTAAGTTAGACAAAGTTTCAGTAAGGTGTAACAAAATTGTATGTACAGCTATTGTCTACATGTAAACATGAAGTTTAAAAATTTAGAAGTGTTATCTGAGACTAATGCAGCGAAAGCAAATGTTATGTTCAACTAAAAAAGGTTGTAAAGTACACTTAGACCTTAATTACCTCCAGCACAGTTTTAGAAACTGCAGTTCAAACCCCATGGAACTAATAGACTTCTAAACAAATCTCTCAACTTGACGTAATCTTTTGTTTGTTTGTTTTCTGTTTCTTCAATTTCAGGTGGTGATGGCAATCATCTCTCCTGCCATGAGACATACTCAAATCAACACAACATGATGTCCAATAAATGTAATTGTTGCCTTTCCTGCTCCCCCCCCCCCCAAGAATCCTAATATTCCTGTTTATACTTCTATGCCGACTCTTTAAATGTTTTTCAAGACGTTTTGTTTTCCATATATTTCGCTTATAAGTCCAACTGCAAACTATACAGACCCAGATCTGCCACCACATAATGTACCAGCAGATTTGTCTCTCTGCAGATTGTTAGGAGTAATCAGTAAAACAAACAACATAGGCCCTGATCTGTTGGCTGATTATGTGATGATAAATGAGTGTCCATGTTGTATACAGTGACTTGACTTGTACATGAGTATATATAGTATGTACAAACCTGCTGAAGAGTTACATGCAAACAAGAATGAGAGAGACAAGTTATTATGATAATTCACTACAACTTGTCACTTTTCTTTAGAGTCAAGATGCTTTTTTCATGAAGGATACTGAAAGGTTTACAAGAACAATGTTGATTCAAAAAAAGATATTGGTTTTAGTTACTGAAGATGACCTCTATGACAATAATTCAACAGCTGCAATTGTTGGCTATTGTTAGTCCGTGTCCCAATATCCCTAATGATTCACCCTGTTCATCAAAACATTCATCATGTAAACCCAGAAGTGTGATAAGAACAGGAGGTCAAAGTGGGCCTGATATCACTCACCTGACATAACTGACCATTTCACTAAGCATGCGTGTGTAGTATTGCAAGAACACAACCCTATGTAATCCATCTCACAACCTTTATAACACTGATTTTACCTACTTTACCATAGTCTGAAATCCTTCCAAAGATACAAATATAATAAATATGCATAGATTTTTATCACAAATGAAACGTCCAAGATCTTCATGACAAAAATCTATTTACAAAGTCTTATCAAAATCAGACAAGAAATATAGTCTCTGGAGAAGTAACAAGCTTAGCCAATCTGATGCAATATGATATCATTAATATGCACAGATCACACTTATAGTAAAACCCATCCAAGACCATGATGTTATAGGCTTATTTCCCAAGTTTGAGCAAAATCTGATTTAAATTTGGTCTTCAATGTGGTGACAAGATCAGCCAAACAGATACAAGACTGCCTCTTAAATATGTGTAGATCTTGGTCATGATCAAATTCATTTCACATCTTTATGATATAATACTATTTTAAAAGTTTAATCAAAATCTGTCCCACTTTCATAAAATGTCTCTACTTAGAGTAAACACTTTGCTCAAATTTTGCACGGAATTTTTTTAAAAAAAACTACCACACGATAACTATAATAAACCTAAAACTATTTGTTATTTTGTGCACTATACTGATATAACGACTTTTAATTTTTACTTTTTAAACTTTTACAGAGGGTCAACATCTCGAGTCAAGTATGTACTCAAGGTGAAGAAGTTTTATGAAAGGCGGGCCAGATTAAAAAACAGAGCCGTTAAGAGTCTTAACAAGTGCAGACAATCAGATGCAAAATCACCTCATTAATATGCATGGATCTCATAATCATACTGATCCTAAATCTTGATGATATAACCAATTTTCTCACTCTTTATCAAATTAGTTTAGGATTTTTATGACAAAAGCTTACAGAAGCTTATTCAAAATCGGAGAACATTATTGGATACACCAATTACATACCAATACATCCAGTAGGGATCAACATCTCTGTTTAAATGGGAGTCCAGGTATTTTTATTGTAATCACCGACTACATTAAATTAACCATAAAATAAAATATTGTAGTTAAATTACTCTGGCACTACAACTTCACCTTGATTGACATCATGTTATTTATAACATGGTACACACTTTTTCCACACCAGTCAAAAGATACATACTTTAGATGGGTGAATGCCAACATGAACTGATGCTCCATTGGCCTTTTCTCTCTGTATTCTCTCGATGTAAATTACAAACTTCTTCCTGTAGCACTGCACCACTTTGCCAACCTGCTGACCCTTGTAATGACCACGGACAACCTGCAAAACAAATAAGACATCAGTATTAGTAGTGATATTATTGTGAGCCTAAATTTTATTTCAATATCATGATAATAATATCACAATGTTTCAACCATGAAGACATGTGCCTTAGCCAAGTGCGAAGGCCAACGTTACAGTCTGCAGAAAATAACATAGTTTTTTCCCCATTGATCATTGCCTGTAGACTGTTGCTATTTACATGTGACAAACATGTATCAACTGAAATTTATCCCTGCTGATTATGGTAAATATGCTATTCAGTATTAGTGCTCCATTGACCATTTCTTTGTTTTGCCAACATTGCTCTAGCACCACCTTTATCAATACACCACAATGGTAATTTAAGATGACACAACTAATTACTAGCGTTGATGTATTATCAGTTACATCTCTCTTTACTGAGCTACATGTACTCAAAAGTATTGCTGACAAAGTATTTCCAGTCGATATGAAACCTCTAACTATCACAGCACTAACCGGATAATGCGCATGCTCTACGATGTTAACGTCCAGTCTAGTCTCGGACATTTATCTTGATCGAGTTCATCCCACTAAATATAATGTAATGTCATGAATGGAAATAAATGATCTATGTTGAGCTCCAGATAACCTGCATATCTACTAAAATAATAATCTATGGTGTACAAGATGAATCAAGCATGTAGTACAGCAGATATTTCAAGCTTCATGTTTCATTTTCAGCAGGAATATCAGATTGAAACATAATACACCTCTCCCTCAAGAACTTGTGCCTGGACAACTTGCGTACTTGTTTTTGTAACGCAGGGTCAGGTGTAGATCCCATTTTTAAAAATGAAAAATACCCAGAAAATTGGCCCCTATTTGTTGAACGTGAAGAAAATTATGATCTAAACTAGTAAATTAATATCTGATATATCGCTCATCTTATTGTCGGAAACGGTGGTTAGTGTCCAGAAATCTGATGCAACATCATGAAATTTGCAACTTTTAATAAGAAATCATATATAAGAAGAAAAAAAATTCAGTGCACTGCAAGTAACAATATTCAATGATATTTTGATCCATGAAAATGTCAGTGCGTACTGATGGCAGCACTTTAAGAAATAAGTGCCAACTAAATAAGTTTCGTCAAGTGAATTCATGTTTTAGTTCTATCTTTTAATTTGGTTTCAGTGTAATGATTATTAAATGCTATGTGCCCTCTTGTAGTCAAATGTAAAAAGTGTCAATCTACTGTCACACCTATGTCTGCGAGCATTGCCGAGAACCCAAGTGCCGACTGTTTTGATCTCAGATTTGCGTAAGTGTCTGTTGTATTGTTACAATCAATTAAAAGTAGACCTGCTTTGTATTATCACATTATGTCTTTTGTATCAAATCAAATAAAAGGAGTGGAATAATAAAAAAGGAAAGTTAAAAGGCATCCAAATCCTCAAGCTTAAGAGCTAGTGGTCATGACAGTGTGTCAATTCATTTTAACTGACCAGTTGAACACCGTTATAAATATTACCACATGGGTAACATAATTAAAGTATCGAACATTAATCAGTGGTTTATCCTGCTAATTTGCAGATGTGATAAACAATAGCAAGAGAAGCAAAGCAAATGGAGTACTTGGTGCATAAAAAGCTTTTTTCACATAAGGTTCATTATAGAGAAACGAGTTTCAAAGTTTGTAGTGAACTTGAAATTCCCGAATTGGCACTCAATGTTTGCTCAAGGATAAGCCAAAATGTCACTATTACTTGCAATGAAATCGCAGCATCAATATTTTATTAACTCTTTAACTATGATGGACGTGTATATCTGCTGCATATATGTGCCTTGCCTCCACAGTGACTGATAAATCCGCTTGTAAACAAAGCACTACTATTTGCCATAGTGGATATATCTGCTTGCTGGTTATGTGCCCTAGACCTCGGTGACAGATCCGCTCTGTATGTTCACATTACAATCTTATTTGTCAGTAATGGGTGGTAAAAGGACATTTAACCAATCAAAATAGAGTTAAATGATGGTTCTTGCTGTGAAAGATGTCATATACTAAATATGGGGATTTTCTACCATGTGATAGTTAATACATGCAGTTGTTGACAGTGGAAACAATGGCTTTTGCTAGCAATTTGGAATAGTAATCTTCAGGTTTTTCGAGGACGAAATCGATGATATTGATTTAGGAAGTGTTGGCAGTGACACTGAATTATTGTCTTTGTCAAGTCCGTCAGAAATTGAGATAGAATCAGATTGAGGGTTGAACACAAAACAACTCGATTTTTCATCAAATTTTGTTCTTCTTCACATTTTGAAACAAAATAACTTTGCACATCTGTTCTCAAATTTTTGGGCATCAATGCACAGTTTTCATAGATTTATCACTTTTTTCATTTACTATCTCCGATATCAATTTCTGCAATACTGTTGTAACTTGAGTTACAGTAGTATTGCACAACAGAGTAGTTTAATGGAGTTCTTTGATACCTGCAAAACTACTGTAACTCAATACAAGTTTATAGAATTTAACTTAAAATCATCTATTTCATGATTTGACAAAACAACTGAGGGAAATAAATCATGATTCATCTTTAGAAATTAGGATCAGTTCACTTTTTTCTCATTAAAAAAACATGTATAACATGTATATTTGCAAAAGAAACTTCTCTCTTTTGCGACCTTCACCCTAAATTTTGATGATTGAAAAAGTTTTTAAAAGCAGAAGATCTGAATGAAGAATCTAGTTAAGTATTATTTTTCTTTTTTTTTTTTTTTTTTTTTAATACAAAGAAAATGCTTTTGCTACATGTGGACTTTTTGGCTCAAGTTTATAATTCGAAAAGTTACTTTTCTGAATAAAAAGAATACAATATAATGCATGTATGTAAAAGAAAAGGGAGCAACCATTTTACAGAATTTTAAAAGTTGTAAAGGTTTTTATCAGCGATGCAAAAAAAAAAACTGATTCATTTTCACATATTATGCTTGCTTCTTTAGTGAAGATGCAAAATAAAAATGATGCAAGCAAAACTAGAAATATAAGGTACATAATATTGTACTTTAGATATTCACATTTCTTAAATATTATGGAAATATGGAAGAATATTTTATCAAATATCTAAATGGAAAAAAGCTTGAAGAATTATTACTATACTCATACAAATATGGACAGGGATGGGGGTGGGCTGGTCAAGATAATTTAAAGGGGGTGATGTATAAAGCTACATAAGAGTTTCCTATGACAGGAGGGAAATGTACTTCTTTATTTCATACACCACCATGTGTTCTATTTGATTTTAGGTACCATCAAGAGCCTGTGTGCATTAATGCATGAAGCTAACCCTCTGTTCAAGGCGAGTGGATGCCAATGCACCTGTAGTGTCCTTGTGGCATTTATCAAGGCATCCACAAAGCCCTTGGAAAACTATTCACAAGCCACATTGGACAAAATATTGATAAGGCAATCTTTTCAACCATATCTAATGCCCGATGAACTTCCCAGAAAAATATCCCTAGAAGGTGGATTTTGTCAAATAACATTATATGAACAAGCAGGTGATATACTGTTCCAATCCTGTGATGACACAGATCCAATCCAGAACCTTGAACAAGACATCAGATGTCTTGAAATTTTGAATTATGCCTTCTTGACAGTTGGTAGCAAGACACCATCATACACCATTGGGCTCCTTTGGACCAACAATCAACCAATTATTAGGTTTTTGACTCGCACAGTAGGAATAACAGTGGACTGTCATCAACAGTTGGTTCAGCAGTGGTGACAACTCATCTAAATATGAGGCCATCTGCTCAAGTTTATGAGACCTTACACCATCATTTAGCCTGGGAGACAGTTGCCCCTTTGAAATAGTTCCATGCAGTATCCATCATGGTACAAAGAACAGACTGTATATATGCGGACTCGTTCTCTACAATCACCACCAGTGCTAGCTTATTAGGTTTTAGTGACCAGGAATCATACACTGGCACAACATGGGTCACAAAAGACTTTGATACTGAAATTTCTGTTGAAAACATTCCTTTAGCTCATTTGAAACAAAATGTAGATGATCATGATGATGGTGGTTGTGATGATGATGATGATGACGACAATGATGATGATAGCTCTGATGACAATGTGACCCTTGCCCTGTTGGCAGGCTTTGCTAGTATTTACTGTGAAAGCTAAAAATTGCTGGAGAGAAACATATCATCATCGGACATTGAAATGTAAGGAAAATCATCAATATTAAGAGTGGATACCAAAAGCTATGATAAAGAGAGTGTGCATGTAAATATTATGGGGGACATACTCTATAAGGAAGGGACAGGAAAGGTAGCACTAAAAAATGATGAGGTTTTGATAAAAAAAAGTGTTGCAAGGAAAATAGGCAATATATGACTGATGGAACAAAGAATGGGGACAATTGTAGACAGAGTAAAAAGCACCATAGGGATAGCATGGAAATTAGAAGAAACTGAAGAAAAGAAGATTGCTAGCAGAGAAATCTAGCAACATTTCTAAGAAACTCTGGTCAGGTAAAGGATGTGGTCCTAAATATAGGTGTCATGAAAAAATACTTCAGGAAGAAAGGGAAAAAATCTTTCAAACATTCTGGTCCCTAGGTGATACAACAAGGCAAAGAGATTTTCTTCTTAAGTGTGCAAAACCATATGAAACCAAGCAACAGACAGTTTTGACAAGTAGAAGGTGTCTTTTAACAAATTATATTTTTGCTGTACATAATGTGGAACATAAAGTCTGTAAGATATTTTTCCTGAATACCATAGATCAGTGGTTCCCAAACCCCGGGTTGCAATGATCCTCATGACCCTATACTGGTTCTGCATTTTGGGTCACAAAAGATGGTATTGAGGGTTGTGATCAAAAAAGTTTGGGCCTTAGATATCAGTGACCAAAGAATTTACACAGCTGTATCCATGGCAGTGACTGCTGGGGTATTTTATGGGGAAGGAAGGAGGAAACATTCAAGCAGAACAAACAAAATATAAGAAGATCAATTGGCCAAAGTTAGACATCAGATCAAATATTTCTTGTGGAGATTCCAATAAAAGTTACTTACCCCCAAACCTTAATTTTTAAAAACAATGTCAAGATTCTATGTAAGCAAGCGTTTTGAAGATGGGTCTAAACCACTTTCAGCATCTATTTTTACAGCGGAATTGTTGATAATTCAATCTGGCATTTCATTATCCTGTAAAATTCCAAAATTCTAGTGACACTGAAAAATTAGAAATTAAAGAAATATATGACAATCGCATCAGGAACAAAAAAAAAAAAAGTAGAGAAAGCGAAAGTAAAACAAACAACATTCAGCACTGTCTCAAAGTGAATTGTTTCAGCTTTGATTTACAAGAGGTCCTTATGACACCAAAGTGTTTCGAGTCAGCCTGCTGTTATAAGAGAAGACTAACACTTTGAACCTCACACTTTACTATCTTGGAAATTCAGAGGGTTACAGCTTCATATGGAATAAAAGTTTATCTGGAAGAGTTTCGTGTGAAATTGCATCTTGCATTCACAAATTTTTTAAAGTTTGTAGTGAAGATGGGGGGAAAATGTTAGTTTTTTATTTAGACAACAGTGGAGGCCAAAACAAAAACTCTTCTTCTGTATCAATGCTGTTTTATGCCTTACAAAAATTCAATTTTAATCCACTGACCACAAGATTCTAGATAAGGGTCACACCCAAAATGAGAATGATAGCATACATACAGCAATAGAAAATGCCAGTAGAAACATAACAGTATATACAACTCCCCAGTGGACTGCAATTCTTAGTGCAGCAAGGCCTCAAAAACCCTACCTTGTAAAGGAAATGGACATCAATGATTTCAACAGTTTCAAAGTTTCAATGCAATTTAAAAGTCTTGCTCTGGATGTAAATTCTACTGGTCTATGATTCGAACAATGACCATTACAGCACAAAATGCAAACTTTATACAGTTTTGATCAAGGGCCCTGTCTATGAAATAAACCATGCTCAGCATCTTAGGCGAAGGCATGAAATTCCTCCCAATCCACATAACATCATCCTGCAACAACTGAAAGATAAAGACCTCTCATCTCAACAAAAAAAAAATGATGATTTAGTCAGCCTTTGCGAAGAAAAAATAATCCCTTCAGTACATCACCAATTCTTCCTTTCACTATAGTATGCATGAAATACTACTATTACAAATGACATTTTCATCACCACAGTTTATCCACTACATACTGAATAATAAATGGCACAGCATTACTTCATTGCTGTTGCATAAATATTTGTCAAAAAAAGCTCCACTGTTTCTGAATTCTCCATGAGCCTAAGTTGCATCTGGTTTATGGGCAGTTGTAATTTAAAAGTTCTTAACTTGTATATTCAGGCACAAAAGTTCTCAAAGCTGAATGCTTAAACTCGGATAAAGTTGATGTCCAAGAGGTCATTTTCTGTATTAAATGTATATTTAATTATTAAACGGACCCAAGTTTTGAGTTCACGATAGACACTTTCAGCAAAATTCTACTTGGGCCAATTTGATCTTAGTGGGTATACACAATTCTGTGTTTGTTAATAAAATGCAGTGAACTGCATGTTCATTTCATTAAAATCAATTACAAAAACAACAAAATACTGCATATTCATTTCATTTAAATCAATTACAAAAACAATGAAAAATTGCATTGATCAGTTTTTAGTCATATTGCATGCAGATAAAGGCACAGTCATGATATGGGTTCTTGTATTAGGAGATATAAAGTATTATTTCGCAAGATTTTCAATTTCAGCTCCAATTTATAAAATCTGATTATCAATTATGCAAAATTAGCCAATTAAATGCCAGAGTTTTGAGTTTAGTGTGAATTAAAATATAAGAATTATTTTGAATCATGGTTTCAGATCTTCCTACCATAATTTCTCCTACATAATCAAGTATAACTCAATTTTTTCCATGGTATTTCCCATATCTCCACTTATGTTTTTATTCTCATTTTGGGTATTCATCTCCTTTCCAATCTATTGTTATGGTGAGCAAAGCGTGCAAGAAACGTTACTTGATTCCACTGTCAAAACAACTGTAACTATAGGATTGTTTATTTTTCACAAATTATAATTGTAAAATGGAGCAACAGCTTGCAGCATGAACACAAAATGTATATTTTAATTGTTTAAAACAAATCAAAAATGATTAAAAACTTGTTTTGCTACTACAAAACAATTTAGATCAGCAATATACAAAATTCAGCTAGAAGATGAATTAGTTTCCCCTAGCTATGTAAATACTGCATCCATTTCCCATGTAGCCTCTATTGTATTGCCTATTATGTGGAGCTTAAGAGTTAAGAAACACTGCTATGGTCTGTGGATTTATTATGAGTAGATATCGTCTTTTCTTATGCAATTATAAAACAAACTAAACTTAGGGGAACTAAAAAACCAAAGAGATAGATTTCTTCTTTAAATATTTACCCCTGGTATTAAATGACAGAACTGTGGCTGAAACTAACAACTACGCAGCAAATGTATGAAAGATAAGCCAGACAATGTTTGACAGAAAAAAGGCAGCATGGGGTGTCCATTATGTGCAAGCAGTGTGATGTTCCTCTTTGTGTAAAACATAACTGCTTTTACAAATATCATCAACAGCAACTACAGAACTAGTAAAACACAATGACCAATTAAACATTTGACAAATTTCAGTGTTACAAACAGTGTGTTCCCCCAAATCAGCTGCAGTAGTAAAATCATTTTATTGATAATTATTCCCAACACAAATATAAAACAAGTATTAAACCATTTAACAGCCCCCCCCCCGTCGATGTCCAGCCGTGACAGCATCCCCTTCTAAAATTTTCCCAAGTCCCTCGGTAACTCGCGTCCTCACTTAAACTGCGATCTGCATTTCTGGACCCCATTGTGTGCGAGTTGTTGATAGAGAGTTGTAGTAGACACAATCATTAGAACTGACCTGACAGTAGAATTTTTTTACATTGCTCTTCAGGACGCTGAACAGAAAAAGGAAGAGCCGATATTGTACTCAAGAATGCAGTAAATGGCAAGAAAAAAAAGGGTGGTGTGGGTGTGTGTGCATCAAAATACTTCAACTTCGTTGTCCCTGTGAATTGGGACAAAATGACAGGTACTGGGGTGATCACTTCGCTAAAATCAACCCCTAGCATGGACCCAGGCAGTAACCCGGAAGTAAAGCAACTGAATTAGCGGACTTGTTAATGTGCTGATCATTCTGATTAAAAAACAATGAAATGGCAATTTTTGTAAACCAGTCTGTCGATTCTCCATCTTAATCATTTGCATTCTTATTGAACTTGCATAGAAGCAGTCCAAATATTTGATACCCTGACCAAGTCATGTTCTTAGAATATATAGCAGATGGTTTACACATGCTTCCTAGTAGACATTTTTAATTATTTGAACATCACATGCTAACAAGAAGCCCAAGTGGGCTTAAGAGCACTCACTGGCTTACATCTGCCTAATAGCTCAATGCATAAAGTTGGTCAAGAAATCTGGGTCAGCAAAATGATGTAGAAATTTCTTCAAAATTTCTTCAATGGTATATGTTGTGAAAACAATTCTGATGTATCTGCATTATTTGTGCAATATTTATTGGCATTTTTGCCAGATATGCGTAATTTTTACAAACTTTAAAGTCAGTTATGCCAGGGTGCTTGCTTTCAAATATATACAAATTCAAATCAGTGGTTTTTGAGAAATTGTTCAAAGGTTGTTAGTTTTAGTAACTGCAACCATCTTTGATGGCAGATTGGCATTATTTGCACAAACTTGAAAGCCTTGCTTGCCAGGATGCTTTCTGTTAAATTGGTCCAATTCTGTTCAGTGATTTTTTGTGAAGGTTTTATCTAATTTTAGTAACAGTGACCATATTTGTGTGTAGATCGGTATCATCTGAACAATTTAAAATAAAAAATCTTCAAGCCAGTGTGCCTTCTGTCAAATTAGGTCCAATTCTGTTCACCAGCTGTTAAAAAGGGGTCTTTAAGATTGTTCTATTTTTAGTAACAGCAGCCATATTTGATGGCATATTGGCATCATTTGTACAAATGTAAAAGCTCTTCATGCCAAGATACTTTCCGTAAAATGTGGTCAAATTCAGTTGTGTTTTTTGAAAAGTAGTTTTAAAGTGTTTTCGATTTTAGTAACAATGGCCATATTTACAGTTGGATCTGCATTATTTGTATAAATTGAAAGGCCTTAATACCAGGATACTTTGTCAAATTTAGTGAAAATTCTATTCAACAGTTTTTGAGACGAGATCCTATTAAGGTTTTCTTGGTTTAGATTGCTTTTATTCGCGAATTGTTTTCATGGTAGGTTGGCATCATTTCTAAAAATATGAAAGCTCTATGCTTTTCAGTAGTTTTGGAGAAGTCCTTTTAAGAGTTTTCTCTTTTAAGTAAGGGTGGCCAAATTTTATGGTAGATTGGCATCATTTGTGCAAATGTAAAAAGTCTTTAATGTGAGCGTGCTTTCTGTCAAATCTGGCCAAATCCTGCTTAGTGGTTTTTGAGAAGTCCTTTACAGATTTTACTATTTTAGTAATGGCAGCCATATTTAATTGCAGTTCAGCATCATAGTACAAACCTGAAAGACCATCATGCAGGATGCTCTCTGCCAATTGTGGCTGAAATTGGTCTAGTGTTTTCTGAGAAGTTGACAACAGCACACAGGCCAGACAAGCTATTTTTAAAGCCACACCCTATGATGTAAATAAGCAGATAAAACCATGATCTGGCCCACAGGCCATAGATTGCACATGCCTGGAGTAGTATATCATGCAAACTTGTTCAAAAATCTTCACATACAGCAAACCAGCCATATGAAGGCCATTTTTTGAAATATGACAAGTCAAATCCTAATTGTTCTAACCCTCTAGGGGAGCAGATGAATCTCGGAGATTTACGCAATTAGCTCAAAGAGAACTTGGACATCATCTGCTCATTCAGATTTTCAAAAATTACCTATGACAGCATAAATAAATGCTTACTAGTGACAACAAACTGTAGTAGTCATCGGACTACAAAGTGGATACCCTATGCAGACACTGTGCATTTCCAGCGAATTCCAAATTTTCAATAGGCATTGCGCTCTGACATCACACCACAATATAAATGTCAAAATATCTCAAATGGGGTAGGAAAGGGCAGAGCAAATTTAGACTAAAAGACTGTAAACCAGACTTTTGTACTTGTCAAATTGCTATTGTAGTGCCATGCCCATCAAAATCCCCATTATGATTAACCATTCCGTCTTGAAAGGATTAGCAATCACGGAGACATATTTTGTTCAAAGGTTCAAATTTGTATCTGTTGTGAAAACCCTCACAATGCCGATACTGTCACAATGAATGACCTTCTTACCCTGCTTTCACTAAAGCACAACAGGTTCTGCCTTAAATCATCTGCCTGGAGTTACAATATGTAATGACCCAAGTGAACGAGGTCCTTGTCTTTTTCTCTTATTAAGTTATGGGGATTTTTTTTATCAGATGATGTAGCTCTAAAAATATGTTTACTCAATCATCTATTTTTTACATTTAATGTCTGGAGAATCATTGTTTTCCTTGTGAACTTGTAGTGATTTTCAAGTAACCTTGGTGGTTTTCTAAAGCAAGATTTGTACTTATGAATTATGAATGACAATAATATTTAATAAATAGAAGTGTTGTTAATCTATCTGACATTATTTTGTGCAAAGGACTAATAAAGATTCAGCAGGACTCAAATTTCTCAATCCACTAGTATTTCTGGCTACAAGGAAATTTATGTTAAATTCTAGGCCTGTATAATAGCTGATTTATTAGTATGATCTTGTCCCACATTGCTGTAGCTTCTCCTGAAATCCTTAGCTCTGGGTTTTACAAGTTTTCTATAGGGCCAACACTTTGTAGTAGCGCTTTTTTAAAGTCCATTAACTGTAAACATCCTATTGGAGAAACTAGCGTCTATTTTTTGAGGAAATAACACTAAACATTACACATTCTTTAAAAGTGCATGAAATCTTGAGCTATGGACTTCATAGCAAGGTAATGAACTAAACACAGGTACAATGCAGAATTTGTGAACAAAGGTAACACATTAACTGCAAATAGGTACAAGCTGTTAAAGCTTGGGTCAGAGCTCTCTATAGGCCTTTGACACTGGAATCCTTGACCCTCACTCAAGGAATTGACCACATACTGTCTAATAATAATGTGTAACCCTATGTAATAAAATTGGATGGAAATGTTATAGGATGTGCAATGTTGTTTAGCTGGCAACTGGAATTCTCAACCAGATGATCAGAACTCCCCTGTTCACTAAATCCGTTTTTATTCCCCTCCTTTGACGGCAAACCGAGATGTCAACTCGGACTACCAACGCCTAAAAGGGGATAGTCTGCTCAATAGTGACAAGATTTTCTCCAAGTTATAGTCACTGAATAAACTGGAACAGGCCTCCTTAATTTTCAATATGCAAGTTCTTAACCCTATGCCAAGTGTCTTTTGCACAAGATTTTTTTTTTTAAGGGCTCCATCCATCACCTCTGCACGTCTTCCGCAAACCATGCTATGATATGCATGTT
This sequence comes from Margaritifera margaritifera, assembly GCA_029931535.1. Lineage (NCBI taxonomy): Eukaryota > Metazoa > Mollusca > Bivalvia > Unionida > Margaritiferidae > Margaritifera > Margaritifera margaritifera. The sequence continues at coordinate 225,552 of JAQPZY010001089.1, read as the reverse complement.
TGCATAAAGTCCCCTGTACAACTTTCACAAACAAAATCTATGTGTATGCAAATGTAAAAAGTCTTTAATGCGAGCATGCTTTCTGTCAAATCTGGCCAAATCCTGCTTAGTGGTTTTTGAGAAGTCCTTTACAGATTTTACTATTTTAGTAATGGCAGCCATATTTAATTGCAGTTCAGCATCATAGTACAAACCTGAAAGACCATCATGCAGGATGCTCTCTGCCAATTGTGGCTGAAATTGGTCTAGTGTTTTCTGAGAAGTTGACAACAGCACACAGGCCAGACAAGCTATTTTTAAAGCCACACCCTATGATGTAAATAAGCAGATAAAACCATGATCTGGCCCACAGGCCATAGATTGCACATGCCTGGAGTAGTATATCATGCAAACTTGTTCAAAAATCTTCACATACAGCAAACCAGCCATATGAAGGCCATTTTTTGAAATATGACAAGTCAAATCCTAATTGTTCTAACCCTCTAGGGGAGCAGATGAATCTCGGAGATTTACGCAATTAGCTCAAAGAGAACTTGGACATCATCTGCTCATTCAGATTTTCAAAAATTACCTATGACAGCATAAATAAATGCTTACTAGTGACAACAAACTGTAGTAGTCATCGGACTACAAAGTGGATACCCTATGCAGACACTGTGCATTTCCAGCGAATTCCAAATTTTCAATAGGCATTGCGCTCTGACATCACACCACAATATAAATGTCAAAATATCTCAAATGGGGTAGGAAAGGGCAGAGCAAATTTAGACTAAAAGACTGTAAACCAGACTTTTGTACTTGTCAAATTGCTATTGTAGTGCCATGCCCATCAAAATCCCCATTATGATTAACCATTCCGTCTTGAAAGGATTAGCAATCACGGAGACATATTTTGTTCAAAGGTTCAAATTTGTATCTGTTGTGAAAACCCTCACAATGCCGATACTGTCACAATGAATGACCTTCTTACCCTGCTTTCACTAAAGCACAACAGGTTCTGCCTTAAATCATCTGCCTGGAGTTACAATATGTAATGACCCAAGTGAACGAGGTCCTTGTCTTTTTCTCTTATTAAGTTATGGGGATTTTTTTTATCAGATGATGTAGCTCTAAAAATATGTTTACTCAATCATCTATTTTTTACATTTAATGTCTGGAGAATCATTGTTTTCCTTGTGAACTTGTAGTGATTTTCAAGTAACCTTGGTGGTTTTCTAAAGCAAGATTTGTACTTATGAATTATGAATGACAATAATATTTAATAAATAGAAGTGTTGTTAATCTATCTGACATTATTTTGTGCAAAGGACTAATAAAGATTCAGCAGGACTCAAATTTCTCAATCCACTAGTATTTCTGGCTACAAGGAAATTTATGTTAAATTCTAGGCCTGTATAATAGCTGATTTATTAGTATGATCTTGTCCCACATTGCTGTAGCTTCTCCTGAAATCCTTAGCTCTGGGTTTTACAAGTTTTCTATAGGGCCAACACTTTGTAGTAGCGCTTTTTTAAAGTCCATTAACTGTAAACATCCTATTGGAGAAACTAGCGTCTATTTTTTGAGGAAATAACACTAAACATTACACATTCTTTAAAAGTGCATGAAATCTTGAGCTATGGACTTCATAGCAAGGTAATGAACTAAACACAGGTACAATGCAGAATTTGTGAACAAAGGTAACACATTAACTGCAAATAGGTACAAGCTGTTAAAGCTTGGGTCAGAGCTCTCTATAGGCCTTTGACACTGGAATCCTTGACCCTCACTCAAGGAATTGACCACATACTGTCTAATAATAATGTGTAACCCTATGTAATAAAATTGGATGGAAATGTTATAGGATGTGCAATGTTGTTTAGCTGGCAACTGGAATTCTCAACCAGATGATCAGAACTCCCCTGTTCACTAAATCCGTTTTTATTCCCCTCCTTTGACGGCAAACCGAGATGTCAACTCGGACTACCAACGCCTAAAAGGGGATAGTCTGCTCAATAGTGACAAGATTTTCTCCAAGTTATAGTCACTGAATAAACTGGAACAGGCCTCCTTAATTTTCAATATGCAAGTTCTTAACCCTATGCCAAGTGTCTTTTGCACAAGATTTTTTTTTTTAAGGGCTCCATCCATCACCTCTGCACGTCTTCCGCAAACCATGCTATGATATGCATGTTTGCATAAAGTCCCCTGTACAACTTTCACAAACAAAATCTATGTGTATGCAAATGTAAAAAGTCTTTAATGCGAGCGTGCTTTCTGTCAAATCTGGCCAAATCCTGCTTAGTGGTTTTTGAGAAGTCCTTTACAGATTTTACTATTTTAGTAATGGCAGCCATATTTAATTGCAGTTCAGCATCATAGTACAAACCTGAAAGACCATCATGCAGGATGCTCTCTGCCAATTGTGGCTGAAATTGGTCTAGTGTTTTCTGAGAAGTTGACAACAGCACACAGGCCAGACAAGCTATTTTTAAAGCCACACCCTATGATGTAAATAAGCAGATAAAACCATGATCTGGCCCACAGGCCATAGATTGCACATGCCTGGATTAGTATATCATGCAAACTTGTTCAAAAATCTTCACATACAGCAAACCAGCCATATGAAGGCCATTTTTTGAAATATGACAAGTCAAATCCTAATTGTTCTAACCCTCTAGGGGAGCAGATGAATCTCGGAGATTTACGCAATTAGCTCAAAGAGAACTTGGACATCATCTGCTCATTCAGATTTTCAAAAATTACCTATGACAGCATAAATAAATGCTTACTAGTGACAACAAACTGTAGTAGTCATCGGACTACAAAGTGGATACCCTATGCAGACACTGTGCATTTCCAGCGAATTCCAAATTTTCAATAGGCATTGCGCTCTGACATCACACCACAATATAAATGTCAAAATATCTCAAATGGGGTAGGAAAGGGCAGAGCAAATTTAGACTAAAAGACTGTAAACCAGACTTTTGTACTTGTCAAATTGCTATTGTAGTGCCGTGCCCATCAAAATCCCCATTATGATTAACCATTCCGTCTTGAAAGGATTAGCAATCACGGAGACATATTTTGTTCAAAGGTTCAAATTTGTATCTGTTGTGAAAACCCTCACAATGCCGATACTGTCACAATGAATGACCTTCTTACCCTGCTTTCACTAAAGCACAACAGGTTCTGCCTTAAATCATCTGCCTGGAGTTACAATATGTAATGACCCAAGTGAACGAGGTCCTTGTCTTTTTCTCTTATTAAGTTATGGGGATTTTTTTTTATCAGATGATGTAGCTCTAAAAATATGTTTACTCAATCATCTATTTTTTACATTTAATGTCTGGAGAATCATTGTTTTCCTTGTGAACTTGTAGTGATTTTCAAGTAACCTTGGTGGTTTTCTAAAGCAAGATTTGTACTTATGAATTATGAATGACAATAATATTTAATAAATAGAAGTGTTGTTAATCTATCTGACATTATTTTGTGCAAAGGACTAATAAAGATTCAGCAGGACTCAAATTTCTCAATCCACTAGTATTTCTGGCTACAAGGAAATTTATGTTAAATTCTAGGCCTGTATAATAGCTGATTTATTAGTATGATCTTGTCCCACATTGCTGTAGCTTCTCCTGAAATCCTTAGCTCTGGGTTTTACAAGTTTTCTATAGGGCCAACACTTTGTAGTAGCGCTTTTTTAAAGTCCATTAACTGTAAACATCCTATTGGAGAAACTAGCGTCTATTTTTTGAGGAAATAACACTAAACATTACACATTCTTTAAAAGTGCATGAAATCTTGAGCTATGGACTTCATAGCAAGGTAATGAACTAAACACAGGTACAATGCAGAATTTGTGAACAAAGGTAACACATTAACTGCAAATAGGTACAAGCTGTTAAAGCTTGGGTCAGAGCTCTCTATAGGCCTTTGACACTGGAATCCTTGACCCTCACTCAAGGAATTGACCACATACTGTCTAATAATAATGTGTAACCCTATGTAATAAAATTGGATGGAAATGTTATAGGATGTGCAATGTTGTTTAGCTGGCAACTGGAATTCTCAACCAGATGATCAGAACTCCCCTGTTCACTAAATCCGTTTTTATTCCCCTCCTTTGACGGCAAACCGAGATGTCAACTCGGACTACCAACGCCTAAAAGGGGATAGTCTGCTCAATAGTGACAAGATTTTCTCCAAGTTATAGTCACTGAATAAACTGGAACAGGCCTCCTTAATTTTCAATATGCAAGTTCTTAACCCTATGCCAAGTGTCTTTTGCACAAGATTTTTTTTTTTAAGGGCTCCATCCATCACCTCTGCACGTCTTCCGCAAACCATGCTATGATATGCATGTTTGCATAAAGTCCCCTGTACAACTTTCACAAACAAAATCTATGTGTATGCAAATGTAAAAAGTCTTTAATGCGAGCGTGCTTTCTGTCAAATCTGGCCAAATCCTGCTTAGTGGTTTTTGAGAAGTCCTTTACAGATTTTACTATTTTAGTAATGGCAGCCATATTTAATTGCAGTTCAGCATCATAGTACAAACCTGAAAGACCATCATGCAGGATGCTCTCTGCCAATTGTGGCTGAAATTGGTCTAGTGTTTTCTGAGAAGTTGACAACAGCACACAGGCCAGACAAGCTATTTTTAAAGCCACACCCTATGATGTAAATAAGCAGATAAAACCATGATCTGGCCCACAGGCCATAGATTGCACATGCCTGGAGTAGTATATCATGCAAACTTGTTCAAAAATCTTCACATACAGCAAACCAGCCATATGAAGGCCATTTTTTGAAATATGACAAGTCAAATCCTAATTGTTCTAACCCTCTAGGGGAGCAGATGAATCTCGGAGATTTACGCAATTAGCTCAAAGAGAACTTGGACATCATCTGCTCATTCAGATTTTCAAAAATTACCTATGACAGCATAAATAAATGCTTACTAGTGACAACAAACTGTAGTAGTCATCGGACTACAAAGTGGATACCCTATGCAGACACTGTGCATTTCCAGCGAATTCCAAATTTTCAATAGGCATTGCGCTCTGACATCACACCACAATATAAATGTCAAAATATCTCAAATGGGGTAGGAAAGGGCAGAGCAAATTTAGACTAAAAGACTGTAAACCAGACTTTTGTACTTGTCAAATTGCTATTGTAGTGCCATGCCCATCAAAATCCCCATTATGATTAACCATTCCGTCTTGAAAGGATTAGCAATCACGGAGACATATTTTGTTCAAAGGTTCAAATTTGTATCTGTTGTGAAAACCCTCACAATGCCGATACTGTCACAATGAATGACCTTCTTACCCTGCTTTCACTAAAGCACAACAGGTTCTGCCTTAAATCATCTGCCTGGAGTTACAATATGTAATGACCCAAGTGAACGAGGTCCTTGTCTTTTTCTCTTATTAAGTTATGGGGATTTTTTTTATCAGATGATGTAGCTCTAAAAATATGTTTACTCAATCATCTATTTTTTACATTTAATGTCTGGAGAATCATTGTTTTCCTTGTGAACTTGTAGTGATTTTCAAGTAACCTTGGTGGTTTTCTAAAGCAAGATTTGTACTTATGAATTATGAATGACAATAATATTTAATAAATAGAAGTGTTGTTAATCTATCTGACATTATTTTGTGCAAAGGACTAATAAAGATTCAGCAGGACTCAAATTTCTCAATCCACTAGTATTTCTGGCTACAAGGAAATTTATGTTAAATTCTAGGCCTGTATAATAGCTGATTTATTAGTATGATCTTGTCCCACATTGCTGTAGCTTCTCCTGAAATCCTTAGCTCTGGGTTTTACAAGTTTTCTATAGGGCCAACACTTTGTAGTAGCGCTTTTTTAAAGTCCATTAACTGTAAACATCCTATTGGAGAAACTAGCGTCTATTTTTTGAGGAAATAACACTAAACATTACACATTCTTTAAAAGTGCATGAAATCTTGAGCTATGGACTTCATAGCAAGGTAATGAACTAAACACAGGTACAATGCAGAATTTGTGAACAAAGGTAACACATTAACTGCAAATAGGTACAAGCTGTTAAAGCTTGGGTCAGAGCTCTCTATAGGCCTTTGACACTGGAATCCTTGACCCTCACTCAAGGAATTGACCACATACTGTCTAATAATAATGTGTAACCCTATGTAATAAAATTGGATGGAAATGTTATAGGATGTGCAATGTTGTTTAGCTGGCAACTGGAATTCTCAACCAGATGATCAGAACTCCCCTGTTCACTAAATCCGTTTTTATTCCCCTCCTTTGACGGCAAACCGAGATGTCAACTCGGACTACCAACGCCTAAAAGGGGATAGTCTGCTCAATAGTGACAAGATTTTCTCCAAGTTATAGTCACTGAATAAACTGGAACAGGCCTCCTTAATTTTCAATATGCAAGTTCTTAACCCTATGCCAAGTGTCTTTTGCACAAGATTTTTTTTTTTAAGGGCTCCATCCATCACCTCTGCACGTCTTCCGCAAACCATGCTATGATATGCATGTTTGCATAAAGTCCCCTGTACAACTTTCACAAACAAAATCTATGTGTATGCAAATGTAAAAAGTCTTTAATGCGAGCGTGCTTTCTGTCAAATCTGGCCAAATCCTGCTTAGTGGTTTTTGAGAAGTCCTTTACAGATTTTACTATTTTAGTAATGGCAGCCATATTTAATTGCAGTTCAGCATCATAGTACAAACCTGAAAGACCATCATGCAGGATGCTCTCTGCCAATTGTGGCTGAAATTGGTCTAGTGTTTTCTGAGAAGTTGACAACAGCACACAGGCCAGACAAGCTATTTTTAAAGCCACACCCTATGATGTAAATAAGCAGATAAAACCATGATCTGGCCCACAGGCCATAGATTGCACATGCCTGGATTAGTATATCATGCAAACTTGTTCAAAAATCTTCACATACAGCAAACCAGCCATATGAAGGCCATTTTTTGAAATATGACAAGTCAAATCCTAATTGTTCTAACCCTCTAGGGGAGCAGATGAATCTCGGAGATTTACGCAATTAGCTCAAAGAGAACTTGGACATCATCTGCTCATTCAGATTTTCAAAAATTACCTATGACAGCATAAATAAATGCTTACTAGTGACAACAAACTGTAGTAGTCATCGGACTACAAAGTGGATACCCTATGCAGACACTGTGCATTTCCAGCGAATTCCAAATTTTCAATAGGCATTGCACTCTGACATCACACCACAATATAAATGTCAAAATATCTCAAATGGGGTAGGAAAGGGCAGAGCAAATTTAGACTAAAAGACTGTAAACCAGACTTTTGTACTTGTCAAATTGCTATTGTAGTGCCGTGCCCATCAAAATCCCCATTATGATTAACCATTCCGTCTTGAAAGGATTAGCAATCACGGAGACATATTTTGTTCAAAGGTTCAAATTTGTATCTGTTGTGAAAACCCTCACAATGCCGATACTGTCACAATGAATGACCTTCTTACCCTGCTTTCACTAAAGCACAACAGGTTCTGCCTTAAATCATCTGCCTGGAGTTACAATATGTAATGACCCAAGTGAACGAGGTCCTTGTCTTTTTCTCTTATTAAGTTATGGGGATTTTTTTTATCAGATGATGTAGCTCTAAAAATATGTTTACTCAATCATCTATTTTTTACATTTAATGTCTGGAGAATCATTGTTTTCCTTGTGAACTTGTAGTGATTTTCAAGTAACCTTGGTGGTTTTCTAAAGCAAGATTTGTACTTATGAATTATGAATGACAATAATATTTAATAAATAGAAGTGTTGTTAATCTATCTGACATTATTTTGTGCAAAGGACTAATAAAGATTCAGCAGGACTCAAATTTCTCAATCCACTAGTATTTCTGGCTACAAGGAAATTTATGTTAAATTCTAGGCCTGTATAATAGCTGATTTATTAGTATGATCTTGTCCCACATTGCTGTAGCTTCTCCTGAAATCCTTAGCTCTGGGTTTTACAAGTTTTCTATAGGGCCAACACTTTGTAGTAGCGCTTTTTTAAAGTCCATTAACTGTAAACATCCTATTGGAGAAACTAGCGTCTATTTTTTGAGGAAATAACACTAAACATTACACATTCTTTAAAAGTGCATGAAATCTTGAGCTATGGACTTCATAGCAAGGTAATGAACTAAACACAGGTACAATGCAGAATTTGTGAACAAAGGTAACACATTAACTGCAAATAGGTACAAGCTGTTAAAGCTTGGGTCAGAGCTCTCTATAGGCCTTTGACACTGGAATCCTTGACCCTCACTCAAGGAATTGACCACATACTGTCTAATAATAATGTGTAACCCTATGTAATAAAATTGGATGGAAATGTTATAGGATGTGCAATGTTGTTTAGCTGGCAACTGGAATTCTCAACCAGATGATCAGAACTCCCCTGTTCACTAAATCCGTTTTTATTCCCCTCCTTTGACGGCAAACCGAGATGTCAACTCGGACTACCAACGCCTAAAAGGGGATAGTCTGCTCAATAGTGACAAGATTTTCTCCAAGTTATAGTCACTGAATAAACTGGAACAGGCCTCCTTAATTTTCAATATGCAAGTTCTTAACCCTATGCCAAGTGTCTTTTGCACAAGATTTTTTTTTTTAAGGGCTCCATCCATCACCTCTGCACGTCTTCCGCAAACCATGCTATGATATGCATGTTTGCATAAAGTCCCCTGTACAACTTTCACAAACAAAATCTATGTGTATGCAAATGTAAAAAGTCTTTAATGCGAGCGTGCTTTCTGTCAAATCTGGCCAAATCCTGCTTAGTGGTTTTTGAGAAGTCCTTTACAGATTTTACTATTTTAGTAATGGCAGCCATATTTAATTGCAGTTCAGCATCATAGTACAAACCTGAAAGACCATCATGCAGGATGCTCTCTGCCAATTGTGGCTGAAATTGGTCTAGTGTTTTCTGAGAAGTTGACAACAGCACACAGGCCAGACAAGCTATTTTTAAAGCCACACCCTATGATGTAAATAAGCAGATAAAACCATGATCTGGCCCACAGGCCATAGATTGCACATGCCTGGATTAGTATATCATGCAAACTTGTTCAAAAATCTTCACATACAGCAAACCAGCCATATGAAGGCCATTTTTTGAAATATGACAAGTCAAATCCTAATTGTTCTAACCCTCTAGGGGAGCAGATGAATCTCGGAGATTTACGCAATTAGCTCAAAGAGAACTTGGACATCATCTGCTCATTCAGATTTTCAAAAATTACCTATGACAGCATAAATAAATGCTTACTAGTGACAACAAACTGTAGTAGTCATCGGACTACAAAGTGGATACCCTATGCAGACACTGTGCATTTCCAGCGAATTCCAAATTTTCAATAGGCATTGCGCTCTGACATCACACCACAATATAAATGTCAAAATATCTCAAATGGGGTAGGAAAGGGCAGAGCAAATTTAGACTAAAAGACTGTAAACCAGACTTTTGTACTTGTCAAATTGCTATTGTAGTGCCGTGCCCATCAAAATCCCCATTATGATTAACCATTCCGTCTTGAAAGGATTAGCAATCACGGAGACATATTTTGTTCAAAGGTTCAAATTTGTATCTGTTGTGAAAACCCTCACAATGCCGATACTGTCACAATGAATGACCTTCTTACCCTGCTTTCACTAAAGCACAACAGGTTCTGCCTTAAATCATCTGCCTGGAGTTACAATATGTAATGACCCAAGTGAACGAGGTCCTTGTCTTTTTCTCTTATTAAGTTATGGGGATTTTTTTTTATCAGATGATGTAGCTCTAAAAATATGTTTACTCAATCATCTATTTTTTACATTTAATGTCTGGAGAATCATTGTTTTCCTTGTGAACTTGTAGTGATTTTCAAGTAACCTTGGTGGTTTTCTAAAGCAAGATTTGTACTTATGAATTATGAATGACAATAATATTTAATAAATAGAAGTGTTGTTAATCTATCTGACATTATTTTGTGCAAAGGACTAATAAAGATTCAGCAGGACTCAAATTTCTCAATCCACTAGTATTTCTGGCTACAAGGAAATTTATGTTAAATTCTAGGCCTGTATAATAGCTGATTTATTAGTATGATCTTGTCCCACATTGCTGTAGCTTCTCCTGAAATCCTTAGCTCTGGGTTTTACAAGTTTTCTATAGGGCCAACACTTTGTAGTAGCGCTTTTTTAAAGTCCATTAACTGTAAACATCCTATTGGAGAAACTAGCGTCTATTTTTTGAGGAAATAACACTAAACATTACACATTCTTTAAAAGTGCATGAAATCTTGAGCTATGGACTTCATAGCAAGGTAATGAACTAAACACAGGTACAATGCAGAATTTGTGAACAAAGGTAACACATTAACTGCAAATAGGTACAAGCTGTTAAAGCTTGGGTCAGAGCTCTCTATAGGCCTTTGACACTGGAATCCTTGACCCTCACTCAAGGAATTGACCACATACTGTCTAATAATAATGTGTAACCCTATGTAATAAAATTGGATGGAAATGTTATAGGATGTGCAATGTTGTTTAGCTGGCAACTGGAATTCTCAACCAGATGATCAGAACTCCCCTGTTCACTAAATCCGTTTTTATTCCCCTCCTTTGACGGCAAACCGAGATGTCAACTCGGACTACCAACGCCTAAAAGGGGATAGTCTGCTCAATAGTGACAAGATTTTCTCCAAGTTATAGTCACTGAATAAACTGGAACAGGCCTCCTTAATTTTCAATATGCAAGTTCTTAACCCTATGCCAAGTGTCTTTTGCACAAGATTTTTTTTTTTAAGGGCTCCATCCATCACCTCTGCACGTCTTCCGCAAACCATGCTATGATATGCATGTTTGCATAAAGTCCCCTGTACAACTTTCACAAACAAAATCTATGTGTATGCAAATGTAAAAAGTCTTTAATGCGAGCGTGCTTTCTGTCAAATCTGGCCAAATCCTGCTTAGTGGTTTTTGAGAAGTCCTTTACAGATTTTACTATTTTAGTAATGGCAGCCATATTTAATTGCAGTTCAGCATCATAGTACAAACCTGAAAGACCATCATGCAGGATGCTCTCTGCCAATTGTGGCTGAAATTGGTCTAGTGTTTTCTGAGAAGTTGACAACAGCACACAGGCCAGACAAGCTATTTTTAAAGCCACACCCTATGATGTAAATAAGCAGATAAAACCATGATCTGGCCCACAGGCCATAGATTGCACATGCCTGGAGTAGTATATCATGCAAACTTGTTCAAAAATCTTCACATACAGCAAACCAGCCATATGAAGGCCATTTTTTGAAATATGACAAGTCAAATCCTAATTGTTCTAACCCTCTAGGGGAGCAGATGAATCTCGGAGATTTACGCAATTAGCTCAAAGAGAACTTGGACATCATCTGCTCATTCAGATTTTCAAAAATTACCTATGACAGCATAAATAAATGCTTACTAGTGACAACAAACTGTAGTAGTCATCGGACTACAAAGTGGATACCCTATGCAGACACTGTGCATTTCCAGCGAATTCCAAATTTTCAATAGGCATTGCGCTCTGACATCACACCACAATATAAATGTCAAAATATCTCAAATGGGGTAGGAAAGGGCAGAGCAAATTTAGACTAAAAGACTGTAAACCAGACTTTTGTACTTGTCAAATTGCTATTGTAGTGCCATGCCCATCAAAATCCCCATTATGATTAACCATTCCGTCTTGAAAGGATTAGCAATCACGGAGACATATTTTGTTCAAAGGTTCAAATTTGTATCTGTTGTGAAAACCCTCACAATGCCGATACTGTCACAATGAATGACCTTCTTACCCTGCTTTCACTAAAGCACAACAGGTTCTGCCTTAAATCATCTGCCTGGAGTTACAATATGTAATGACCCAAGTGAACGAGGTCCTTGTCTTTTTCTCTTATTAAGTTATGGGGATTTTTTTTATCAGATGATGTAGCTCTAAAAATATGTTTACTCAATCATCTCTTTTTTACATTTAATGTCTGGAGAATCATTGTTTTCCTTGTGAACTTGTAGTGATTTTCAAGTAACCTTGGTGGTTTTCTAAAGCAAGATTTGTACTTATGAATTATGAATGACAATAATATTTAATAAATAGAAGTGTTGTTAATCTATCTGACATTATTTTGTGCAAAGGACTAATAAAGATTCAGCAGGACTCAAATTTCTCAATCCACTAGTATTTCTGGCTACAAGGAAATTTATGTTAAATTCTAGGCCTGTATAATAGCTGATTTATTAGTATGATCTTGTCCCACATTGCTGTAGCTTCTCCTGAAATCCTTAGCTCTGGGTTTTACAAGTTTTCTATAGGGCCAACACTTTGTAGTAGCGCTTTTTTAAAGTCCATTAACTGTAAACATCCTATTGGAGAAACTAGCGTCTATTTTTTGAGGAAATAACACTAAACATTACACATTCTTTAAAAGTGCATGAAATCTTGAGCTATGGACTTCATAGCAAGGTAATGAACTAAACACAGGTACAATGCAGAATTTGTGAACAAAGGTAACACATTAACTGCAAATAGGTACAAGCTGTTAAAGCTTGGGTCAGAGCTCTCTATAGGCCTTTGACACTGGAATCCTTGACCCTCACTCAAGGAATTGACCACATACTGTCTAATAATAATGTGTAACCCTATGTAATAAAATTGGATGGAAATGTTATAGGATGTGCAATGTTGTTTAGCTGGCAACTGGAATTCTCAACCAGATGATCAGAACTCCCCTGTTCACTAAATCCGTTTTTATTCCCCTCCTTTGACGGCAAACCGAGATGTCAACTCGGACTACCAACGCCTAAAAGGGGATAGTCTGCTCAATAGTGACAAGATTTTCTCCAAGTTATAGTCACTGAATAAACTGGAACAGGCCTCCTTAATTTTCAATATGCAAGTTCTTAACCCTATGCCAAGTGTCTTTTGCACAAGATTTTTTTTTTAAGGGCTCCATCCATCACCTCTGCACGTCTTCCGCAAACCATGCTATGATATGCATGTTTGCATAAAGTCCCCTGTACAACTTTCACAAACAAAATCTATGTGTATGCAAATGTAAAAAGTCTTTAATGCGAGCGTGCTTTCTGTCAAATCTGGCCAAATCCTGCTTAGTGGTTTTTGAGAAGTCCTTTACAGATTTTACTATTTTAGTAATGGCAGCCATATTTAATTGCAGTTCAGCATCATAGTACAAACCTGAAAGACCATCATGCAGGATGCTCTCTGCCAATTGTGGCTGAAATTGGTCTAGTGTTTTCTGAGAAGTTGACAACAGCACACAGGCCAGACAAGCTATTTTTAAAGCCACACCCTATGATGTAAATAAGCAGATAAAACCATGATCTGGCCCACAGGCCATAGATTGCACATGCCTGGAGTAGTATATCATGCAAACTTGTTCAAAAATCTTCACATACAGCAAACCAGCCATATGAAGGCCATTTTTTGAAATATGACAAGTCAAATCCTAATTGTTCTAACCCTCTAGGGGAGCAGATGAATCTCGGAGATTTACGCAATTAGCTCAAAGAGAACTTGGACATCATCTGCTCATTCAGATTTTCAAAAATTACCTATGACAGCATAAATAAATGCTTACTAGTGACAACAAACTGTAGTAGTCATCGGACTACAAAGTGGATACCCTATGCAGACACTGTGCATTTCCAGCGAATTCCAAATTTTCAATAGGCATTGCGCTCTGACATCACACCACAATATAAATGTCAAAATATCTCAAATGGGGTAGGAAAGGGCAGAGCAAATTTAGACTAAAAGACTGTAAACCAGACTTTTGTACTTGTCAAATTGCTATTGTAGTGCCATGCCCATCAAAATCCCCATTATGATTAACCATTCCGTCTTGAAAGGATTAGCAATCACGGAGACATATTTTGTTCAAAGGTTCAAATTTGTATCTGTTGTGAAAACCCTCACAATGCCGATACTGTCACAATGAATGACCTTCTTACCCTGCTTTCACTAAAGCACAACAGGTTCTGCCTTAAATCATCTGCCTGGAGTTACAATATGTAATGACCCAAGTGAACGAGGTCCTTGTCTTTTTCTCTTATTAAGTTATGGGGATTTTTTTTATCAGATGATGTAGCTCTAAAAATATGTTTACTCAATCATCTCTTTTTTACATTTAATGTCTGGAGAATCATTGTTTTCCTTGTGAACTTGTAGTGATTTTCAAGTAACCTTGGTGGTTTTCTAAAGCAAGATTTGTACTTATGAATTATGAATGACAATAATATTTAATAAATAGAAGTGTTGTTAATCTATCTGACATTATTTTGTGCAAAGGACTAATAAAGATTCAGCAGGACTCAAATTTCTCAATCCACTAGTATTTCTGGCTACAAGGAAATTTATGTTAAATTCTAGGCCTGTATAATAGCTGATTTATTAGTATGATCTTGTCCCACATTGCTGTAGCTTCTCCTGAAATCCTTAGCTCTGGGTTTTACAAGTTTTCTATAGGGCCAACACTTTGTAGTAGCGCTTTTTTAAAGTCCATTAACTGTAAACATCCTATTGGAGAAACTAGCGTCTATTTTTTGAGGAAATAACACTAAACATTACACATTCTTTAAAAGTGCATGAAATCTTGAGCTATGGACTTCATAGCAAGGTAATGAACTAAACACAGGTACAATGCAGAATTTGTGAACAAAGGTAACACATTAACTGCAAATAGGTACAAGCTGTTAAAGCTTGGGTCAGAGCTCACTATAGGCCTTTGACACTGGAATCCTTGACCCTCACTCAAGGAATTGACCACATACTGTCTAATAATAATGTGTAACCCTATATAATAAAATTGGATGGAAATGTTATAGGATTTGCAATGTTGTTTAGCTGGCAACTGGAATTCTCAACCAGATGATCAGAACTCCCCTGTTCACTAAATCCGTTTTTATTCCCCTCCTTTGACGGCAAACCGAGATGTCAACTCGGACTACCAACGCCTAAAAGGGGATAGTCTGCTCAATAGTGACAAGATTTTCTCCAAGTTATAGTCACTGAATAAACTGGAACAGGCCTCCTTAATTTTCAATATGCAAGTTCTTAACCCTATGCCAAGTGTCTTTTGCAAAAGATTTTTTTTTTAAGGGCTCCATCCATCACCTCTGCACGTCTTCCGCAAACCATGCTATGATATGCATGTTTGCATAAAGTCCCCTGTACAACTTTCACAAACAAAATCTATGTGTATGCAAATGTAAAAAGTCTTTAATGCGAGCGTGCTTTCTGTCAAATCTGGCCAAATCCTGCTTAGTGGTTTTTGAGAAGTCCTTTACAGATTTTACTATTTTAGTAATGGCAGCCATATTTAATTGCAGTTCAGCATCATAGTACAAACCTGAAAGACCATCATGCAGGATGCTCTCTGCCAATTGTGGCTGAAATTGGTCTAGTGTTTTCTGAGAAGTTGACAACAGCACACAGGCCAGACAAGCTATTTTTAAAGCCACACCCTATGATGTAAATAAGCAGATAAAACCATGATCTGGCCCACGGGCCATAGATTGCACATGCCTGGATTAGTATATCATGCAAACTTGTTCAAAAATCTTCACATACAGCAAACCAGCCATATGAAGGCCATTTTTTGAAATATGACAAGTCAAATCCTAATTGTTCTAACCCTCTAGGGGAGCAGATGAATCTCGGAGATTTACGCAATTAGCTCAAAGAGAACTTGGACATCATCTGCTCATTCAGATTTTCAAAAATTACCTATGACAGCATAAATAAATGCTTACTGGTGACAACTGAAACTGTAGTAGTCATCGGACTACAAAGTGGATACCCTATGCAGACACTGTGCATTTCCAGCGAATTCCAAATTTTCAATAGGCATTGAGCTCTGACATCACACCACAATATAAATGTCAAAATATCTCAAATGGGGTAGGAAAGGGCAGAGCAAATTTAGACTAAAAGACTGTAAACCAGACTTTTGTACTTGTCAAATTGCTATTGTAGTGCCATGCCCATCAAAATCCCCATTATGATTAACCATTCCGTCTTGAAAGGATTAGCAATCACGGAGACATATTTTGTTCAAAGGTTCAAATTTGTATCTGTTATGAAAATCCTCACAATGCCGATACTGTCACAATGAATGACCTTCTTACCCTGCTTTCACTAAAGCACAACAGGTTCTGCCTTAAATCATCTGCCTGGAGTTACAATATGTAATGACCCAAGTGAACGAGGTCCTTGTCTTTTTCTCTTATTAAGTTATGGGGATTTTTTTTATCAGATGATGTAGCTCTAAAAATATGTTTACTCAATCATCTCTTTTTTACATTTAATGTCTGGAGAATCATTGTTTTCCTTGTGAACTTGTAGTGATTTTCAAGTAACCTTGGTGGTTTTCTAAAGCAAGATTTGTACTTATGAATTATGAACGACAATAATATTTTATAAATAGAAGTGTTGTTAATCTATCTGACATTATTTTGTGCAAAGGACTAATAAAGATTCAGCAGGACTCAAATTTTTCAATCCACTAGTATTTCTGGCTACAAGGAAATTTATGTTAAATTCTAGGCCTGTATAATAGCAGATTTATTAGTATGATCTTGTCCCACATTGCTGTAGCTTCTCCTGAAATCCATAGCTCTGGGTTTTACAAGTTTTCTATAGGGCCAACACTTTGTAGTAGCGCTTTTTTAAAGTCCATTAACTGTAAACATTCTATTGGAGAAACTAGCGTCTATTTCTTGAGGAAATAACACTACACATTACACATTCTTTAAAAGTGCATGAAATCTTGAGCTATGAACTTCATAGCAAGGTAATGAACTAAACACAGGTACAATGCAGAATTTGTGAACAAAGGTAACACATTAACTGCAAATAGGTACAAACTGTTAAAGCTTGGGTCAGAGCTCTTAATAGGCCTTTGACACTGGAATCCTTGACCCTCACTCAAGGAATTGACCACATACTGTCTAATAATAATGTGTAACCCTATGTAATAAAATTGGATGGAAATGTTATAGGATTTGCAATGTTGTTTAGCTGGCAACTGGAATTCTCAACCAGATGATCAGAACTCCCCTGTTCACTAAATCCGTTTTTATTCCCCTCCTTTGACGGCAAACCGAGATGTCAACTCGGACTACCAACGCCTAAAAGGGGATAGTCTGCTCAATAGTGACAAGATTTTCTCCAAGTTATAGTCACTGAATAAACTGGAACAGGCCTCCTTAATTTTCAATATGCAAGTTCTTAACCCTATGCCAAGTGTCTTTTGCACAAGATTTTTTTTTTTAAGGGCTCCATCCATCACCTCTGCACGTCTTCCGCAAACCATGCTATGATATGCATGTTTGCATAAAGTCCCCTGTACAACTTTCACAAACAAAATCTATGTGTATGCAAATGTAAAAAGTCTTTAATGCGAGCTGCTTTCTGTCAAATCTGGCCAAATCCTGCTTAGTGGTTTTTGAGAAGTCCTTTACAGATTTTACTATTTTAGTAATGGCAGCCATATTTAATTGCAGTTCAGCATCATAGTACAAACCTGAAAGACCATCATGCAGGATGCTGTCTGCCAAATGTGGCTGAAATTGGTCTAGTGTTTTCTGAGAAGTTGACAACAGCATGTGTTGACTGACAATGCATGCTAGATGTAGGACCATACTACAAGCTCACTTGACTTGGCCAGGTGAGCTAAAAATGAGACTCAAGAAAGAACTTCATCCATAGAAGTGACGAACAAAGTACTGAAATGCTTTGCAATAACAAAGGGAAATGCAAGAGAAGAGTTCATTATAGGTCTACACAGATCTGATGAGCCATAAAAACAAGGGACTTGCGACTTCACTCCTGCAAGGCTCAAAATATACTTTCTTCAGTACTACAATGGTCCGTCTCTTGAACAGCCCTCCACTTTTTATGTCAAGAATCCCTTGGCACTGACGAGATTATGTCCAAAAGTACCCCTCAAGAATGGACAGCCTTCTAACATGACCGGCAGCCGTCATATTCATGCAAAAATGTTAAATGTACCCCTCACGAGCGGCCACATTTTTTCCAACATGCCAATAAAGAACCAAACTTTAATCTACACAAACAGGTATGTAATCTGATTATCCTTACTGCCATGTGATCCTCAGATGTCAGGTTTTGTCACTTTGATAATTAGTGGTTATCATTATTGTCAGTAATTGTCAAGATTACAATAGCAAGCAGCTGAGAAGCACAGTATTGATGAGCACAAGTTAGCACAAAAAATGGTACGATAGCCTTTTGGCTTCCATTAGATGTCAAGTTTTTTCACTTTGATAACAAGTGTCTATTATTACTGATGATAATTATCAAGGTTACAAAAGCTAACTGATGCAATGAACTGTATTGTTCAGCACAGATCTGCACGACATAAAAATGGTATGATAGCCTTTGTGGCTTCTCCAACATTGTGAAAAGAAACAAACTCAACAAGATGCCTTGTATAACATTTTATTTCAATCCTTTAAGTCCTGAGTGGAAATCGATATCATGATGCATGGGAATATTTTCATGTCAAACAGGGGCAATTACCTGTAGCTTTATGAAAAAAGATTAAAAGTGAACCTGACCTTGATCTTGTTAATATTAAGCTGCATACTACATTTAATTTTAATCCATAAAGTCCTCTGACATTTCTTGAGCAGGACTGCAATTTGTGATGTACTGATGGATGCAAAAGACATGTAGGTAACGACTCTACATGATCCCCTCCACATAACATGACTGGGGCATAAAGAAAATGGCCACAATTTGGGGTTCTCACACGTGGCTGCTCTAGTCTGCAAGAATAACTACCCTTTCTGACACTTTTATTACTCAAGGTATTTAGTACTTTTTCCGAGATCTCCCTAGCTCAGAAAACCAGTGGGCCCTCTTTCCTACAGAAAACGATGCAAAATTAAAAAGAACTACAGACCATTTGAAAATTTAATGGACCGACAAAAAAATTGGATGGGCCAAGTATCTTTTAATATTGCTCTTGCAGAAAAGCAAAATGCCATTTCAATTGGTCAAAAATGAATTTAACTTCTCTGTTGTACTTTTCTTGCAAAATGATGCTGGCCCATCCCAGGGAGATCCCTTCATTTTGGTAAATCTAAATGTGCCAATGCTGACGACACTCAATACAAGGGAAGATGTACCTAACTGACAAAATTTGAACCCAAAGTTGACAATGGATGGCTGACGCTACTGTAATAACTAGGTTTTGCATCTTGCAATATTTGCTGCATGCAAGATAAATGAGCAAAAGGAAGAAACTGTTTCAGGTCTGACCTTCATACAGGACATCAAAGTTTTCTCACCCCAATGACCAAAACTGGTCATGGTCAATTCGGTGGGTGAAAGTTCTAATCACAAGGCCAGAAATCACTGAAAGTTTCAGAAATGTAGGGGCCAACAGAACAAGTAGGACATTTATTTGGTGTACTCATTTTCTATTAGGTGGCGTTAGAGTCACTCGTGGAAAACAATGCAAAATTAAAAAGAACTACAGACCATTTGAAAATGTAATGGACCAACAAAAAAATTGGATGGGCCAAGTATCTTTTAATATTGCTCTTGCAGAAAAGCAAATGTTATTATTTCAATTGGTCAAAAATGAATTTAACTTCTCTGTTGTACTTTTCTTGCAAACTGATGCTGGCCCATCCCAGGGAGATCCCTTCATTTTGGTAAATATAAATGTGCCAATGCTGACAACACTCAATACAAGGGAAGATGTACCTAACTGACAAAATTTGAACCCAAAGTTGACAATGGATGGCTGACACTACTGTAATAATGAGGTTTTGCATCTTGCAATATTTGCTGCATGCAAGATAAATGAGCAAAAAGAAGAAACTGTTTCAGGTCTGACCTTCATACAGGACATCATGGTTTTCTCACCCCAATGACCAAAACTGGTCATGGTCAATTCGGTGGGTGAAAGTTCTAATCACAAGGCCAGAAATCACTGAAAGTTTCAGAAATGTAGGGGCCAACAGAACAAGTACGACATCTATTTTGTGAACTCATTTTCTATTAGGTGGTGTTAAGAGTCAATTGTTTTAAGTACTTACGATTGGTTTGAAAAATCAAGATAAATACGGATGTCCAAAAGGTAAGTATTTAATACAAAATTTGATGGGCTGGTAAATAGCCTCTAACTGCGCAAAGCAAAAGGTGTTAACATGACAGACAAACCTGCACTTCGTCATCTTTTCTGATGGGTATACTTCTGACATTGTACTTCTGGCGAAGTTCTTTTGAGAGTGGAGAACTCATCAGCTTGCGACGAACGTGAGATGGGGCATTAAAGTGTCGCTTTCGGTTCTTCCTCTTTGAGGAAGATACCATCTTATTGAACTTCATTTTCAAGGACTGCAAAGAGACAAGTAATAACCTCAATATAAATCACAGAATCAGTGATACAAAAATTTAGAAAATTCTAGTAACTATCAAGCAATGTCTTCAAGAACAAGGTGCTAAACATAAGGATCTGTAAGAAATGCTGATGCACTTATTGAAATCCATCCTTTCATGAATAATACTACAAAAATACAACAGCACATAACTATCGGTTTTATTTTAGAGCAAAGGAAAGTGTAAACCAGCATTGGATTAGCACAGGCATGTGCAACAGGGCACAGGCCAGATAAGCGATTTTTAAAGCCACACCCTATGATGTAAATAAGCAGATAAAATCATGATCTGGCCCACGGGCCATAGAT
This sequence comes from Margaritifera margaritifera, assembly GCA_029931535.1. Classification (NCBI taxonomy): domain Eukaryota; kingdom Metazoa; phylum Mollusca; class Bivalvia; order Unionida; family Margaritiferidae; genus Margaritifera; species Margaritifera margaritifera. Next base: position 204,766 of record JAQPZY010001089.1, on the reverse strand, counting down.
TGCACATGCCTGGATTAGTATATCATGCAAACTTGTTCAAAAATCTTCACATACAGCAAACCAGCCATATGAAGGCCATTTTTTGAAATGTGACAAGTCAAATAGCCCTCTAGGGGAGCAGATGAATCTCGGAGATTTACGCAATTAGCTCAAAGAGAACTTGGACATCATCTGCTCATTCAGATTTTCAAAAATTACCTATGACAGCATAAATAAATGCTTACTGGTGACAACTGAAACTGTAGTAGTCATCGGACTACAAAGTGGATACCCTATGCAGACACTGTGCATTTCCAGCGAATTCCAAATTTTCAATAGGCATTGCGCTCTGACATCACACCACAATATAAATGTCAAAATATCTAAAATGGGGTAGGAAAGGGCAGAGCAAATTTAGACTAAAAGACTGTAAACCAGACTTTTGTACTTGTCAAATTGCTATTGTAGTGCCATGCCCATCAAAATCCCCATTATGATTAACCATTCCGTCTTGAAAGGATTAGCAATTACGGAGACATATTTTGTTCAAAGGTTCAAATTTGTATCTGTTATGAAAATCCTCACAATGCCGATACTGTCACAATGAATGACCTTCTTACCCTGCTTTCACTAAAGCACAACAGGTTCTGCCTTAAATCATCTGCCTGGAGTTACAATATGTAATGACCCAAGTGAACGAGGTCCTTGTCTTTTTCTCTTATCAAGTTATGGGGATTTTTTTTATCAGATGATGTAGCTCTAAAAATATGTTTACTCAATCATCTCTTTTTTACATTTAATGTCTGGAGAATCATTGTTTTCCTTGTGAACTTGTAGTGATTTTCAAGTAACCTTGGTGGTTTTCTAAAGCAAGATTTGTACTTATGAATTATGAATGACAATAATATTTAATAAATAGAAGTGTTGTTAATCTATCTGACATTATTTTGTGCAAAGGACTAATAAAGATTCAGCAGGACTCAAATTTTTCAATCCACTAGTATTTCTGGCTACAAGGAAATTTATGTTAAATTCTAGGCCTGTATAATAGCAGATTTATTAGTATGATCTTGTCCCACATTGCTGTAGCTTCTCCTGAAATCCATAGCTCTGGGTTTTACAAGTTTTCAATAGGGCCAACACTTTGTAGTAGCGCTTTTTTAAAGTCCATTAACTGTAAACATTCTATTGGAGAAACTAGCGTCTATTTCTTGAGGAAATAACACTACACATTCTTTAAAAGTGCATGAAATCTTGAGCTATGAACTTCATAGCAAGGTAATGAACTAAACACAGGTACAATGCAGAATTTGTGAACAAAGGTAACACATTAACTGCAAATAGGTACAAACTGTTAAAGCTTGGGTCAGAGCTCTCTATAGGCCTTTGACACTGGAATCCTTGACCCTCACTCCAGGAATTGACCACATACTGTCTAATAATAATGTGTAACCCTATGTAATAAAGTTGGATGGAAATGTTATAGGATTTGCAATGTTGTTTAGCTGGCAACTGGAATTCTCAACCAGATGATTAGAACTCCCCTGTTCACTAAATCCGTTTTTATTCCCCTCCTTTGACGGCAAACCGAGATGTCAACTCGGACTACCAACGCCTAAAAGGGGATAGTCTGCTCAATAGTGACAAGATTTTCTCCAAGTTATAGTCACTGAATAAACTGGAACAGACCTCCTTAATTTTCAATATGCAAGTTCTTAACCCTATGCCAAGTGTCTTTTGCACAAGATTTTTTTTTACTAGGGCTCCATCCATCACCTCTGCACGCCTTCCGCAAACCATGCTATGATATGCATGTTTGCATAAAGTCCCCTGTACAACTTTCACAAACAAAATCTATGTGTATGCTAATGAAATTGATAAGCAATACCAAAGTCCTAACATCTGCTAAATCCATGCTTTACAAAAGCCCCGAATCGATGGGGGCTCCAATGATTGAATCTCGGGTGAAGTGCAATAGTTATGTTAGTATGACCTTATCCCACTCTGCTGTAGCTTCTCATGAAATCTGTAGCTCTAATTTTTAAGAGTTTTTTAAAGAGCACACTTGAAACTGGCAACTACTTTCTTGGGGACTATGACATACTGGACAAAAAGTGCTTTTGGTACCACGGAGAAATTAAAGGAGTGCCTAAGATAAAGAAATATTGACTGGTCTAAGGTAATGCGGGCAGTGCCTTCTCACAAACTTGCGGAAATGCGTACCACAACTACAATAGTTCTCATACAAGTAAATTCAATATATATCCCATATATGCATATATATAAGGTTTATTTAGGTTAATTAGCTAATGTCAAGTACTTTTCATTACCTTTAGACCGGTGTTAAGAATTAAGGACTGATAATACCTAAAGATATAAACTTTGGCGGATTAATATTTACCAAACTACATGTGGTGACAGAGAGGAACACAAAATGTAAACACGCAAATACCTAATTTCAAAGTATGTATTTCAGGAATGTTTAGGAATTTTCTTTGCTATTAACAGTACTGACAACAACTGTACTTTCAATATGGAAAGTCTGATAGCCATCGGGTTACAGGTATGCGTGTACTATGACTGGAAGTAATGGGAGAGGGTTGAGTGGAAGAAGACCAATATGGCAGCCCCCTATGACACGGCATCGTGATGTTTGCCACCAGCATTGTATGCAACACTCGATGTATATGAAAATTGTAACACTCAATGCATCTTCCTAAGTCTTCATGCAACAAGACAATTACAACACAATAGCTCAATACTATCTCAATGCAGTGATCTATTGCGTGTAAAGTGCATATAAATTGCCATTTTTAGCTCTAATAAATCTTGTTCGCAAAACAGATTGAACCTGCACTTTGAAACGAGTTTTTTTAAGTTAATAATTTACAACTTTTCACTTATTATGTACTATGCATGATATTTGACTATACCACACCCACCCACCCTATTGCCAATTTGCATTACCACTACCAATAGGCCCAAAGTTATTTCTTTCCAAATGATGAGGCTCTCAAAACTGCTTTTACTTTCAGTTTAGTTTATTTCTGGCGAATCAGTCATTGTTTTTCTTGTGAACTTGTAGTGGATCTTTTCTAAAGCAAGATCCGTAGTTCTGATTTGTGAATTATTGTGATATTTAAGAAATAAAAGTGTTTTTCATATTGATACCTGTCAAACATTGTTTTGTGTTAAAGACTAGTGAAGATTGTTTCATGTTAAGGACTAGTTAAGATTCAGCAGGACTAGTAAAGTTCTCAATCTACTAGTCCTTGTGGCTACAAGGAAATTTTTGTTAAATTCTAGGATTGTTGTTACATACACATGACCAAAACAGAGAACAGCAAACAATGTATCCACTAGTTTTTCCAACTCGACATCGCAAACAGTAAATTGCAATGATCTGCAATCTCTTCTAGAATGGCGTACGAGGCAATTGCAGTTTTCTGATTTGATCCAAATATATTAGACGGGGGGTTAAATACTTAAATCCGCCACCATACATGTACTTGATACATCCCTCTACTAAACGGATGGGATGCATTAATGCAACTCATGCTTTACTAAATTTACATCATACGAAAATGTATGGTCTATTTCAAAAGAAATAATGATCCATATTTATACTTGAGCAACCCATTGATTGTGTAACTTTTATTTACGAGCTAAAATATTGAGTTTTAGTATGATGTTTACAGATTTTTCTCAGCAAGTTTTACGTTACCACCTTTCTATAAGCCCAAACCGGAAAGAGACCTAAACATGACGTAAGATATTCATGTCAAGTTTTTAGGCAAGGGAATTTGACGCCTGAATATAAGAGAAAACAATTGGTATAGAAACAAATCATAGATCTATAAATCGAATTACGTCAGTTACATTTTAATTGCGTTAAAACATATAAATAATTTTTGTAGCTCATTAGGGAGTAAATGAAACTTCCGGATAGGGGAGATCACTCCGCTTAAAAAAAAGTCAGTTTTCGAAGTATCATATCATATTTTGGGTTCCGCTCTATAGTTACTATGTTCTTACGGCTGGTATAAGGTGAAGTTGTGTGCATTTGCAATAATCACAATCTATCCATTGACCGATACTCCTAATTTTTTTTGTAACGAGCCCCTGTGAACTATACTGGCGAACCGTATTATCGCGGTACTTAAACAAAAAACGAATCACAAATAAAAGACAATAATTTACCTGTTAATGAAAGTTGCCGTATTTGTTTATTTATCATTTATCTCCAATCCAGTATTCAGGAAATATTGTAAATGATGCTAATTTTGCAATAAACAATGTCCAATAGAATATAATGTGTACCACAATATAAAACGAGATTCTCATATTCTCGCGACAAATGATGTAATCGCTGTACGGAGGCCCAAGCAGGGTATGAAATGAACACAATGTTAATAGTAACACACCACATCGTCGTGCGTAAGAGAAAGCTTAAAGTGAACAGTTTTTACATTTTAAATATTAACAATCGTTATGAGTCTATACAATTATCTAAGAAGTTATTCTCTGAAGAGATAGTGCGGACACCTGAAAATACGTTCTCTCCTCAATACTCGAATTTAAGCATAGCAAGTCCACCACATTTTCCCTAATTTACAGTCATCAGCTGTTTGCAATTAATAAGGTCCTCGTTATAGGTGACTTTCAACTCTTTAAGACCTCTGCTCTCATACACATTGTTATTGTATTTGTCAAAAGGCACCAGCTGTTCTATAGATACAAATTTTTTTTTTTTTTTTTTTTTTTTGGGGGGGGGGGGTATTTTTTTAAAATTTCTTTGCAACATTTCGTCATCTACATTTCAGTATATTGTTCACTGTGTTGCTTGCACATCTTTTATGGACATGCTATCAAAGGAATAGATCCTGTAGTCTCTAAAGGCAGCTGTTATGTTTTCTGGAAATATCGCTTTCATTTTCACTTCTTTAGTTACCTCTCTATTATGTATAAGAATTTCATCTTCACTTCCAATTACAAGGTTGTTAAGATTCAAATCCATAAGTTTTACTTTCAGATGATGGAAAAAATTACTAAGTTTCTAAATCGCTATTGTAGTTAATGAAGAGTGTTCCAGAAAGATTGGTGGTTCACCTCTTTTGACACGTATCACAGTAAATTGCATTTAAACATGTTACCGTCACATGCATTTTAAACAGCATAAAACCTTTGTCAATGCCAAGGACAGTCTGCCCAGAGCAACACAGATTCTTAATGTCTGTTATCTGTTCGTCTGTGTACAAAATTACACATGGGGGTTACCTCTGGTCTTGATAAATTGTCGTACAAAAGGGTTATTTTCAGTGACTACATTTCCGAGGCGTCAGATTTGGTCAGCAATATTGTTGGAGTGTCCCGGAGCTTTTCTCTCCTTTAATTTTTTTTTACATTTTTGTTTGTCATAGATTTGTTGAAGTCCTGTTGGTTGGGACATATTTTGGTTCACCATATCTTGAAGTCAGTTTATTTAATATTCGATACAGTTTCATTTTTCCAGTCATTTCCATAATGTCATCTAAAACATAGTCAGGTTTCCATAAATATTCTGCCGTCTGACACAAGTTTCCATGCGGCGCTAAACCAGGGAATTTCTTGACATATTCAACCAGTGACAAATTACTTGCCAGACCCACATCCCCATACCATGTGCCCCTCTTTTAGTACATATTGTCCTTTTTCAGCTGAGTATAGTACCTGAGGATCACAACAACTTGATCTTTGCCATGTTGTGGATCCAAAGGTCGATACTTAGTTTTCTGCTGGACTTGTTTTTTGTAAGAATACTTCCCATTTTTTTTTAAAATCATGCTCAGATCCCCGTTGTCAGACAGCAAATAGTATGATTTACGGGATGCACCGGCAGTTGTATTCCATTCACCACAGTCGTCTGAAAAATAAAGTTTTCCATTATCATACTTTTCTCAAGGTTTTTCTCATTATTCAAGAGGAAGCAGACATTTTCTTTTAAACCATATGGAATGCATTCTAAGCTCAACTCTGATTTTAACAACAGCTCTGCAGCTTTTTCTGTGTCAAGAAAATGACACTGGTCTAATTTACCTCTTCCTGGCTGTTTGTATGTGCCATTTCCATCATCAGTTATGTCTTCGATTATATTGGTATGTGACTCGTTACTAAAGATTCTTTCCATCATGTCAGAATTAACAGAAATAGCACCTACTGAGTCATCTACTGAGTCATGTACTGAAGAGTAGTTTTCTACATTTATAAGACCATATGCTCCTTTTTTATATAAAAGTGGCACAAAGTGATTGGGTAAAAACCCATTTGTTCTTTTTGGGACAGACATTTGTGTCCACATTATGCAAGCTGCGGGAGATGTTGATTTTTATGCTGTCCTTCCAATAACCTTAAAATTAAAAGGTTCTGATGCAAACTCTGCTTGAAACTGTGGCGGATAATAAGAATGAATGCTCTTTGAGATGCTGGCACTTAGTGCATAAATGTGCACCATTTCAGAGTAGGAACCAACCTCAATAGCATTTTTGACAGCTTTGAATAGTCACTAACAACAATGCAATTATCAGAGATAAAATCTACAAAACTGTTGGACATTTCATCTAGTAACAAGCATTTAGTATCAGTTCTATTGCAGTTCCTAGACACTGAAGTTCGTGAAAGTTTTCTGAACCAGTGAGTGCTCTAGAAACTGCTCTTTATAAACAGTTATCATCACCACGAACTGACACTGGTACAAGTTCCCTCAAAATAGCTGGATGATACATTTTTTACATAAAATGCATCTGTCTCTTCATTGTTAGACGCGTGTCCTGACTCTGGAATCAAAATCCTATACGTGCTCATAAGTTTACTTTCAGACTTTGCAGCATTGGTCAGGGCATTCTTTTCCTTCAAATGGAAAGCAGCTTGCAGTCTGGAAACATATATTTACAGTTTTCTTAAAGAACGAGACCAGGAGAAGTTGAGATTTTCTATAAATTCTTTTTTTACAAGAAACATACATAAATTTTATGTTTATATTCACTAATTTGGATCGAATTGGTAGATTTTGCTTTTTTCTTCAAAAAATCTGTTGAACCTCTCACTTCTTTATAACTTGCATGTAAATCAATTACATGATTTGTCAAATACCATTAAGGATCAATGAAATACAGTTCGAACAATTCAGTAGAATAAAAGATCAACAATGCATCAGGAGAGAGAGAGAGAGGTTCTAAAGTTTTTGTAAAATTTGTATAATAATTGCCACCAAAACCAGACTGCATGACTAGGAACAAGTAAATGTTTTGGATCAACAAAATAAAATCAAAATATTTACTTTAGTGTAGTGGTGCATGTAAATTAATTATAGGACTATTATGAGTCAGATACAATTGAAGATTCATCAAATACGACAAGGCTGATCAGAATATTTTTCAGGCTGTAAGTGTGGTGATATGCAATGTCATGTCATTTACCTAATTCTGTTTTTTTTTTCCCTGTATCTCACTTTGAATTGCACTGAATTTGATGTTTACACAAGCAATCATCCAGTGTGAAAACTGTACAAGTGACACTGCCAACATGTTTCTAGAAGGAAATGTGGAATAAGAGTGCATGGATACTTGTGTAATTTTGTACAAAATCTTCCCAAATTATTCTGCTTGGAAGGTTTACTGAATCTAACCTATTGGCTGGATGATGTTTTGTAAATTTCACATCGGAACTTGAGAGTGTGTTGTTATTCTTTCTTTAAGGTTAAGGTCACAAATTTGGGTTACTGTATATACTCGCATATAATCCAGGTCCAAATGCAAACAACATAGACCCTGATCTGCCATCGCATAATGCACCAGCAGATCAGGGTCTATGTTGTTTGTTCTACTGATTAATCCTTACAAACTGCATAGACACAGATCTGCCATTGCATTATGCGACGGCAGATCTGGGTCTATGCAGTTTGCAGTTGGTATCCGATTATACACGAGTATATACGGCACATTTAGTGTGCTGTTTATAACTCTGAAATTCAGTCTGATAGAAGTTGTGGTATGAAAATTGGTAAACTTTTACATATATGTAAGACAAGGGTGTAAAATTTGTCACTTTCATGGTTCTCATTTGAAGGTCAGAGGTGGACATTGCTATATTTGTTTGGAGCTGTAACTTGCAAACTTTTAAATAAAGTAATAGACATAAAACTTGGTATAGCTGTACATCATGACTTGATGTTGTCAGTTGGCACTTTCATAGACCTATCTGTAAGACCAGGTCTCAGTTCTCAGGTCAGTATCATTTTTTGTGTGTCAAAACTGTCAGCCAGAAGCTTTTGTTAAAGATCATGGAACGAAATGTTTTTCTCTAAAATCATAGCTTGATGGTATCTCATGTACATGTATCTCAATAGCATGGTCCTATCAGCCAATAAAAGTCATGTGTGAAGTTTACTAACTTTTTATATTAGGACTGTAATTCTAAAGTCGCTGAAGGTAGTTTAATTTAACTTGTGTTTAAATCATTAGTTCTGAATGTATCATTTATTTTTCATGGTATTTTCATCAAGGTTCAGATCATAGATTAGCATTATATATCTTTTTGCTTGGTCTCTAGCTCACAAATTCTCAAGGATGGTGAGATACAAAACTTTATATTCATGCATCATGACCTAAAGTCATGTCACATAACACACTTTTATGATCCAGTTTGAAAGATCAGTGTTATTTATCATGGTAGGGCTGTAGTTCAGAAGCTGTTTAAGTAATGAAAATAAAATATTTTGGATGTTGTGTCTTGTACCACTATCAAGATCCTGTCTGCAAAATCAAGGTCACAGTCATCTCAAGGTTACTTTCTTACTTAAAGCCAATAAGAGTAGTATTATCCAACACTGTACAATTTTACATCTTGACTCATTGTGACTTTCATAAATCCTAGCTAAAAAGTTATGGTCACATGCCAATATGCATATATTTCTTGCCAAGTCTTAAACTAAAAATCCATATTTAGAGAAATGAAACTGAATATACTCATATCCATACTAATCTGACAGTGTTTCATATACCACTTTCATGGTTCTATCTTAAATGTTAAGGTATTCAATTTTTGTATCCAGGCTGTAGCTCCGAAGCTGTTTAAGATATTAGGAAGAATGTATGTATACTGATACAGAGAGTGTGTTGCATACCATGTTCTCTGTCATTCTCAAGGTCAAGGTCAAGCCAAGAACACTTGTGATGTCATGTTAAATTATGATATGACTATTGATGCATTTCTTGAAATCGTCTTAAATTAGGCATATTGTGTTAACACATTGTCTGTCTGTCCTCCTGTTAACATTTGCTTGTCCAGCCCGTAGCTTTGTGACAGCTGGAGAGATCTTATGAAACTCTGTCCATATATATATAGCATGACTAGACTGTGTCACATACCATATACAGGCCCCCTGCCAATAGGTTAAGTTCGCAGCAAGAAGACAATCATAAATGTGATTATGTGATTTTGTACATTTTCTGGAGGATAACTTCTAAACAACTGAAGAGATTTTATGACACTTGAACCAATTACATATCATAATTAGTGATACCATAGCCATGACTTCAGTCTCAAGCTTAAGGTCACAGCAAGGGTAAATGTAAATCAGCAACCTCTGTCCATATACAGGTATAACACTTGATCCAATCAAGGTATTTTCATGCAAATTTATCTTGCTGTATATCTGGACTTGATAGTTTCTCATGTAATCATAGTCATACCCTCTGCTCTCAAGGTTAAGGTCAAAAACAAGGGAAGACAGGCCTGTTTCTTTATTTACGGTGTCACTTTTTAACTATTTAATATATTTTGATGAAATTTTATCCAGCTCTACACTTTATCATGTAGCTGGCAGGTGTGTAGCTCAAAGATCAAGGTCATTGGTAGAGTAAAGGGCACGAGATGGGCATATAATGTGCTGTGTGCTACTCTTGTTACTTAAAGCCTTGAGGTTTGTCACATGTCATTGTTTTGGTGTCATCTTCAAGATCAAAGTTGTTGACTTTGAGAGGGCTTTACATCCTTTTACCATCAACCCATGTGACACTAATGTGAAATAGTGGGTGCTTTGAGTAACTGCAACTTAGCCACCTTTGTCATGGAATTTTCATCAATTTTCTGTGCATGCAGCTATAGCAAATCCAGGGTTAATAATGCATAATAGGGAAGATCATATAGACATGCTGCTTTTCAGAAGATTTCTTTCTTAAAATAACTTTCCAAGATTTCTTTCTTAAAATAACTTTCCATTAATTTCAATATGACACAAATGTTTGTACCAAAAAACTCTTCACTTGAACATATTTATGAAATAGGCTTAGAATATGAGGAGTGTTCCAACTGCTGGAGCTTCATAGAGATTAAGACATAACACATAAAGTATCATACATTATTAATTTATCATCTGTCCTGCATGAACTTATAAAGTGACAGAATTTTAGTTTTTAATTAACAATTGGGTCAAAAATATACTTTGACATCGCAAGAAATAGCTATATTTGGTTACACATTCCATGAGTATTTTTAGGCAAGTTCTATTTTTGACAGCTTCCATAGCAACCATTAAAAAAAATAGCAACCAGGTAGAAAATACATTTTTTCTTATCTCTCTCAAAAATACACTAGTAAAATTTTAATCAAAGAATTGGAGGAAATATTTATTATGTCATAATCTACAAACATATGTGTGTATATTGGTCCCAATGACAGCCAGGTGAAAAACATAATTTTCACACCTTCTTCAAAATCGCTTCATTTAATGTTTTAAAATTTTAAAGAAATGCTCAATGCAACATGTTTTAGTTAATGTTGTTCCATATAGCCTCCATAGCAACCAAGCATCTTTGACATCTACCAGGCAGAAACCTGTTTCAATATTTTTAAAACTATTATGGCAATTAAAGTCAAACTTTACAAATAAAAGAAAAATCTTTTACATTTTCTACAATTGCTGTATGTATGGAGAACTTGAAACTGTCTGCTAATGGACGAACCATTTATTTTGTCAGAGGGGGAAATGGCATCTTGAAGTTTCTTTCAAACCAGACTTTTTTTCTCTATTACCTCAAGATAGTTAATTCTTTTCAACTAATATAATTGGATATAATAAGTTCTTCTTGCACAAATTAGAGTGCGATTTTTTTTCAAGCTATCTGAAGGCTGGAAATTTGTAGTTTTTGGGGTAAAATATTCCAGCCCCCCCCCCCAAATTAAATGGGCTGTCCTTGAGTTTAATGCAACCAGGAGAAAAATCTCTGAATCAAGTTTAATCTACAGATTAAAATCTTTTTTACTGTTATTTCAATCTGAGTCTAGTGAGCCATACTTGGTTCTTTTAAAGTATGTTTCATTCACCCCTTGATAATTCACTTATTTTTTGGAAAGGAGTCAAGAGTTGCAACCTGTTCAAAATGTTTCCATTTATACTTTCATGCCATTAAGTTGGCGGTATATGGGATTTACTTTGTCCATTTATATCTGTGGATCCGTCTCTCTTACTTGTTCATGCTAACACTCCTATACAGCTTCACTTATCGACATTATCGAATTTGGGATGATTATGTGTGTGCCATATAAATAAACAGATAGAGGGTTCATCCTTTTATTCTTTTATTTTATGAGAGAGAGATATGTTGTAACATAAACTTTCAATTAGTTACACTTTGAGATGACCCTCATGATCCCATTACACAACAAATTACTTGCTTATCCACTGCTTTAAAACTGCTTTACTTCAAGGAGTATAAATTACTATGTATTAAAACTATTTCATCCCATCGGTGACAGCAGTACATAGTCTACACCATAGTTTACACCTTAGATTACTATTTTGATTATCGTATGATCCTATTATGTGTAGTCAAGCCCTACATTGAAGTTTGACTGTCTTTAAACTTGATTTTCAGCCTTATTAGATTGAATACAAGCTTAATTTAAAAAAATGTTGACATTTCCAATCAAACAGAGAAAACAAAAGCAAAGTAAAATTTTTGAAAGTGTATGCAGTAGTGCTCCTTTAATGTGTGCGACGTTTTCTTAGTTTTAACAAGAAATGGGATCAAAGGGAGGACAACAAAGGGTGTGCAGTGAGTTAAAATATGAATTAAGTGATGTCAAAGATGAATTGAGCCAACTTTCACCATCTATTCCAGTGATTACCTCCATTCCGGCGATTCTATCCATCGTATTTTAAGTCTTTGTTTACTTTAAAACACATAAGTATATGATATATACACCGAAAACATGTAAATACATATTCTGGCTTGTTACAATCTCACTCTTAATCTAACTCTTGCATATACTATCTTTTGGTACTTTTGTACTTTTCACTTTCATTCTGTGTATGAATCAAGTATGACCAAGTGACATCATTACATGAATTGTACTATAAATAGGTAAAAACTAAATAATTAAAAATCACTTAAATCAAAGTTTATTTTGCTTTTTATTATTATTCAAACAAACACAAATCGTAATTTCCGTGTGTACAGCGATATATACACGGAAAAAATGTCAATACTTGTGTATTTCTGTGTAATTCGGTTTTTTAGCATATTTCTATGTTTCTAGTAACCGGAGCAGAACCCTATTTATTGGAATGTTATTTTTTATTTTTATTGCTAAGTAGAATTTAAACAATATTCCATTACATTTTTATGTAACACGTGTCACAAAACTTTTTGGGGAGGGGGAAGTGAAAATGTATTTAAGGGGTCTAATGTAAGATATCCATTCATAAGCTTGAGACTGAATTTCAATACACAATGGAACTTCAAAGTGTCTACTTGTACGGCAACTGTTTACTCATTTTTTCAAAGACTATTCGCACTGTTGCCATGTACTCACTGTAGCAATGACTATATGCACGGCAACCGGCTAATGCATTAGGGACAAATCTGCAATATTCTGAATGATCTCACGTCAAATCCGATCGCATATCATTTGTCATGGTGTACTTAAAAAAAGGAGATGCGTTTGACAATTGCCATGTTGCAACAGTATTTCAACAAGCACAGTAAAAAAAGTAATGATTGTGTGGTAACTGGTTCAGAGAGAAGTATAATCTAAAGCAGATGGCACTTAACATTGAAATTTCTGTACAAGTTGGCCATTTTTTTTAGTCAGTGTGGGTAATTTCCTACAAGGGATTATGGATATGACCGGTATACGATCTTAAATTTGGATTTGCTGCAGATGGTGAAGGAGTAAAAGTATGAGTGCCAGTTTTACCTAGTCTTTTATATTACTGTACCTAATTTGTACACCACACTGTCTTTATTTGTTTACAGAGATTATGCAATTATCTGTACATTTGTATTTGTGAGTCGATTGATACATTTTTGTAAACTACTTTGCTTTGCTTTTTTTGTATCTGTAATAGAGGAATGAAACATATTGGTTTATTATACAGGCATTAAAATATAATTAATTGTTACTTTAATTTGTATACTTTGTATATAATATTGGTATATTATACAGGCATTCAAATATAATTAATTTTTACTTTTATTTGTATACTTTTTCACTTAATCCATTTTTTGCCATTTAAAAAAGAAGAAACCTGAGATTTGGGGATCATTTTAATACCATTTGATTTAATTATGTATAAATAACCCCAATCTATATTTTAATGTCAGTAATAACTTACCTGTCACTATTATTATTAAGCTTTACCTTTCTGAATGGAATGACTTCATCTGTGCTAGATTGCACCAATTCCCTGTTCTAGAGATATCTCAGAACACGTGCATCGACCGAGTCTGATCTACATCATCATCCCGTGTGCTATAGTGCGTCCTCTTTCTTTTTCGGACAATCACTGAGTCAACACATGAAAACACTATGAAGAGAAAAATATGTACAAATGCAATGGTTACATGCTACCTACCAGGGCTTGTGATTAATAGTTCTTTGTAGTGAATTTACCACTGTCTGTATTTATCAAATTAGTTTGATAAGATAACATCGATAATTTTCATTCGTGCATTGTCGCATGATGAGTCACCTACCCTCCCTCCTCCTAACATAAAGGGCATGGGACATTGTGGTAGAAATAGGTACTCACTATTCTGGGTTCTCAAAAAATTATCCATTTACAACAGTGTTTACAAATGACAGGGGGGCCCAACGTTATTGTGATTATGGTTCATTAATGCAATAATGTGGTCATGACACGGAGTCTTATTATTAGAGATTCTTGGCACCCCAAATGTCTCAGTATGTCTTATAACGTTACTACAACTCAACAATGATGTTCTTGTGTTTATAATTTGTAAACGGACTAAACCGAATAAACTCAGACATTCTTGTTTTGCAATAAAAATAACAGTAGTAAAGAGTTACAATGAGGCTGACACAACCCTTGTTGTTATTATAACTCGTCTGTTAATTTGCTCATACTGAAGTTTCTTGTTTTCAGAACTTTATTTACAGATGTCTTAAACTGTGTGTAATTGTGGACATAGGACAATCACTCAACTTGTATATAGTGCACAAAATGTACATGAATGGATGGATGTCCCATGTGTTGTCTATGGTCAGACAACATTTGGGACCTTGCCGAAAGTCGGCAAACATATATGAAGAGGAAGGAAGCATGTTCTTTCCCGTCAGGATTTATTAAATCTCAAATGGTGCAAAACTTTGCTGGAATTGACTGCATCTCACTTAATAAAACAGAGAGACAGCATCTTCCAGGAGAAAAATACCATTATTACCTGTGAGGTAGTAACAGATATTTCTCAAGGGATCGAGTGCACTCCCCCGAATAAAAGAGGGAGGAGCAGCACTCCTTCCAGACAAGATAGTGCGTCTTCTAAAAAGAAGGCAGCTTCTATTGTAAAGTGCAATAAACTTGCTGGGTCAGAGTGCACCACCCCCCCCCAAGTGCACCCCCCCCCCCCACACACACACAACTATAGGAGGGCGGGGAAGCACCATCCCACAAGCAAACACAGTAACACCCCCAGTGAGGGTTGAACTGAGCCCTAATATGGAGAATCATTGTGTCTCCCCCATGGGGAGGGGCAAGATCCCCATAGTACCCGAGGTCAGGCGAGGAGTAGATCACACAGCCCCAAGAGGGCTATACATCATTCTAGCTATTCTAGTTCTGAGGGAAGTTCCTTAAAATCTAGACCACCATGGACTGTAAGTGACAGGTCATTGACCAGCCACTTATCACCGGGTACAGGCAGACCAGGTACTGGGTACAGGTCTTCACAACATGCCAAATCTAGTTATAGTGCCAGGGATAGGTTCAAATGCCCTCCTTCTGCTGTATTTCCATTCCCACCAAAGGGACAGCGCCTGCTTTTAGGCATGCTCCCAGGATAGGAAATAGGACCAATGTCCCTTTCTTTCCCATGTTCCCTATTAATCCTTTTGATACGTGGAACTTCCCCCTTCAAGGTAGAGACCATCCTATACCACCATGGATATCATCTATATGGCCTCTTGCAGTTTTGTCAGGTTGTTGTTTTACAATGATCTTCAGCAGCATCCAACTCATCCAAAATTTTATTTGTTTTTTTATGCTAAAAAAAATCATTAGTGATGTATGTTAGCAGCCAATCTAACTGACAAAATAAATTTGAATGGACTGGAAATCTTACTGTTTTGCAGTGATAACTGCACCAAATGTGCATTATTTGTGCAGATGATGTTGCTTAATTGTCTTCACAGTTGGTAAACTAAAAAAACTCTATAGTGAAAACTCTGGCATCTAAGTGAAAAAGTTTGAAGCACTTCTTCTTTAAAGAATGAATAATCCATCCACAAATATAAAATAATATTGTATGGTCATTCTCAGATACAGATGCCTGCTCAAGTGTTGATTGCTTCTGTGCAAAATTTAGCTTTTCATCAAGAAGTCAATTACCAGTAACAAACTCCAGGTGCAAACACTAGATGGTTGTATTAATTTCCTGCTGGTCAGCACCGAACTCAGAAGAAAGTTTAACACATTCCTTATGAAGTTTTTTTGCAAATGCATGACATGAAATTGATGAAACAATACTTTTCAGTCTGATGATAATTAAATATTTGATACAAATGCATGGAACAGTTCCACAGTTTATTCTCCAAACCTTTATCAACTGGCTTTAGATTATTGTCAAAATCCCTCACCATGAATTTGTGACTTATGAAAACTCATGGCTGTGAAAAATATCTCTCTTCAAAGAACCGGCTAAAGTGTCATCACCAGTGTACTACCTACCATACACATAGCCACCATGCAAGCATAAACGGGCACTTACCTGGACACTCGCATCATGAGTACCCTCATTTCTATATGAAAAGTCTGCCATGCGATTGTACAAAGGCCGTTGTGAATTGCTGTGTTATAGATGTGTCAGTGTATACTGATTTGCTTGCATGCATAAATGCTAATACAAGACTTGAAAAATTTTCAGTTGGCTACTTGCCCTGCAGGAAACCTTTACTTGTCCAGCATCAGTTTTATTCATCCTACACTGTGCATAATACTGAATCTGCTTAAAATGCCACTCGTCCAAATGGATGAGCATTCTGAGAGAGTGACTTGCCTTTTCTCAGACACAACTTGTAAATACAAGCAGATGAGTGGAAATTACAAGCCCTGTAATTATGTTATGCATATATGGACTAAACAATTATGTAAAGTATATGCATGAGGTTACTGTAAAGGAACTTACGCAGAACATGTCCTTTTGAAACAATCGCAGGTTGATGAAGTATTATCTGATAATCATTTTGGATTTGGAAATCATCATTCTACTGATAATGTGTCTATTTGCATTCAAGGAAGCTGTGCTGTAATATGTAGCTCATGGTTGTCCACAGTATGCTTGTTTTATAGATGCTAAAAAAAGGCATTTGATAGAGTCAACCACAGGAAGCACTTTTTGAAACTTTTGGATAAGGGTTTCCCTGCATATATTATTTACCTTTTGTGTCACTGGTACAGTTGTCATTTATTCTCTGTAAGATCAGGTAATGCCCAGTCAGATGTCTTTTGAGTAACAAATGGGCTTAGACAGGAAGGAGCTTTGTCACCTTTTCTTTTGAACATTTATATTGATTATCTAAATCAGAGATTATGCAAATCTAATTTAGGTTGTTACATCAATGATGTATGGCTGACTCACTTTGGCAATGCTGATGATTTGTCTGCAATTGCCCCAGCTGTAAGAGCAATGCAGACATTTTTAACCATCTGTGATAACTATGCTATTGAAAATTATATATTGTATAATACTAAAAAATGGACTAAAGATTTTTACATTCCTGTAAAACCGCAGTTTGTATTGAATGGAGACATTTTACATTTTGTTGTGAAATTCATACATCGTGACCATGTAATTTCTGCAAACTTGTTTAATGTAGAGAATAATTTGAATCGGAGCAGAGCTCTCTGTACATGCTAACATGTTAATATGGAAATTTGACACCTGTAACTGCTTTGTTAAGGTTTTATTGTTTAAAACTTAATGCACAAACTTGTATTGCTTCACAATTTGGTGTAATTTTGTGATGCATTGTATATGCAAAATAGCTGTCAGCTACAACAATGTTTATAGATGGGTTTTTGATTATCCATGCAGGGAGAGTGTATCATTTCCTTTTGTAAATGATCATATCCTGTCTTTTATTTTAAATTGTGTGTAAACAGATACATGTATATGGCTTCAGAGCTTGACTGCAGTCTCCTTGTAATTCAATAATTTCTTAATTCTACTTTTTTGGGGCATACCAGGAGTCATGATTGATTAAATATTGGAATAGTAAGCATACCTGCCAAAACACCACTTGTCATGCAAAAAACATGATTTTACTCCCAAACCTCCAGATAATCATGTTTCCAAAAACACAATTTTCGGTAATCTTAGAAAAAAAATTAAAATAATCAGAGAGTGGGAGAGAGAGATTTTAACCACCACTATTTACATGTATGTCCCTAGCATGTAGTCTGTACGAACAGTAAATAGTCTTGCTGAGAGCCCATGTAAAACTCTCCTCAGGACAGTTTATACAATAGATTATCATAGAGGCAATTACAAGGTAAGGTGGTCACACATAAGCAATGACCATTTCACAGATACAGTGAAACCCCGCTATAACGCGCCCCGCTATAACACGAATTCGGATATAACGCGATCGTGGCGTGGCTCCCAAAATTTCATATATTCATTCGCACATGAACATTTTTTTTTTTTTTGCAAAGTACGAGAAATAGTGTATAAAATGTGTATATTACTGTATCATTTTGGGGAAGTGATCGTGTATGAATTCGAGTATAATACATTTGTGGCATGGTTCCTGAAATTTTATATACTTGTACATGTATTTTTCTCGTACAAGGAAAAAAAAAATTTTTTTTTTTAAGTGCGAGAAATAGTGTATAAAAAGTTTATTATCATTTTGGGGAGGAGATCACGTATGAATTCGATCGTGGCGTGGCTTCTGAAATTTAACAATTTCACCAATTTCTTGAAGAGTTATGCCAAAATAAACATTTTCGGAAATGTTACTTATTACTGATCCATGAGTAAAGCCAGTAAGTCTTCTCTGTGTTTGTCTTCAATTCATTATGTATACAATCATTGCTCAAACAATAACCGACATGTTTTTCTTCTTTAACTGCATACACAATTGAGCATCAGACAGTGTGGTGGTTGATAAAAGATTCTCACGATTTAATAAACATCAAAAAACGTAAGCCGCCAACACGTGCGCTGGACTTCAATTCATCCTGTATACAATCATTGCGCAAACAATAGCCGACTTATGTTTCTTCTTTAACTGCATACACAACCAAGCACCAGACAATGCGGTGGTTGATCAAAGATTGTCATATGTGGGTGCTTATGTAGAGACTCAGCTTGGGCGGCAAGATCAAAGATTGTCATATGTGGGTGCTTATGTAGAGACTGAGCTTGGGCGGCAAGATCACAGGGAGTTCAAATAACCACTCTCTGTTACTTAGCACTGAACAAGTACAGCTGTATCAAACTCGTGGCTCAATCAAAGGGTTGTCATGTGGGAAAACAAAGATGGATCGATATCAGATAGTAAACGGTGTTGATACCCTATTCATGCTATACATTAGACGTGTATACGTTGTTCTCTTAATAAAGTAAAATATAGTAAAACCCCGCAATAACGCGACCCCGCTTTTTCCGCGATCGAATTTTATGGACCCCAAATATCGCGTTATAGCGGGGTTTCACTGTACTTAATTGGCTGATAATAGCTAGGGTGAAGCAGTGTTAAATCCTTTGAAGATTGATGCAGGAGAGCCCATTAGACTAATTTGCATAGGTAAAGTGGAACAACCCAATTCGTTTGAAGTTATGTAAATCAAGGAGATGCATGTTGAAGAACAAAAGTTGTTACACATCATTGCCTTGAATGAGAATGTTTAAGCAATCTTTATTAAAGATTATTGTCAAGTTTGTGATAAGCAGCAATGCTTCTTGGAACTCAGATTTCACCCCAGATATAAAATGCAAAACACAATAATTTTGGTAGTAAGAATAGTGTACAAGTGTGACTCATTTTTGAAGGCAAAATATTGAAATGCAGCTGTGATTCTGGAAGGGATGAGCCATCTGCAAAGTGAGCAAAGTCCAGCAAAACTAAAGTTCAGAACTCCTGCACAGAGTTTGACTTTGTAAAGTACAGCAGAAAGGGGGAGCATTTTATTTTCTGAAGACACTGCAAACACTATATTGACATCAGTCATTCTTGAGTGTATGACATCCATTGACATAGCAACACCACCCAGCATATTTGACACTGCCTTACAGCAATGCAGATGCAGAAGGATCATTTTCTGTGATGAGAAAAATTCAACAAGATCTTTGGGGAACAACAGTACAATCCAATCTCTAATGACTGCAAAGATGAACACAAATGACACTTGCATTACCTTCAATCCCATCTACTGAACTATAGAGAGCAGCAATGACTGCATCTAATTAAGAAAATATTCTACTGTCCAATGGATTTTAAAGACAGAAACTTGGTATTTTTTTATATTTATTTAATGTCTGGTTGTAATTATATGAGTGGGCATATGTGTGTGGTGAGTGGTATTGGACAATGCTAAATCTACCGACTATTTTTGGTATGTTTCTTAGAATACAGATGTTAATTTCTTTTTTTTTATACTAAAATTTGAATTTCCAGTAATTTTTTGTTGGCTTATATGAAAAGATAACTTGTTCTCAATTGGACAATGTCAGTTTTTTGGGTCATGTGCACTGCAAGGAGTATTACCTAGGCGAAATTTCTTAACTCTAGGAATAATTGTTTAGGGGTTTTGTGTAAAAAAAAAAAAAAAAAAAAAAGTATCTTAACTTGAATTATATGAGTTTAAGGATCTGAATCTTGTTTGGCTATCAGATCAGTTTGCTGTATAATTTTACAATATTTGTCCCATTCACTGTAGATATTCATGATATATGGATCCTTAAAAACATGGTTGTCCCATTCACCAGACCCTTGCAAAGGATAAGTTCATATTCATCAAGAAGAATCCAGCCCTCACAAGGAAGAAGGTTTTTCTTTGGATGTTTATGTTTCAGAATTGGGAAATTCAGTTACAGTCATAATAGTCCCATGCATGGATGCCATTCAGTACCAGACTGATTGATTAGACTGGATTGATAAAGTGTCCTCAAGACAAATAGTATTGTTCTTTTCATCGTTATTTGATTTTCCATTTGAGTAAGCATGACAAATCCATGCTCACTCGATAATTCATGTTTTAATCAAACTACAGTACTTTCCTCTGAAGAAGGAAAATTCACACATAAGTTAACAATCAAAAACAGGATATTAAGAAGTAAATATTTACTGCACTTTACATGTTTCAAAATAAAAATATAAAAAGCTTTATTGTAAATGAACAATGGATAATACTATTATTAGCAAAAAGTACTACTGTAGAGATTAATCATTTTAAATAAAATTCATGCGCATGTTCTGATGATTAATTATTTCTAGACAGATAATACAGTTTCAAACCGAAGATCATGATCATGCCTCACAGGTCATTTGGATCACATCCCATCCATTATTGTCTTGCCAGTGAACGGTGAGACATACCGTATGTACTCATGTATAATCTGGTTCCAAATGCAAACAACATAGACCCTGATCTGCCATCACATAATGCGCCGGCAGATCAGGGTCTATGTTGTTTGTTCTACTGATTAGTCCTTACAAACTGCATTGACCCAGATCTGCCAGCACATTATGCGATGGCAGATCTGGGTCTATGCAGTTTGCAGTCGGTATCAGTTTATACACGAGTATAAATGGTAGGTGTTAAGATTTTGTTCAAGTTTCTTTTACATTAGTTAGTGTGTTTGGCTGAAACTTTGAAATAATATTACTGTATATGCTTGAAGTTTGCATCCTGCGATGCAAGGCTTCCTATAATCTTGCCTGCTACAGCAGAATGGGTGGGTGTCAACATTGATTCTGTGTTGAACGTCTTGAATAGTCATATATCATCTAGATCAATTGCTGTATTCGAATGAAACTTTTGTGTTATATTACTATATGCCTCAAATTTCTACCCAGATATGCTAGGGTTTACTTTCTTTCTTGCTTAAGCAGGAAGTTGTAGTCACAATGCTGTTCACAGGTGAGACACTGTATTCCGCAGAACCCTTATTTATAGAATATACAATTATAGAATATACAATGCTGACTATAAGCTTTTAGCTCACCTGGCTGAAAAGTGGAGTTTACGATGTATTCCTTCATCTGTCATGCATTGTCTGTTTACAAAAATTGTTTGACCAATTTGCTCATGATTTTGCAGGGAGCATACTGGTATCCAGGCATTTCAGATTTTTTAAATGGATGCTGATCTATTATCCAATATAAAAACCATTACTAAAGATGCAAAAACCTTTAACAATTTATGAAAAACTGATGAAGAGAATTTGAGCAAATTTGACAGAAAGCATCCTGGCATACAGGGCTTTCAGTTTGTAGAATGATGCTGATCCACAATAAAATATGGCTGCCATTACTAAAAATAGAAAAATGTTGAAATGACTCTTCACAAAAACCACTAGAAAAAATTTGAGTAAATTTGTCAGAAAGCATCCTGTCATAAAGACATTTCAAGTTTATACAAATGATGCTGATCTACCATCAAATATGGCCAACACTACGAAAAGTAGGAAAAAATTAGAAGATTTTCTTGAAAGTGCTTTGCAGAATTTGACCAAATTTGAAAGAAAACATTTTGGCATTAAGGCCTTTCAGATTTAGAAAAATGATGCCGATCTGCCATCAAATATGGCTGCCATTACTAAAATATATAAAAACCTTTAAATGACTTTTCAAAAACTACTTAACAGAATTTAGAAAGCATATTGGGAATGAAGGGCTTTTAAGTTTATGCAAATTTAGTCAGTCTGCCATAAAATATGGTTGCTGCTACTTAAAGTAGAAACACTTGTAATAACTTCTTCTATAAAGCTGCTTAAAACAATTGGACCAGATTCAATAGAAAGATTGAAGACCTTTCACATTGATAGAAATGATGCCAATCCACTATCAAATATAGCTACCATTACTAAAAATAGAAAAGCTATTACTCAACTTTATCTAAAAATGCTTAACCAACTTTGACATAAAGCATCCTGGTATGAAGTTCTTTCAAATATTGAACAAATGATACAGATCGGTCATGAAATATGGATGAAGATATAAAAACTTGAGAAACCTTGAAACATTTATTTTTGTAACCTATGCAATCAACAGCATTGGAAGAAATTTCATCAAAAGGCATCATTCTGACCCAGAGTTCTTGGCCAACTGCTCTTGCATTTGACTGCTATTAGGCAGATGTCAGTCAGGTGAGCAATTTCAGACCCACCCCAGCATACGGTTTAAATATTGGGGTTTGAACAAAAATGAGAATTTTTCATTTGTCCTTTACCTACAACTGTCTCCTTGAACAGTTATTACTAATAGTAATATTCATATTCTTCAAAAAGTAGGCCACAGTGACCAGTTTACATTACCCTTGTGACTATTTTAGATCATGTTGTGGCAAAGACACCATTCTGTGGAATTCTCATGTGAGCATATAATTGAAAAAATACAATTTGTTGTGCATTTTAATTATCAGTCATTACATTACTACAACAATCACTATTTGTAACTACAGTTATTTCTTTTTCTGCAGGGTCTGAAGTTCTTGATGGATGTATGGAGAAAGGAAATATGTTTTTTTTTTACTAGCTCTGCCCATCTGTTTACTGTCACTGATTTTGTACTGGGTTCAACATGAAAACTTGCAAGGTGACATCATGCTCTGGTTTTCCTTTTTTTTCCTCCATTTTTTTTTTTTTTTAATTCTTGCTTTATTTTGTAAATATGTATAAAGATCAGTTTTGTTGTATAAAATATCATATTTAGTCTAATCATGCTACAACATTGATCAGATTTGGTGATAATTACAATACTTAGAAAACTTCCTAAATCACTCCCTCAATAACCTGCCTTTCTTTGCAGACTAGCTCCAACAAGGCTGTTCTAACGTTAATGGAACCTCTTTAAAAAAAAGTCAACACTGTTTGGTGTAAGGTAGTTTAATTGTACTATTTACATGAAATTTTGATCAGAGTTGTAACAGTTATAGAATTGTTTTCTGTTGGAAGTTAAAAAGGAAAGAAAAGTTATGAAGACTTGATTGTAAATTTTCATATGAGAATGATTTTAATTTTTACTTTGTAAAGTGTCATAGTCATATAATCATATTGTCAATATAAATTTATTATGTCCTGATGACTTTTGACCTATATACCAGTTAATGCATTTGTTTAGAACAAGTAAAGTTAGTGAAACAGAAAACTCCAGGACTAATTTTCAGATTTTTTAGAGATTATAAATATATAGTATACAAAGACCATTTCTCATATTTGTATTTGATTGACAACTAGTCATGAAATGGTAGTATGTCACTGGTGACATTTAAAAATTTGCAGTAGGACTGACTACATGTATTTTGAATCTTACCATATATACTCGCGTATAATCTGGATCCAAAAGCAAAAAACATAGACCCTTATCTGCCATCACATAATGTGCTGGCAGATCAGGGTCTATGTTGTTTGTTCTACTGATTAGTCCATACAAACTGCATAGACCCAAATCTGCGGCATATTATGCGATGGCAGATCTAGGTCTATGCAGTTTGCAGTTGGTATCGGCTTACATGTGAGTATATATGGTAAACACAAATTGCTTACATCTTTTATATTAGCAGTAGATTTTAATTCTTACTACATGTACTAAATTCCTTTATTACATGCATAGACACAGTCAGTTAAAAATATGTTAAACAATAGGACCAGACAATTATGTACAGGACCAGTAGATTGTTATTTGACCTGCTGGCTATACGGGTTTCTGATCAGTTTTTCACTGTTGGACAGAATTGTTTTGTAAAGCATTTATTGACTTTAAGAGGATGGCGATGAAACCTTAACAAGATCAGTGATTTTTTTTCTTGGCTTGTGTGTTTGTGAAATGAAGAAAAAGTATCTTTATTAAATAAACATTTTTGTGTGTTTGTGAAATGAAGAATAAGTATCTTTATTAAATAAACATTTGTGTGTGTTTGTGAAATGAAGAAAAAGTATCTTTATTAAATACACATATATGTGTATTTGTGAAATGAAGAAAAAGTATAGTTATTAAATAAACATTTTTGTGTGTTTGTGAAATGAAGAATAAGTATCTTTATTAAATAAACATTTTTGTGTGTTTGTGAAATGAAGAATAAGTATCTTTATTAAATAAACATTTTTGTGTGTTTGTGAAATGAAGAATAAGTATCTTTATTAAATATACATTTTTGTTCATTTGTGAAATGAAGAAAAAGTATCATTATTAAATAAACATTTTTGTTTGTTTTTCCTTTTAGATACAGCCTATTATTTAGTGTTTTCAGTTTTAATAATAACAACCAGATTGCCTATAACTTTTTCAAGTTTCTTAAAAGTTTTCCCACCAGCTTTCCAGGTGATTTAAAAATATCACAGTCAACAGATATATCAGCATTTCTTTATTCTTTTTATCATTGCTTTTATCTACTCTGTCCAAGCGTTATTGTAGTACACAGAAATTAAATTTCTGTTCATCTATAAAAAGTATATTTCATTTCAAGATTTCATAAGTTCAGACTTTTTTCATAGAAGTCATAAAAAAGAAATAATGGAAATGAATTCTTTTCAGGCATTTCAGTGTCAAATAAGGAGGATGAGTTGAGTGAAAATATTTGTTGGCATGACCCAGGGACTGGCCAGACAAAATGTCGCCCAGTCTGTCACCATGGATACTTTGGCCTAGCCAGCATGACAGAATGTCACCCATGGTTGACCTGTGAAGAAATACACAATTTTCTACAAATCAAAGAAGAGATTGGTGCAGGAGCTGTCAAGAAGGTTAAGTATGGACCTTATTGAAAATTCACAAAACATCATGGATAAAATAAATTCAAAGACAAAATAATACCATTTTTGTTTTATCGACTATCAGGGATCAGCAACTGCTGAATTTGTTCACTAGCCTAGGGAGTAGTGTAGGTTAAAAATATTACTATTCCCCAGGAGATTTTAGTAGTCACCAAAAAGCTAGCGCCATAAAATTTGTGGTCTGTGGTATTTTGTAATGGCAGCTATTTATGGTACTAAAAAGTCAATCAGATCTTGAGTAATCTGGTTCAGGTCATTATGACACTTGATCATTGTGTTTGTGCACAAAAATCAATGTATTCATGACCAGGAACATAGTTGGTAATATCCTGTGATATGAACCGGAATTTAGTTATTTTTTACAGTTTCCTGCTATAAATGGATGTATGTGGTTCTATCCATTTCTTTCTTTTCTTTCCTTTCGTTGTTTTGTTTTCCTTGTTTTTTTTTTTTCTTCACTAGTCTGACGGATTAACTACAAGCAAAATTCCACTAGACCCCCAACATTTTTACTAGCCTCAGGCTATCATTAATGTCAAACCCTGACTATGAATGTCAAATGTAATCAACAAAATAGCCAATCTGTTTTTTCCTTTTTTACTATTAAAAAAGTATTCAAATCAGTTTAAAAAATCCCCATGAAAAATACAGTCATTTCTTTTCTCAGTATGTTCAAGTATGTAAAATCAAGCTGACATCATTGTGGATCAGGCATAAGAGAAAGAGAGGATTTTGTATTTCCAAAACAGCTTATAATTTGTAAAGTTACAATCAGTTGATTATTAGTATATTGGGACTTTGATTAGTATATTGGGACTTTGATTAGTATATTGGGACTTTGATTAGTATATTGGGACTTTGATTAGTATATTGGGACTTTGATTAGTATATTGGGACTTTGATTAGTATATTGGGACTTTGATTAGTATATTGGGACTTTGATTAGTATATTGGGACTTTGATTAGTATATTGGGACTTTGATTAGTATATTAGGACTTTGATTAGTATATTGGGACTTTGATTAGTATATTGGGACTTTGATTAGTATATTGGGACTTTGATTAGTATATTGGGACTAAACTCAGACCTAGCCTAAAGGATTGTGGTGATGGGAATCGTTTTGCAGTCTAACTGGAAAGACATTATTGATAACTTTGGTTTGAAATGACAAAACTAGGAATCAAAACTTCAATTCATCTGATTCAGAATTGTGTTTTGTGGCCCTTGTCATCTAAAATTAAGCATTTGTTTTAACTGGTTTTAAGCATAACAACAACTCCAGACTCTGGGTGGTTTTCAGAGTTTTTGTATGTATACCTAAGGTTAGGACCTAATTGTTTTCAAGCAAAATGGTACATTACACTAGATGTATTGAAATGTAGAAGTCTGGATCAGATGATGTTTTGTTTTTTGTAGGTAAGTTCAGTCATGCTAATTTATTAAGTTTGAAACCTGGCAGTTCTAAAATTACTCTCACATACATTACCATAATTTACGTCATTTTTCATAGATAAAAAAAAAATTATTATTTTTGTATTAAAAATGATGTGTAATAAAAAAAAATATGTATCATTTTTATGGAGTGGTCATTACCAAAAATATAAAGGACCCAACATTGAGGACCCCAAAACATCTAAATGGTTGTTAGTATTAAAATTCCTGTGCATCCTATGTACTTACACTAAAAGCATCGTACATTTGAATATTATATTATCACAATTTGCTTATTAATGTGTGTATTGTGTTACATAACACTTGTGAGTAAATAATAATAAACATTAGTGTTTATTGTAATTCTGTGACTTTCAAAGTATGCAAAGTTTGAAAATTGATAATTATGACACAGACATTGGTATTCTATCATCACACCTTTATTCTGATACTTCAAGATTCAAGTAAGTTATGGCCCAATAGGACTTCATTCCAAATGAGTGAGTGTAGTTTGTTTGCTTTTAAAAATGAGAGAGAGAGAGATTCCAGCCCTTTTTGCATTAAATTGCTGAATACCTTACTTATTTTAAAAGAGAAAACAGTACTGAAATAGTAAATGGAAGTTTTTAAAAAATACCATATTCCTTCAGTTTGGAAGATCTATATTTCAAACTTAAATATTCACAATATTTATATCCATATGTACTCCATTTAGTTTAAATCCCCAAAAGGATCATATACACTGCAAAATTAGCCACCTTTACAATAGCATGCTGCATAGTTTTCTCTGCAAGTAAAAAAATGTTGCTTTTCCGAAAAAGAATGATGGCCAATACCCTTTGTCAATAACTGCATGTACACTTCCTGCAACCTTCATTAGGCAGCATTGGATCTCTCATCTCTACTAATGCCAAATGTAGTTTTTACTTTATAATCAAGGATTTGACACTGCTGCCTGCAATATCAAAGGTGTGAAGTCCCTGAGGTCTGTTATGAGACTTACTTGAGTAACATTTGGCATTCATGGATTCAGTGCCATGTCATTTTTGCCTAGTACATACCTGCCGTGTTTCCAGACAGTGTTGGGGGGAGGGGGGTTGAGACTAAAAAAGTGTGTTTTGAAGTCCAAATTGGGGGCAGTGTGCATGACCCAATAAAAGTAACGTCGTCCTATTGAGAATAACTTATCTTTTCATATAAGCCTATTGAAAATTATTGGAAATTCATCTCTGAATAAAAGAAAATAACTTTTCTGTTTTCTTTAAAGCATTTAATAGACTTGCAAAGAAAAATACTTAGCATTGTCAAATATCATCACCACACGCATACACATATGTGCAAACACTCGCATAATCACAAACACTATGACATTAAATAAAAACACACACCATGTTTCTGTCTTTAAAATCCATTGGATGGCAAAATAAGGGCTTAATCAGATGCAGTCTTTGCTGCTCTCAATAGTTCAGTAGATGGGGTTTGAAGGTAATGCAAGTGTCATTTGTGTTCATCTTTGCACTCATTAGAGATTGGATTGTACTGTTGTTCAAACTTCTCTGCTGGATTCTCTGAGTGATTGCTGGTCAAAACTGAGTTGTTCTTGCCAACCATAACATCAGCATTGTCAGAACTGTATCCGATGCAGTTTGACCACGAGATATGCTTGTCTGTATAGAAAAAAGAAAATATACATCACATTTTGGCCTGACCATTTCACTGGGAGATGGGAAGGGGGGGAGGAGAAGGACGATGTTTTCAAACTTAATGGGGGGTGCCTTACAGGTATCACAACAGTAATAAATGCCTCTGCCCAATACGGGTGTTAACGCAATCTCTTTATCAACACAAATCAACTGTGTAAACATGAGCATATGCTTATTATTGTCTTTCAATCAATCTATTTCACAGCTAAAATCATCCTGAAAAGCATGGGTTAATTACTAGTTGATATGTTAACAAGATTAACATAACAAATGATAATAAAGAGAATTAATCTGAATGTTCACTTCAGCGTTTCAGATTTGTTCTGGTTTGTCCCAATGTTACATACAAGTGGTGGTGCTATGAGAATGGATGTCATACTCTCCAGATTGACTAATGTCAATATATTGTTTGCAGTATGTACAAAGAATGAAATGATTCCCCTTGCTGCTGTGCTTCACAAAGTCAAACTCTGTCAACCAGGAGTTCTGAAATTTAGCTTTGCTGGACTTTGCTTGCTTTGCTGATAGCTAATTGTTTCCTTCATCACAGAAAATGCAATTTGCCATTTTGCCTTCAAAAATGAATTACACTTGAACACTATTCCAACTACTGAAATAATCATGCTTTGTGTTTTATACGTGGAGTAAATTCCGACTTCAAAGAAATGTTGCTGCTGTTCACAAACTTGCAAATAATCTTTAATAAAGATGGCTTAAATATTCTCATTCAAGGCAATGATGTGTAATAACTTTTGTTCTTCAACACACATCTCTTTGGTTTACTTAAAACTTAAAATGAATTGGATTGTTCTACTTTGTGAACTTTACTTATGCAAATTAGCCTAATGGGCTCCAACACAGCAGTCTTCACTTGACTTAACACATTACCCTAGTATTTGCTTACCCTTCAAGTTAGAAATTATAAATTGATGAATGAAATGACAAAGTTTTGTGCATTTTTTATATCCTTGATGCTTTTCATTTTTAAATAGGTAGGGGGGGGGGGGGGTACAAACAAACTGGAGGGTAAGTGAATACTATAGCTATTGTCAGCCAATTATGTAGTATGTGAATGGTGGTTGTTTATACCTGACCACCTTGCTTTTTAATTGCCCTTATGACAATTAGCTGTATAAACAGCCCCAAGGATAGTTTTACAAGAGCGCTAAGCAGGACTGTTTACCGTTTATATATGCTACATGTTATGGGCATATATTGAGGTAGTGGGGTTTTTTTTGTTTTGTTTTTTTGAAGATTACTGAAATTTGTGTTTTTTTAAACATGACTGTGTCTGGGTTTTGGATATAACAAAATCGTGTTTTTAGCGTGATGCATCATTTTATGGCAGGTATGCTAGTATCTTGTCATCAGTCATCTCCACTTAGTAAAAACAATCACTGAACGACTGTTAGTTGAAATAGATTGATTGTTGTTACTTTGTTTTTGTCATATGCCATGATCATAAACTGATAAATATATTTCAACACCAATTATCGAATCAGTTTGTATTGAGATATTTAATTACTAAAAATCCATGTCTGTTGATTGGTTTGGTTTGGTTTGGTTGTTTTACAGCACAACAGCACATGAAGGTTATTTAGTAACAAAGCAATTGGAATAAAATGTCTTGCCCAAAGACACACCCCATGGTAGTCAACCCAGGCTGATCTGATGGTAGGATTCTAACCTGCACCCTTTCACTTGCCTGTCAAAGTGAAATCATGCTGGTGCTTCGGAGAAATAAAATCAAACCAAATCAGATTAATTTTAGACAGACATACAGCAGACAATAACAACAAATAAACATTAAAAATTGAACCTCTTTTAAAAATTTGTGGCTTAGGAGTCTTGCTTGAAGCACAAAAAATATTTTAGATGTATGAGAAGTACATGAAACAGTTAAGCAACAGATAGCATTGGAAGCTTGTAATGACAAAGTATTCACAATACAAAGTTCACTTTTTATAATACAGTTCATGTGAGCCATGAAAGTGACCCGTGTTATAAGTGATGGAGTCGTAAACTGAGTGATGTCAACAGGGCTGTGTCAGTCATAATAGTGCATTAAAACACAAAAATATTTAAAGATGTAAAATCATATTATGATTGCTTCTCATGAACAAGGAACTAATAGAAATTAAGTAGCAATGGTAAAACAAATTTTGATGAATTTTAATGGAATCCATGACTTTACCCACACTATAAGAGCAGCAGTGGTATACTGGGGAGATTTATACTGAGGGACCACTGTAATTGATAATAAGGAAACACCTGTGGACATGTTAAATGTGAAAAGTAATTCAGTACTTGTAAATACCTTTGTTTTGGGATGTCAGTGTTTAATAATGGTAAGTGGCACAGACCTGGGACCAGGTTAACCCTTTAATGTCCATCTCAATGATAATTTTTTTTATGCCCCCCACTGCTTGCAGAGGGATATCTTGATTTTGTTCTGTGTCCATATTTGTATTTACATCCATCTGTCCATACTTTTGTACTTGCATCCATCTGTCCGTCTGTCCATACTTTTGTACTTACATCCATCTGTCCATACTTTTGTACTTGCATCTATCTGTCCATACTTTTGTCCATATTTTTGTACTTACATCCACTTTCCATCTGTCCATACTTTTGTACTTGCATCCATCTGTCCATACTTTTGTACTTACATCCATCTGTCCAAAGGAGCTTGTTAGCAAGATTGCACAAAAGTGAAGCTGTTTTGGGTTCAGTGCTTTATACTCCTGCAAAGAAATTCAGTGACAGAAGAAAGCTCCAAAACAAAATTGATGATATGAATAATACTACAAATGAAGACAAAATTCAACAATGAAAGGCTGTCAGCTAAATGAATTAGATATGCATATATGTAATATATAGCTGAGAAATAAAGTAATAATTATATGCCCAAAAATTAATTTTAAAGCAAATCCGATGTTTAGATAATATTTTTTTTAAAAATTCAATTTGTAGATTAGATGTTTTTAATCCTTTTCTTTGAAGTTTCAATATGCATATACATATGATCTTATTTTCATACATGTTGAAGAATCAAGATCATTCACTTTGTATACGCTTCCAAAAGACAGAGCATATATTTTTATGACATTGTCTGTCTGTCTCTCTGTCTGAAACCTTTTTTGTTTCTGCATAAAAGTTTAATTTTGTAGCATTTATCTTTACCCAACTTTGTAGATGACTTGCACTAGGAGTAAGGAAGAAGCCTATTGATTTTTGGGTCAAACTGTCAGAGGCCAAGGTCACTGTAACAGCAAGAAGAAAAATGGTTTCTGCACATTATCATTAGTTCTAAATCCTAAGACCTGAAGTAATCTTTGTGGAAGGCTTGTACTTGGAGTAAGGAATAAGTCTATTGATTTGCGGGTCAAAAGGTCAAACATCAAGGTGATTGTGACTGAAAAATGAAAAATTGTTTTTGCACAAAATGTTAAGTTCTCAGCCATGTACCTTCACCAGAGTTCATGAATGGCTTGCACTTTTGGGTAAGAAAAAAGCCTATTGATTTTGGGGTCAAGATGTAAGTTGTAAAGGTCACTGTGATTGAAAGAAAAAAAATGTTTTTTGCATAATAACTTTAGTTCAAGACCATATACCTTGACCAAAGTTTGTGGAGGGTTGCACTGAAAGTAAAGAAAAGGCCTGTTGACTTTGGGGTCAAAAGGTCAGCCTATTGATTTTGGGGTCAAAAGGTCAATGGTCATGGTCATTGTGACTCAGAGAAAAAGGGCCTTTGCACAGTAAATTTTGTACTTGAGTAAGTATTTCCCACTTTTATTTCAAAATGTATGTTAATTTTGTCTATTATATCATATGGAACAGTTTCTATTGAAATTTCCATGAAGTTCTTTGAACAGGTAAATACATAGTAGAAATTGGTCATTGGTGTTTTGTGGATTTTCCTATAATCCAAAACTTTCACCTTAAACTTTGTTCATGGTAAAATGAGGCCCCTATTGAATGTAAAGACAGCTTATTCTTAACCTTGCTTCCATTAAAAAATCTTTCCATGTTTTAAATTGTTTCATGTTGACTATAGAATTAAGTTTTATATATCTCTCATTTAAGTCCGAAATTTTCCTTTAAATTATAAATTGTACATGCAGATTAATTGAAAACATTGCTGTCCTTCATTTACAATAATTTTGAATAAAACTGAGTGCATAAAATCAAGTTACATTATTGCTGCAAAACTGTTGTAACTCAGGTTACCTATGTTTTTTATAAATCACTTCTGGCAAGATGATGGGATTCCTTTCTACAACACTATTGTAACTCAATTAAATATAGATTTTTTTAAAGTAAATTTTCAAAAATTTTATGTTTTATAATGCTAACATTAACAATTTGTGTAAATTGGATGGTTGGATTCTTTGTGTGAATAAAAAAAACAGTTTTTTGCTTCTCCTGTTAAGTTAGGAAAAATTGAATTACAGCAGCCTTGTTGTAAACCTTCTAGATGTAGATGACCTGATTAGATTTTCAGGCCATTACAGCAATTTTTTAAAACCATTTTTAACCTAGTGGACTTAACTTTTTTGGTGACAAAAATCTTGTTAGCACAATTACATATAAACCACTTCAGATGAAAATATGGTATACTTGTTTGTATGCATATGTAGATGACCTTTTTAGATTTTCATGCAGATAGAGTAATATATTGCAATTTCTTGTAATCTTTTGAATTTTGGGGGACTTAGACTTTTTGGTCAGCAGTGGGGGCTTTTTGGTCCGCAGTGGGGGCTTTTTGGTCCGCAGCAGAGGATTTTTGGTCCGTAGTGACAGCATGTATATTTTACAAACACAAATGTATTTTTGGGATTGGTTTCTTTTTACATTTTATAGACCTTCAGTTATTCTAAACATGTAGCAAATAACTATAATTGCTCATTGAAAAAAAAATTAAAATGAAAATACTTTTAAAGCTGTTATTGTTGATACAAACACTATTGGAGAGCATTACATAATTGGAAGGCTACATGAAAATGGCAATTTCTCAAGCTACTAACCTACTAGCCACTAGATATTATATACTTATTAAAAGTTCAAAATATCAAAATGGTCTTTAAAAAAAAACTTTCAAAAGATTTTCATGATTTTGATATATTTTATTCTTAAACTTGCTTGAGATATCAGTATTATCACTATGAGGATTCATATGTGACTAAGCTATTGTATTCACCAGCTTTTGGGGTAATTAGTCAGGGCTGAGCAAATTCTATAGCCCGACATCCCGGACTATTCATTTTTGAAGTCTGGCAAGTAAAATTTTCCAAGTCGCTAGTCCGGGACATGTGCTTTTTAAAAAAGTTGGGCAAGTCCTTATTTTCATGCTTTAATCACTATATCTACCTTTATTTGGCCAATCATGCCCTCTGGGCATACTAAATACTTGATTCTACCCCTCTTCATGTATACATTTACATTCTGTATAACACATAAATATGGTCAGTGATAATTTTCACATATGCGCATGTTCTGTTACCGCTTGACTGCATATTGAGCTAAGCAACCAAATTATCGGCAAATCAAAACACGTCAAACAAAAGAAAGCCAGTATGGTCAATTAGCAGTGTTTTAAGTGACTTTGTTGCATTGTGTTTACTCAAGCCAGATCCCCACGAGTGGCTCACTATGATTTAATCCAGCGAGTCAGTGTAATTAAATTAATGGAAGGTACCTTACCGACATCAGTGTTGGTTTCCTTTATGAACTGATTAAATGACAGTAATAATTCTTTAATTTTTAATTGATTATACAGATGATTAACTTCCACATGCGATATTGCGTTTGAAGCGAAACAATTACACTAATTAATGAGCTGTCTCTGTTTGTATTTAAAAGAGAAAATGTATGTTATGATCACTTTAAAAGTAGTTGTCAAGCAAGCTGATAGTTACTCTGTGGATAAAATGAGTTTGCTAAATTATCTTCGCAAGGAAGGTAATAAGTGTGATTTAGAGAAGGAAATTTTTTGTGAAAGTGGAGGGATAAAACGTAAGACTGCTACTGAATGTGCGGTAGCTATTTCTCCAAAGAGACATAAGCAGAACCTTTGAGATGCTTTAGAGCATTTGACTAAAGGCACTTTCCCCATGAGAGGGCAGCTCTGTTGAAATATGGGAGGGAAGACTTGCAGGTTCTTCTTAATCATCTTCAGGGCTGAGCAAATCCCATAGGCCAACGTCACAGACTATTCATTTTTGAAGTCAAGCAAGTAAAATTTTCCAAGTCGCTAGTCCGGGACTAGTGGATAAAAAAAAAATGTGCTCAGCCCTGTTAGTGCAGAGTACATTAGATGTGGTCAAGTGCCTGGATGACTGGATCCAAGAATATGCAGGTTTACTAGGAAAGATATCAAAATATACCAAGCAGTATATGTGAAAAATAATTCAGAATAAATATGTTGATTGGTAAATATTGGTAATTGCCTGAAGAGTTAGCCCTGGAAAAGGGGTGGGATAGAATGGGGGTTCTCTACAGATAGATGGTTTCATTTTTAGGGCAACTATGGTATTTAAACTGGTAATCTTGAGATCACAGAATATGAATTGAAGTCACAATCATTTCACACAAACTTTACGTATTTATACTAAAAAATCATCAGTCAAATGGAACATAGATGGGATATAGTCAGATGAGTTATTTAAATCCCGATTATATCCATGGTTGTTTTTGCCTACAAGGCGATTTTGGTTTCTCTAACACAGTGCTCATGTGTGCAGAATCATCACATACACTTTGTAATGTAGAGACGGATACTATTGCTTTGATGTGGAAAAAAAAACAGACCGATTGGAATGATCGATGGCTGATGATTTAGATATACAAAAAGACCAAAGTTATTGTAGTTATTTCAATTAAATATACATTCTATTTAACTTATTTGAGAGAAAATTATGAAATAAATTTGTATTAAATTTTAGGCATTAAATTAGTGAAGTATAAATTATATTTTCATTGAAAATTATCTTTATTTCAGCCGCTTTTGCTTTTTTACAGCAGTAACATTTACCTTCTAATTCTCAAACATGTTGATCTTCCAACTTTAGACATCATTTGTATGAAATAGTAAAATTGTTCAATACTAAAACAAACTAATGTTTATGAAAAATGTATGTTCCAAAAAATAGTTATGATTTTTATGGATTGGCTGTATACGAAAAATTAAAAGTTACAAAAAATTACATAAATTATAATAATACTCAGATATTTATGCACGAACACACAAAAATGCTCACATGCCTTCACTAACATCACTATATATCAAATAATAATTGCTAATTATATGATGTTATAAATAAAAATAGGCCTAATGTAAAGGCCAGAGCCTGAAGGAATGTGCCCACTAGATCCATCATTTCAATGTGATTAATGTACATTATTTCTTCACATTTGTAATTTTTTATTTAAAGTTTGGAATTTTGTTTTTATGTAATCTGTCAAAATCTTTCACGTCGTAATAAAAAAGTAATCAAGCATGGTTGTTTGTGAGCAAATGTGGATAGCAATGCGTAACTATGCAGTGAATTTGATGCCTATTTTCGATTGGTCAAAAATAATTAATGTGCTTGATTTGATTGACAGGTCTTAACTATCCATTGTTGGACCCAAACACTTTCTTTCCCTGCACAATAAATCCCTTTATTATTTTTTGGTTTCAACCAAATTTGGTATGATTCTTGATATTTTGATGGAACCTTGGCTGAAGTTGTTTGTCAACGTTCTACATCACTGTTTAGTGCAGTTTTGTCCCCTGGATAATGTTAACTATAACAAATATACTTATTATAGTTCTATTCCCCATCCTATGTGTACTATAATTTTCACCATATATGCCCATATTTATTTACAAGAATCATAGGGGTATGGGAAAAGTAATGGAAGCAGCCAATATGTACTTTTATCTGTATCCTGTGTTGCAGCTTGTACATTTATGGAAATCAGTACTTTCCAGAGTCATGAAAATTCCATTATTGGCAACTAATTAACAAAATTATCTTAGAAACAATTAATTTGCATCAGATTGGGATGATACAAAAATTAAATTAATTTTTTTTCTTCAGATTAAAATATAAGCAGAATGGGCAATTGCTGACACTCTGTGGTTGTATTTTGTTCATGTTCTAATTAAATAAGTTGTCATCAGCCCATTTGTGAATGATTGCTGATCTTTTAACTATACCCTGAAGACATGGGGACACATTAATCAAGCACACCATACAAATCACATTCCTTTATGAAATTGAATTGGTTGCAACAAAAGTATAATTGACAACAATCTGCCCTTTCATTACATGACTTCAGGTCAGTCATTTAAAAACACAAATACATATGGCCATTTATGAAACTTTTATTATGAACTGCAATTAATTCATTGTACTTCAAAGCATCCATAAATAGATCCAGGTCTTCAGATTGCCACACTGGACATAAATTGGCTTGTTTAAAGTAGACTTATAATGGAGGGATTGTACAGTCGAAGGACTGGGTGCAGTCTCGTTTAAGCCTGTATATGTGACATTACTACTGTTATCACCAAAAATTACATTATTTGAAAATACATTATAGCAGGGACAGTTTATAACACATATATTGGAAACTCCACATAGCTGCTAGATATCCCCCGTCTTAACAATAGTGTCTTCCTTTACAAATGTTCCTTTACTCATTTACTATATCAACATCACTTACACCCTTCCTTTTTAAAACTACGTTCCCATACTTTCAATGAAAAATCAGGGATATCAATTCCTGGAATGTGATTGTTTCACTTGCAGTCATTACATGCAAACAGAGACATCAATTCCTGGAATTTCATTACATGCAAACAGGGGCATCAATTCTTGGAATATGATTGTTTCACTTGCAGTCATTACATGCAAACAGGGACATCAATTCCTGGAATTTCATTACATTCAAACAGGGACTTCAGTTCCTGGAATGTGATTGTTTCACTTGCAGTCATTACATGCAAACAGAGACATCAATTCCTGGAATTTCATTACATGCAAACAGGGACATCAATTCCTGGAATGTGATTGTTTAACCCGCAGTCTTACATACAAACAGGGACATCAATTCCTGGAATTTCATTACATGCAAACAGGGACTTCATTTCCTGAAATTAGATTGTTTCACTTGCAGTCATTACAGGCAAACAGGGACATCAATTCCTCGAATTTTGTTACATGCAAACAGGGACATCAATTTCTTGAATTTCATTACATGCAAACAGGGACATCAATTCCTGGAATTTGATTGTTTCAGTCATGACATGCAAACAGAGACATAAATTCCTGGAATTTCATTACATGCAAACAGGGACATCAATTCCTGGAATTTGATTATTTCAGTCATGACATGCAAACAGAGACATCAATTCCTTGAAATTTTGTTACATGCAAACAGGAACATCAATTCCTGGAATTGCATTACATGCAAACAGTGACTTCAATTCCTGGAATTTAGTTACATGCAAACAGGGACTTCATTTCCTGGAATTTGATTCCTGGAATTTGATTTTTTCACTTGCAGTCATTAAATGCAAATAACACTCTGCAGTAGCACTGGTAGTTTACAAATCAGTAATAGACGATCTGCAGCTAAATATGTTTAATTAAATCAGTATTTTAAGAAGCACAAAAATTATTCATTTTCCTTTCTAAATTCTGTAGAATTCATGATGGTTTTGAAAAACTATTTACTTACGTTAGTTTGGGACCATTTTAGCATTTGTTTTTTATTCATATAAAATTGATTTTAACATGCATCTGGTACCAAACCTTCCAAACGAAGAACCCTCAATAACAACTTTATTCGTCTTGAGAAGTAGTATTCTCTGAGATCTAAAGTAGGTCACAATGAACTTCTTTTCATGCTCATCTGACCTGTAAGTACATTTTTTTATTTTGGGTCATGTGCTAGGGTGCAGTTAATATGTAACAGCCTGCAGAGTTCTTGTTTCACAGCTTATCTATGACAGATTTTGTAATTATCTATGACAGATTTTGTAATTACAGGCAGAAGGAATGCCATAAAACTTCTACACATAATCATTTTAGTTCAGTATTGTGGTTAATAGCATTTTTGCACATACCTTTCTGATATTAATTAACCACAGAAAAAGGATGTATAAAATATATGTTGTTCACTTAAACTGTCCAATTATAGGGCAAAATGTATATGTAGGTGAAAGTGGCTCTACAGATTATTTGCTTTGTTTGGAGTTGGATCAATACATGAAGGTCATATCATGTCAAGGCTATTGGAGTAAAGTTCCTTGCCCAGAAATACACCATGGCAGCTGACCCAGAGTGATCTGTTGGAAGGATTTGAACCTGCTCATTTCTGGTCACAAGTGCAGCACACTAACCACTGAGTCACAGCAGTTCTCTAAATTTTGCCTGCAATTTTTCTTATCTCTGGCATGCTAATCGCTTACCCACCATATTTCTCTAAGAAAGACAGGACAACAAAATTTGATTATACTTGTTGAACGTAAAGTCTTGCATGTGTTGAAAATTCTGATGGATTTTGATTCAGGTGCCATGATACCTCAATCATCTAGTCTGAATTTGCCTCCAAATTTTGTAGGATATTTCATGCAAGGTTGCTAGCACTTGAAATTTTGTCCAAATTTTATTTTGTGAATCTTATCTCCATGCCACTAAAAAATATCAGAGATATTGTGATATTCTCAATGATCCATCCATCCATTTATCCATCCATCTGTCAGTGATTTCTGTCAAGTATGACATTTCCTAATTGCTGAGGTGAAATTTAGAAAACTTGATTGTATACTTTTCAGTATGATAATCACTTTACAAAAGGTGTATTATAGGAGTGCGAGGGAAAAGACCAAAGGGTCAAGGGTCAAATATATTAAAAATATAGCGACATTGTCACATAATTTTGTTACAAAACTTGATATGGGAATCATAGCAGGAAGATACAATACATGTATGCAATATAGGTTATAAACCCGGGGTCACAGTCCAGAGTAGTTTGCATTGTTGGGTGAGTTGGGGTGTCTGAAATTGAGGATCTAAAATCAATAAATTGATTGGAATTAGGCAATATGTGAAAAACATGGAAATATAAGTATAGGAGTGTTGAACACACTTATATCCTAGAGTAATATAATCTGTTGAATTAACTTTGACATTCACAGGTCTCCCTGGCAGTATGGAATAGTCATCAGGTGACATTGTATCAGCCACTCGGAGTTGATCATCTGGAAGACTTTCATCATGGGCTTAAAATGATAAAATCTCTCCAACCCCATAATCATATCATACAACTTATAGGAACATGTGAAAGCTCCTTTGTTACTGAATATCACAGGCTGAAGTCTACTAACTTTCTAGAGGAGACTCTAAACATAGGGGCTTACAAGTCCATGAACAAATCTGAAATCAGATTTCAACTCTGCCTGGACTATGTGACTATCCTGGACTATCTTCATAACAGTCCCATAGGTACAAGAGTCATGTGTGACTCCAGTGATTTAGCTAAGACTCTGCAGCAGTATTTGCTTACAGATGATCTCCGACTTGTAGCCAGTGACTTGGATGCATTGCCGCTTGTTGACAGACAGAATGGAAAGCTTATTAAGTGTGGTCACAGGGAGTTGGGAGGGGACTTTGTGGCTCCAGAACAATTGTGGCCCTTTCACAGCATCCCCTTCGATGATTCCAAAATGCTTCCTTATGATGAGAAAACTGATATCTGGAAAATCCCAGATGTTTGCAGTCATTTTCTTGGCAGCAGTGTGGATGCAGGAGCTCTCAAGATGCTGCTTCTTCCCATCCATGTCAGGTGCAAGTCACATGACTCTGCCAGCAGACCAAATGCACATGAGGTCTTGGAGGAATATATGAAAATTTTGGATAAGATCAAAAAACAAAATTACTCATGATATGTGTTAAGTTCTGTTCATGATTACAAGAGAATATTCTACATGGTGTCCTGCTTGTTGCCACTTTATAGGATAGAAGAGGCAGACCAGAGACTAGACATCACTTTCACAGCCATGAAAGTAGGTCAAAGTAACCTAAATATTGACACATGATGTCCATGGGTTACAAGAATTCCGGGTTGGGACTACTACTTGTGGCTTTCAGGTAGGCCTATGGCCTACAACATATCATAACTTGTTTTTTTAAAACCAGCTATGAAATATTTCATAAATAAGAAT
Source organism: Margaritifera margaritifera (assembly GCA_029931535.1). Classification (NCBI taxonomy): domain Eukaryota; kingdom Metazoa; phylum Mollusca; class Bivalvia; order Unionida; family Margaritiferidae; genus Margaritifera; species Margaritifera margaritifera. The sequence continues at coordinate 163,939 of JAQPZY010001089.1, read as the reverse complement.
AATTCGTAATAATTCAAAGCCAGGAAAACAGAGGTCTTAAAGCTAACAGGTTTGTGTTAAATTGCCTTATCTGCAATACTAAATTTAAGTTTTCATGGCAGCCCAGCAAGTTACCACCCAATTTTAACTTTTGTCAGATCCCTATGAATGTATATGATACAACTGTGGAATGAATTGATTTTAATCACTATGGTCCACTCCTGAGAGAAATAAAATTTGGAAACATGCTCCCCAGCATGCTGTTTTAGATCTTGGTTAATTTACTGACGTCCTAGGAGATATCGATACTAAAGCCAACATTTAACTTTTTAGCTCTTCTGGCCTTAGACCAGAAGAGCTTATTTATGTGATGGCCTGTCGCCCAGCGTCCAACATCCATCATCTGAATGTTAGAACTAGTTTGTTATCACTTCTCCTCCTAAACTACTCGGAAGATTGGTATGAAACTTTACACACACATTCATCCTAGGGTCTAGTTGGTCCTAAATGAAAATGGTACCAATTGGACATCCAATATAACTGCTACAACTGCTATCTTGAAAATCTTATTGCTACTCCTCCTGAATGGATGGCCATATTGACATGAGTTTTCACTAAAAAGACTTCTTATGATGTCTAGTTGGTCCAAATAAAAAGGGTACCGAAGCAACATCCAGTATGGCCACCATGGTGGCTATCGTGAAATTCTTGTTATTGCTACTTATCCTGAATCGATGGTCATATTGACATGGGGTTATAATCGTAAGATTTATTATAATGTCTGGTTGGTCTTAAATGAAAATGGTGCTGATCTTACATCCAGTATAAAAATCTTGTTATCACTAATCCCCCTGCTCAGATGGTTGTATCGACATGTGGTTTTCACATAAAAGACTTTGTATGATGTCTGCTCAATCCAAAATGAAAATGGTGCCCATTGGACATCCCTCAGGCATCCAATATGGCACCCATGATGGCGCGCTTGAAAATTTTGTTATCACTATTATGCTTGAACAGATGATCAATCTTACATCCAATGTGGCCATCTTGAAAATCTTATTTCTGTCAAAGGATGGTCATATTGACATGGTGTTTTCACTAAAAGACTTCTTATGATGTTTTGTTGGTCCTAAATAAAAATCATGCGTATATAACTTTTAAGATGTCCACCACATTGGACATCTCGAAAATTTGATTAGAATTCCTCCTGAATGGATTGTCATATTGACATGGAGTTTCCACTAAAGGACTTCTTATTATGTCTAGTTGGCCATCTTGAAAATCTTGTTATAATATTTCTCTTGAACAGATGGTCATATTTACATGGTATTTTCACTAAAAGACTTCTTATGATATGTAGTGGATCCTAAATGCAAATGGTGATGATTAGACTTCCAATGTGGCTGCCATGGTGGCCATCCAAAAATCTTTTTCTCACTGCTTTTCCTGAATGGACAGTCATAGTGATATGGGGTTTTAACAGCAGTAATACAATACCAGCTATTATTGCATTGCTAAATCTTTTCCTGATGCCAATCTCCAATCGAAGGACATTATTCCCTCCTCCACATTATCCCAGTCTGATACCTTAGTCAACTTCTGACAATCGGAATATCTTCCTTCTTTGGACTTTGTGCATTTACATGTGTCTCTTGGGCACTCAACACTTCATCAATTTAGACATCTTTTGGCATGTCATTTATATCCTTTTTTTGTGTTGTATTTGTTTATCCCTCCCCAGCCCTTGCTTTATTTTCATGTATCTGTGTCCATTTTTGTTGATTTTGAGGTGTTTTAGTACATTGCTAGTGAAGCAGTGCTTCTTGTGTTTCATCCCTCAAATAGTAACTAGTGTCAGGGTAAATATTTCCTACTTTTTTTTTCTTCAGTTCTTTGTTGTATTTATATATTTCCTTTCAGCATTCAATAATCCATCAATGTGTTGGCAAATGTGGGCATAAAAAGGCAGCATGGGACGCTCATGCCATCTGTTTGCAATGATTGTCTCATTTATTGTTTGTGGCCAGATGAGGTTTGGGACTTGGCAGAAAGTCACTGGGTCTATAGGGCCAGAAAGAAGGTTCATGCCTCTTATTTATCTCAGGAGGATCCCCTCCATTCCCAGGAGAAGGTTACGACACTTCCTGATGTACAGAAATCACTTGTGGTTACAGCACTTCCTGTGTAAGGAAATCGCTTGCTTCAATGATAGCACTTCCTGGTGTATGGAAGTTGCCTGCTTCATTGAGAGAGGTGTCGAGAGTTAGGAAAATAGTGAGACATTTCACAACACAAGGGAAGTGCAGTCATCGTCTTGTGCTTGGAGACATCAAATGAAAGTAAGATCTTGTTTTTCTGAGTCAAGTTCCCTGAACAGAGACTCTCCAATAAGGTCTACATCATCTGACCAGTTATTGCCCAAAGATCTGTCACCGGGCATCAGGCACCAGTCAACGGGTAATGTGTCTAGTAACACAGAAAGTCTGCCACTGGTTACCAGGTACCACGCACCAGGGGGAGTGGTCTAAGGCGTTCAACTTTACAGATCACCATACCTGTGAAAGAACCAGGATTTCAAACCAGTAGATTTACAAATTTTGATCAGTAGATTGGCTTCTAAAAAGGTATATTTTTTATCGGCATAAATTTTACATGTTTTAAGGGGATTGAAAACAAAACAAGTTCATTTTGTCACATAATATGTATTCAAATTATAATAAAACACAAATTTTGAATATGATTCAGATTTAGAATCTGATGGAAAATGTTACAATAATAGTTAGTTAATATGAGCCAGTATATTGTTAATTAAATGAAAAAGGAAGAGTTGTACATCTCACAGTTCACTGCAAAGATTTTTTATAAAATCCACAGGCATTTTTAGTTTCCTTCACAAGATCACTGTCCGGTGACCACTGGTGACATTCACTGTGATTGTTAACCTTCACACTTAGCAGGCTCTCAATAGTTTTCTGGTCCAGACTTCCCCTTGAAGCACTCTGGATTTTCTGAAGAATGGAGATGTCTCTGTCTCTGAAAGTAAAATATCATAATCATTGTAATTTTTCACACCCTCATAGTGCACAACATATTCCTCAGAAACTTAGTTCTTTGCTCTCCATGTTTTGCAATGATGTAAGTTGACAAATGTTGTGAAATATTAAAAATAATATACATTTTTGCAAATAATTATACTGAATTATTGCTTCTGAAAAATATTTCATCTGTGTAAAATCTGAATGGCTGTGACATATGAAATTATTTTCTTTAAATATAAAAATATTTTTAAAAAATGAAAATTTTAAAAAATTCAATAAAAATCTGGTTGAGGGATCTGAAGATCATTTCACTTGTGCCTATGTTGCATGTTGGAATACCAAGGAATCTGGTTGAAATACGCTGAACTGTTTGATCATACACACGGACGAGAACATTCAACATTTTATCATCCTCTTGATCATTTGATTCATCAGTCATGATACTGAACTTCTGACTCCTACACATATAAAAGCTGCCCTTAAATATTCATCTTAAACCATCGTGAACAATACAAGAACAATTAAAAGACATCAAATCAAAATACTTACTCAAGTGTTTCTGCCAATATCATTTTTGGTCGGTCTCTCCGTTTTATCTTCCTTCCACGACAGATCGGCCGAGTTTTAATCAAAGACTCATGGTCATCATGGATTACCTTTGATACTTTTATTAGTTATAACACCTCAAACAACATCCCGCATTTGGCCTTAAACTCTCCAAATTACAACAATAAGAGCCACTTCTTGTGTACACATGCTAACAATTGTAACAATAGGTGGAACATTTCCGGTTCCCAGTAGACTGGTTCTGGCTGGTTTATCTAATGTGTTGATAGAACGCGTAAAAAAAAACGGTTTAAAAAAAACAAAAAATTTTCCTTGAAATTTTCAAAACTGGTAGATTTCAACTACTAAATGGTATGTGCGGTAGACGGTCTTTAAAACGGTATTTTTGGCCTACCGCCGGTAGAATCACAGGTATGGATCACTGACATGTCACCTCTTTCCGCATGGGTTTGAGTCTTGGTTCAGACAATTTGAGTATGTGAGAAAGCTTGCCAGCAGCTTCCTGTGGGTCAGTGGTTCTTCCCGGGGCTTTACCGGGTTCTTCCTCCACCAAATATACTGGCCGCCATGTATAGCCTAATATGTGCTGAAAAATGACATTAAACACACTATACCACAAAACCACTAACAGGCACTGGGTCACTGGACACTGGGCACCAGGATATGTGTCATAGAAGGCCAGTCACCGGGTACCTGTCATCATGTCACCAGACTTTGGACACAGGACACTGGTCATCAGACGATGTCCCAAGTGACATTCATCGAGTTTCTGTCACTGGACACCAGGCACTGATCACTGGGTATGGTGTATGGCGCAGATCTTCCTTTCTCAGTCTTGGATCACCAATCATGAAGCACTGAGCACTGGTCACTGATCATGGAGTGCCAGGCACCAAGCACAGATTGACATATGCTAGGTTTCGGACATCAGTCTTTGGACCAGGTACTGAATTTTGACCACCAATCTAGAGGAAAAGATCAGTTCGATAACTTCCCTTACTCTGTTTCCTTTCAGTCCCAATGGGAAACAGACTTTGAGCTTTGAGAACAAGTCTCTGGGAAGGGATTGGGTCAATATTCCTCCCTTTTTTATGTTCCCATGCAACCCAATGGAACTTAGGGACTCCCACCACCTGGTGGTGAGTGGGCCATGTCTCCTTTTCCAAATATGCCACCATGGATGGCTTTGCCATGGCTCCATGGATCTGTGGACCAGGCATACCCTTGATTTTCCCACCTCATCTGGTCTTATTATCAAGGGAATGGGACAGGGACTGCCACTCACCGCCCCCAGTGCCCTGAGGGAATCACCAATCCCTTTCTCCAGGGAGAGATGATCAAGCAGATAGTTCTGTCTCCTCCCATGAGTGGAAATGGGATGATGAACCCCCAGTTAGGAAGTCGTCTTCTTACAGGAGGGAGATGAGATGAAATAGTCTGGCCTTGGATCATAGCAAAAGCCTTTACAGGCCTCCCTTCTGGATGCAGAGATGCAATTCAGAGGGTTAATCCCAAACAGTAGCCACTCAAAATTTAAGGGATTAGTAACACTGGTCCTTGGCCGCAGTACCAGGCCTGGATAAACAAGTGAACAAATTCTCCTTCCTTTACACAGATGCCTCAGATTCAAGCTGGAGGGCTCACCTAGAGCTCAAGGGAGTAGTCCTGCAGGGCTGGTGGTCTCAGGGGGGGGGGAGGGGGGCAGGGGGGGGAGGAAGCTTACCTCCACATCAGCAATATATAGAAATGCAGACTGTTTTTCTATCATTTCAAGGGTGTGTCGATTGCATAAGGCATTGCTGCATCACGGTCATTACAGACAACACGTCAGTTGTAGTGTACCTTAGATGCCAAGGGGGCACTCATATGCCTTCTCTCTGATTGGAAATTTGGAATCTTCTCTGTTGGACAGCTTCAGAGGAGATTACTCTCAGAGTCCACCACATTCCTGGCAAGAGGAATGTTCTGGTGAACAGCTTGTTCAGACAGGGGCAAGCAGTCCTCATGGAATGGTCTCTACACCAGTCAGTAGCAGAGACACTTTTTCATCTGTGGAGAAGCACAATGGTAGACTTGTTCACATTGAAGCTGAACAACAAGCTTCCTCATTATGTCTTTCCAGTGTCAGACCAGAGAGCATGGGTGCGGTGGATGTGTGGCTCATATCAAATGATCTATCCATGAGGACCAGTTTTTGAGCAAGTTTGCCAAATGCATCACTCTGGTAAGAAGGCAGTCGACCACCAAGGTTTACAATGCTAAGCGGTGAATTTTCTTTAATTGATGCAGTAGGAAATGCATTTATACTATCTGTGCCCCTTTCTTCTTTTTCTCGTAAAAGAAATAGTTTGCTCAGTATCCACCATTAAGGGCTATAGAGCAGCCTTCTCTAATACTTGTAACTTCTCTACAGGCTCTATTATAGGGTCAGACCCACATCTTTCAGAATTGAACAGGTACTTTAAGCTCCAAAGACCTGTCTTGCTCGTTAATGCCACGGTGGAACCTCTCATGTCCTTTGACCACTACCTAAACTTCTTTATGAACCTTTGAGTAGAGCTTTCTTTGAGAATCTTGCTTGTAAACAGCCTTCCTCCTCTCCCTAGCATCGGCAAAGAGTGAAATTCATGCTTTTTCAGTGGAAAAGGGTTATTTATGTGTCATGGTGACTGATTTGGTCTCTCTTCTTTGCCAACTGGCATTTCTGGTCAAGAATCAGCTACCTTTGGTAGCTTCTGTTCCTATAGAAATCCCCAGTCCCAGTTGTATCTGTGCTGGGGATGATCAAGATAGGCTCTTTTGCCCAGTTAGAACTTTCCAGTTCAATCTTGATAAATCAACAGGAAAAAAGAAAGGATCATAACCATCATTTTCTCCCTTTAAAAGATACTTCTTTTTTTTTCAGCCACCATCTCGAGGTGGATTGTTCAAACTATTAAAAGAGCTTATCAATCTCTCACTTAGAGAGATCTCTCTTTCATGAAAATGAAAACCCATGAGGTCAGAGCTATTGCTGCATCTTGGGCCTTCTTGAATCATTCCTCTTTTGGATGATGTCATGAAAGCCACCTACTGGTATTCTTACTTCACTTTCTCTTCATTTCACCTTTGTTCAGTGGTGCACCAGAGTGAGGGGTGTCCAATTGTATCAGCCCAACAAGTTGTCAAGCCTTTCTCCAGTCAACAGTAAAACATCTTACTGACAACAATGGCAAGTTCACTTGACAGCTTATCTTAGGCCATTAGCTTAAGATTGGCAGGTTGGCAAATTCAGCAATGCATTAATAGCAGGAAATGTATTACTTTTATTAAAATTTTTTTTTTTTTTTTTTGGGGGGGGGGTAAAACTAATTATGTAATACTTACCTACTATTATTGCACTATTCCCTCATCCCTTCCCTCTCTGATGTCCTTCAGTCTTGGTCCAAGTCAAAGAAAGAAGATATTCTGATCATCAGAAGTTGAGGAGGAAATAATGTCCTTAGACTGGGGACTATCACCAGAAAAAGATATAGTAATAGCAAGTTAAGTGTTACATAATTAAAATTAGTTTTACCCCCCAAAATACTACATTTTCACAAAGAGACTTCTTATGACATCTAGTTGGTCTGAAATGAAAATGGTGCTGATCAGACCTCCAATTTGATGGCCATTGTGGCCATAATGAAAATCTTATAGCTATTTCTCCTGAATGGATATCCTTAGTAACATGAGGTTTTCACTAAAAGAAGTTGGTGATCATACCTCGAATATGGCTGCCATGGTAGCCATCTTGAAAATCTTATCATTACTCTTGGTAGCTCAGTTGGTAGAGTGTCAGACTCGTAATCCAAGAGTCACAGGTTCTATACCTCCCCAGGTCAGCTCGGGTTGGCTTCCTTGCGTCTTTGGGAAAGGCACTTGGCTGTTATTTCCTTAGCATGATACAGCCAATAATGTGTTAAAAGTGCCATTAAAAAACCAACAAAAACCAACAGACTACTCCTCTTCAAGGAATGGTCATATTGACATAGATTTTTGACTAAAAGACTTCTCAGTATATGTAGTTGGTCCTAAATGAAAATGTTGCCAATGTCACCTCCCAAAATTTGACAAATCACATAACCACTACTTTTAAAAGAAAAAACACTTCTTTCTTGCAATGTATAGTTGTTTCTGTATTAAAGTGATGCCAATCCAACCTCCAAAACAGTTGCCATGGTGGCCATTCTGAAATCTTTATATGGTTACTTCTCCTGATGGTCACATGACATGGGATTTTCAGTAAAACATTATGGCAATATATAGCTGGTTCTGAATATAAATGGTACTTATTTGACCTCCAAAATGGCACCATAGAGGCCATCTTGAAAATCTTTGGTATTACTAATGGTACTCATTTGACCTCCAAAAGGGCACCATAGCGGCCATCTCGAAAATCTTTGGTGTTACTAATGGTACTCTTCTTGAATTAATGGTGGCATTGACATGGGGTTTTCACTAAAACACTTCTTGCAATGTTTAATTGGTTCTGAAATAAAATAGTACAGATCTGACCATCAACATATTAGCACTTTTGTGAAGGAGTTTTGAAAACAGACCTAATTGAACTTGGGGGTGAAGTCAATGGTCATTGCTTGTATATTTGGACTTCACTGAACTTAAAAACAGTGACTTGTACATATAGAAATGAATTTTGACCAGACTTTGTATTTAGTTGCATTTCAGTGCAGGTTGTTAGTCAGCTCTGTGGCATTGATTTTAAGGTCAGAGTTCTAGTCTCGCGTGTTAAGCTGTACTGGCTTGTGAGCATGTTGAATGGAATTTTGTGAAACCAGTTTGTGGATATATCTGAAGAATACCATGAATGATACCACTACAATAACTTTGTAGTTTTTTTTTCTCCAAAAATATTAATTATATATTTTACCAAACTTGGCATGTGGATATATCTTGACATTGTCTGAAGCAAGTCAGGGCTTTAGAAAACCAATTGCCCGACGCCCAGGACAAGCTAAAATTAGGCTCAGGCAAGCTCAAGTTTGCAAGTTACTTGCCTGTGGGCATGTCCCAAAAATTGACAGAGAGAGAGAGAGAGAGGGAGAGAGGTTGTGTTCAGTTCATAATGCTTTATGTTCTGCAAGTTTTCTACTCTGCAATCTCACTACAGTATATTTATCAGCACCTTTATTTCACATTTATATGTACTACATTTTTCAATTACATAACTGCCTGCAGTTTCTTTCATCTATTGATCCATTATTTCACATGATATACTGTCAAAAGTATGTCATTTCCATCCTGTAGTGTCAAGGTCAGTTTTGCATTTTCTCATGCAGACATGATAATGTGAATATTTACTACTTAAAGCAAATTTTCACAAATAGGAAATAGATATTTATATTTTAAGTTATCAGATATATTTTAATTGTAATATTTGTATGTACATGGGTTTTCCCACTTTCAAGTCATAACCTAGCCATGGGCAGTTTGTGCTCTAAATGTGCCAAGATTGCAGACTCTAACCAATTGGCTCGTCAGAGATTGTTTTGATGCATGTCACCAATTTCAAGGTGAAAACTGGATGACATGGAAGCGGAAGCAGACATCTAAGTGGACAGAACATTCCCCAGAAAAAAAGCAAAGAATTAATGCATTGATATTGGAATATTTCAGTGCGGGACTCACTTTTACCTTGTTTTCTTACTAGATGGATACTTAAAATGCATGTGGAAATGTAGATAAAGAAAAATCTTATGATATATTAAAACCTGATTAAAATTAAGTTAACACTGTTCTGTTCTTGGCTGTTTAATTTTTTAGTTCAAGGTATTTCACCTAAACATCGCTCTCTCTCTCTAAAAAAAGATCTAGCCATTCTACTTATCCATTTACTGCTATCTGTTTTTATACATGTATATATCTGTCTTTGCTCTTCTAACTATATTGGCATTCCAACCCTTTCTTTTCTTCCTCATCCACATATCTATCTACATGTACAATTTATATATATATCTTTTTTTGGATAAATTTAATTATCAACATAGGGGGATAAGGTACAAAGATAAAAAGAAAACAAAAGCTCTATATTTGTAAAATAAATATACTTTTTTTTTCTTAAAATATCCTATATTTGCTTTTACCATATTTTTTCTCTGCTTTAGTTGTGATATTTTGTTGTCATATTTTAGGGCAAGATCATATCCCTCAAGGGCAAGTTTAATTTTCCAGTCAACTTGCCCCGGGTAAGCTGACTTTTATGAAATTTTTAAAGCTCTGGATAAGTTCAGTGTTTTTATATCCATGATATTAGGTTCAAGGTTCAAAAAAATTTTGTACTGCACTTAAAGGTATCTTGTAAATATGTTAACTCACACATGTACAAAAATATTTTTGTTACCAAACTTGGGATGTTGAGTTTCTCAATTATATCAGAGATGGTTTAAATACTCAGCAGTTAAAACAAATCAAGGATAGAAGAAACAGATTTATTGTGGTTTCCTGGAAATTCTTTTCAGCCAGTAGAATGTCAGTCCCTTTGAGGGACTCTTGTTGCGATATTGTCCTGCCATATATTGGGCATGCAGTGTTATACTTATTCATACAAATGGCCAAGTATAACATTACATTCCTCTATCAGTCAATCTGTCTATCTAACTTGGTAGAGTTTTGCATTTAGGTCAGTTTCTCATGCATGGTTGGTGAAAGAGTCTTGCACATTTTTGTGCAAAGGTATCTTTACTAATACCACATCCTCCCACAAAAAGAGATCATGGTGACCTACATTTCAACTGTCAGCGACTTTATAATGATTTCCATTACAGTTCAGGTCTTGTGCACTGCTGGCTGTAGGGTCTTGCACCTTTTATTGGCCCTGCTTGTTGAAAACACCCTCCTGTCAAATACAGGTCACTGTGGCCTATATTTCAAACTAGTTACACATCTTAAAGTTCCATTGTGGAACCAGTAGGGGCCCTTTCACAGATGACTTACCAAACAGTGATAAAAAAAATACATTTTAAAATAAACCCAAATTAACTTTGTTATCTAACATATGTAGTTTAAGTTTGCAAACAGAGAAAAACATGAAGTGTGCTGAATCCCCATTTTCCAACAAGGAACAGTATGCTGTTTGTGCTCAATAAATTCAACTGACTGGTCAACACAAAACAATACAATTAGAAAATTGTGCACCTGGGTCATGCATGCAAACAAAAAAGGAAATTTAAGTATTGGAACCAAGGGTGAGTATGATAACAAGACTGGTTTAAATGGCAAAATTGTATATTTAAAAGTGAAAGCATGCATATCTCTACAAGCAAACTGCATTCTTCACTTCCATTCAATCATAATTATCACTAATTAGGTTCGATATGGAGTTCTTATTAATAGTAAGCCATTATCATATACTGCCCACTGTTCTGTTAATCTTGGAAGATTTTCACTTTTAGGTCCATCAAAATACAAAACAAGTATCTTGAATAGCATTACCTTAGATAGCAACTGCTAAGTATTCATGTTAAAAATTGTGTTTTACAATTAATATAGCCTCCATTCAAAGATAGCCGCTAAATAATCTTTGGATAAAAATCTTTAATGCTTAATTTCAAGATACAGCGGTCTCACTCCAATGACACCACAACTTATGAAATGAAACGATTGCTTTTTAAGAGTGTGACCTCTGGTGAAGGGACAAAATTGCTAAAAATGCACTACTTTGGATATGTGGCCTCTCAACAGGATATGGCCTCTCTTGAGAGTGACCTTAAAAGAGGAGAACTATTGTATATAGATGAAGTGAAATTGGGTAATGTGTGCAAGAGTCCCATTAAGCCATGTACCAATGAAAATTATAATCGCCAATTTAGAACACCTACTTTTGAAAAGGGGTCAAAGAGTCTCAATATGAATGGACATAACAAACATACTAGGACTAAGTAGCAGAGATGCATCAAATATTACAAGAGGAATTATGCAAACTTAGCAACCCAGACATTATTATATAATAAATCATACATAACCCAGCTTTGGAATAGGCAAACAATCCATTGAAATTCTTAATAAATGAGTAGCTGACAGTTGTTGGTGGTAGGTAGGTGGATCTTGGGGATTCATCAATGTCATCCAGGTACAGACGAAATAGGACAATACCTCTTACAACAGATGGGCCTGAGATTGCTCAACTGGCTGACATTTGCCTAATTGCCAAATGCAACTGGCCAAGAAATCGAGGTCTTTAGGATGCTTTCTTTTGAATTTTCTTCCAGTGCTGTCGATTGCATATGTTATGATGTTATGAAAACAACTGCTTCGAGGATTCTCTAGTTTTTGTATCTTCATCCATATTTGATGGAACATCGTCATCATTTGTCCAATATTGAAAGGCTCCTATGCAAAGTTGGTCAAATTCTGTTCAGCAGTTTTATGTCAAAGTTGTGTAAATGTTTTTCTACTTTTAGTAATGGCAGGCTGTTTTTGATGGCAGAACTGCATCATTTGTATAAAACTGAAATGTCAGATTTGATTAAAGTCTGTTAAGCAGTTTAAGTTATTAAAGACTTTTTCTATTTTTAATGACAGCAGCCATGTTTGATGACTGACGGGCATCATTTGCATAAACTTAAAAGCCCTTCATGCCAGAATGCTTTCTGTTGGGTCAAATTTGGTAGATGAATATTTGAGAAGTAGTAGTTTAGTGGTTTTTTCATTTTTAGTAACTGCAGTCATATTTGATGGCGAATCTACAACATTTCAATTTGAAAGCCTTATTACCAGAATGCTTTTTTTGTGTGAAATTTGGTAAATTCTGCTGAGCACTTTCTGGGAAGTAATTTTAATTTTTTTTCCATTTTCATTAATGGCAGCCATATTTGATGGTGAACTGACATCTTTTGTACAAATCTGAAAACCCTTTATGCCAGGATGTTTTCAGTGAAGTTCAGTCAAATTCTGTTGAGTGTTTTCATTTAAATGTTTTTCCATATTTAGCAATAGTGGCCATTTTTTGATGGTAAATTGGCATTGTTTCTATAAAATTGAGAGACCACAATGCTAGGATGCTTTCTGTCAGATATGGTCAAATTCTTTTTAATTGGGTTTTGTGAAGAAGTTTAAAGGTTTTTCTATTTTTAGTAATGGTGGCCATATTTAATGGTGGATTGGCATACTTTGTATACAAATTTAAGGGTCTTCATGCCAGGATGCTTTCTGTAAAATTTGATCAAATTCTGTTCAGCGATTTTGGAGAAGTCATTTAAAGGTTTTTCTATTTTTAGCAATGGTGGCCATATTTGATGGCGGATTGGCATAATTTGTATAAACCTGAAAGACCTTTCTTTATACCAGGATGCTGCGTGTCAAATATGTACAAATTCTGCTGAGCAGTTTTGGAGAAGTCATTTAAAGGTTTTTGTTTGTAGATGAGAAGAGCTTATGGGTTGTCCTGTTGTCCATCATCCATCCGTTGGCACAAATTTGTTATCGCTACTGCCCCAAACTATTTGGAGGATTGCCATGAAACTTTACAAACACATTCATCCCATGGTCTAGTTTGTCCTAAATGAAAATGGTGCCACTTAAACATCCAATATGGCTACCACAGTAGCCATCTTAAAAATCCTATTGCTACTCCTCCTGAATGGATGGTCATATCAACATGGGGTTTTGACTAGAAGGCTTCTTGTGGTCTAGTTGGTCCAAAATGATGCCAACCTGACATCCAATATGGCCACTATGGTAGCCATCTTGAAAATCTTGTTATCGCAACTCCTAAATGGAAAGTTAAATCAATATGGGGTTTTAACCAGAAGACCTTATGGCATCTTATTGGCTCTAGATGAAAATAATGCTGATCTGACATCCAACATTGGCACCTTTAATAACTTGTTATTGTTACACCTCCTCAAGGGATGGTGACATCAACATGTGGTTTTCACCAAAAGACTTGTGATGTCTAGTTGGTCCTAAATGGTGTCAGTCTTGCATCCAGTATGGCTACCACAATGGCCATCTTGAAAATCTTGTTATACATACTCCTCCTCCCGGGGCTTTTATCAAGACTTCTGATGATGTCTGATTGCTCCAAAATGAAAATGGTGACTATCTTACATATGGCCACAACAGCAGACTATTTGTAAATCTTGTTATCACTCAAGAATATCAGATATGGTTTCAACACTTGGCAGTTAAAACGAAGAAACAGTCTTATCTTGGATTCCTGGAAATTCTTTTCAGCCAGTACAGTTTTAGTTCCTTTGAGAGACACTTGTTAGTAATGGTGGCCATATCTGATGGCAGATCACCATTTGCTGTACAAATTTAAAAGCCCTCTATTACAGGATGCTTTTGACAAATTTGGTCACATTTTGCTGTGCAGTTTTTGAGAAGTCATTTGAAGATTTGTCTGCTTTTAGTAACGGTGGTCATATTTTGATAATGGATTGGCATCATTAAAACAATTTAAAGGGTCTTCATGCCAGGATGCTCTATTCAGTATTTATTCAGAAGTAATTTCAATTATTCTTCCATTTTTAATGGTGGCTCTATTTGATGGTTGATCGCCATTATTTGTACAAATGTAAAAACCCTTCAACCCAGGATGCATTCTGCCAAATTTGGTCCAAATTTTTTCTAGCAATTTTTGTGAAGTTTAAATAACAATTGTTGATCGACACACATCACATGCTGTACAGTACATCAAGGGCAATACCATCAGCTTACTTGGCCTTATGGCCAGATAAGCTAAAAATCGTGTGTTAATTATCCTCATCTTCAAATAACTAAAATATACATGTACACAGCAAGACATCAAGTATTAAGAAATCCATTGGCAAACTGCAAGACCAGTTTTAGTTATAATGTTGTCATTATACACTGTATTGCACCCATCTGTAAGTTGAAAAAGGCAATAACTGCAAGAAAATTTGTGGGAGTACAGTGATTGGTCAACAATGACATCTTTAGATAATAACAATAACATGTACAAAGTATAACAGCAATCCCTTTCAGTCACAAAATGGTGTCACATATTGCATGAGGCTCTATTTAAAAAAAAAAAGGAATTCTAAACAAAAATTGGGCTGAAACACAGTGGTTGGTCAATATGTGCCACTTCCAATGATGACTATATGTACATGTACAAAGTTTCATAGAAATCCATTAAACACCTATAAGATTAGTTAGAATCATTGAAGATTTTTTTCTATATTGCTTTAAGTTCAAAGTTAATAAAGGATAATAACTCCAAAATAACATCGCAGAGAACAGAGGTTGGTCGAAATTTGAATCTTCAGATGATGACCATAATATGTATGAAGTTTTACAACAATATATCAACATGCGACCCAAGTGGGCATCAGATGGTTTACCTTACTGATGTCTGTCTAATAGCCAAATAAATGCCACAGCAACTGGCCAGAAAATATGGGTCAGTAGGATGCTTTGTTAAAATTTCTCCAGTGCTATTGATTGCATATGTTATGAAAGCAATTGTTTCAAGTTTCTTGTAGTTTTTGCATCTTCATTCATATTTGATTGCTCATCTGCATCATTTGTCCAGTAGGTGTTCAAGCTAGGAAAGTTTATGTCAAATTTGGTCAAATTCTGTTCAGTGACTATTCTTCAGAAGTTATTAAAGGTCTTTCCATTTTCAGTAACAGCAGCCATATTTTAATGCAGATTGGCATCATTTGTACAAAATTAAAAGCCCTTCATGCCAGAATGTGTAGGGAATAACTTGGTCAAATTCTGCTAAGTGGTAATTGAGAAGTTGTTCATTTTAGTAACAGCAGTCATATTTATTGGGAAATCAACATTCGTATAAATTTAAAACCCCTCGACACCAGAATGCTTTGTCAAATCTGGTCATATTCTGCTGAGTAGTTTCCGAGAATTCATTTCCAAGGGGTTTTTTTTCTATTTTTAGTAACACTGGCCATATTTGATAGCAGATTGGCACTAATTGTACAAACCTGCAAGGTCTTAATGCCAGGATGTTTTCTGTCAAAACTGTATTCAGTGGTTTTGGAGAACAAGTCATTGAAAGGTTTTTGTTTTTAGTAATAGTGGCCATACTTGATGGCGGATCAGCATCATTTGTATAAAATTTTAAGGTCTTCATGCCAAGATACTTTGTCAAATTTGGTCAAATTTTGTTTAGTGATTTTGAAGAAGTCATTTTAAGGTTTTTTATTTTTAGTAATGGTGGCCATATTTGATCGTGGATTGGCGTCATTTGTATAACCCTGAAAGGCCTTTATGCCACGATGCTTTGTGTAGAGTTTGATTAAAACTCGTTGGGCAGTCTTTTGAGAAGTTGGAAATAGCAATTGTTGGATGCTGGAAGGACAACGAACAGAGGGTCATACCATAAGCTCACATGGTCTTTACAGCCAAGTGAGTTAAAAACTTTGAGACTTGTTGCAGTCTCAAGACTGTGTGAAGAACATAGAGACACAAAGACTTCTATATACACTGGTCTATATGAGGCAAGAGCATAAAAACAAGAAGGCATAGGCCTGTATGTCTAGTCCATGATTGAAGCATTCCTGTAAAAATGTGACCTTGACCTCAAGATCAAGAAGTTGAACAAGCACATCACAAATTGAATTGTCCTATGTGTGAACAAAATGTATGAAGTGTTTAGGAAATATAAGCAAATGAAATTGCACTTTAACCAAAACCATAATGCAAATTTTGTACGACTATGACCTTGAACCCAGTGTCAAATGGGTGAAGTGTCGCAGAATGAACTTTCTCAGCTTCATAATGATTCATCACATGTATGAACAAATACCAATAAGAGTTTAAGAAATATATACAAATGAAAAAGAGGAACCAAAACCATAAAAAAAATTCTGTGACTGTGACCTTGAACCCAAGTTCAAAGTGGCAAGTGAGTGTCACAGTGAATTGTCTGAGCTTTATAATGATTTCTCTAAAGTAAGTACAAAATCCATCCAAGTGATTTAGGAAATATAAGCAAATTAAACAAATTTAACCAAAGCCTTAACGCAAATTATCTTTGACCTTGAATCTAATGTTAAAGGGGTAAACAAGTGTATTACAGAATGAATTGTCTCAGCTTCATAATGATTCAATCCAAAAATTAACAAAATCCATCAAAGGGTTTAGGAAATATATATGAATAAACTAACCAAAACCTTAATGCAAATTTTCTCTGTGACCTTGACCCCAAAGCAAAAGAGCAAGCAAACATGTTGCAGAATTAATTTTCTTAGCTATATAATGATTCATGCCAAGTACGATGAGAATCTATCAAAGAATTGTGGGAATATATGCAAATTAAAAAATTTGACCAAAAGCCCGACACACTATTGATGATGCCGCCGGCAGAAAAGTCACTGCCACATCTCTTTCCCACTAATGTGGGCTCAACAAAAAGTATAGGCAGTACATGCATACAGCTGACTGCATGTATTATAATTTACACTTCCCAATAAATAAGGAGAAAAATAAGACAAATCCAAGAGATTTAACTGAATTTTTATTGACACAGCATGTACAGGCGACTACAAGCATGAAGATTGAAAGCTTTTGGATTAAAAGAAATGTAACGAAGAAACTGCAGCTGTTCAGTATAGTCATTATCATGATAACGGTAATTACTATGACTGTCAGCAGTGACAATGGACAACATGATAGATTTCATCTTATGTCTATACATTCGTGCTCCAGAGAACCAGTATCAAAAGCATGAGACATTCAACACACAACAAATGTTTATAATGAGTTATGTACGGTACTGTGTCCTGACAATACATGTATTATCATATGTAACACAACTACACCAAATTATTGTACGACACAAGCAAAACAAAAATGGTTACAGTGATAAACATGAATTGTGATATTGTGAACAAATTTTCTGTTAGAACGAGTTAATCTTGTGATAACGACAAGTAAAATGCATGCAGTTAAGAAAGATTCACTATTTAACACTTTAACATTTTAATGCACAAGGCAGCACAAGTGAATTAAAAGTTATTTCTTCCTAATTTTTGACTGACTTCTCTGAAGCAAAGCTGTAGTTTTCCAGATATATGAAGGCACAGGTACCATATGAAATACATTAAAGCTGTGTAACATATATTCATCAAATTGAGTACTGGTAAATGAAAGTAGCAAAAATGCCTCCAGTTTTGTTTGGGGATAATACATGTGCTTGTCACAACTGCATTTCAGTCAGATAGTTTCTTTAACAGTGCCTGAAACATGTTGCTTTTCTTCTTACTAGGTATTTAGTATTCAGGGGAATATCTAGCTGCTACTGTACTCGTCTAAAGGTTTATGTGATACATATATCATCAATGTCTGTAATTACAACAGTAAGTATAGTTATAAACAACCTGCAAATGCTGCAACAAAATCTCTTAAAGTACTGAATATATGCCCTACCTAAATTGCAGGATTTTGCTCATATACCGTATATACTCGTGTATAATCCGAGTCCAAATGCAAACAACATAAATCATGATCTGCTGTCGCATAATGCACCAGCAAATCAGGGTCTATGTTGTTTGTTGTACTGATTAGTCCCTAAATGTCCATCATCTGCAACAAATGGTACTAAAAATTCTATGATTCTGAATTTCTTTTCTTTTCTTTCATTTTCTTTACAGTCTTTAGAATTGTCAAAATCATTTACTACTGTTTGTTGCTGATACTGCAGACCAAAAAGTTAAAAAATTTAGAGAAAAATTGAAAAATTGCTATATTAGCACAAAGATCTAATCAGTCATCTACATAGACATACAAACCTGCATACCGAATTTTATTTGTCTACCTAAAATGGATTTTGCTTAATCATAGTAACCAAGTTTTAGTCAAAAATGTCGGTCCAAAAAGTACAAAAATGTGTAGAGAAAAACTGACAAATTGTTTTAATGACCCTACACATAAATACAAATATCCCAATCAAATTTTGTTTGTTTACCTCAAGTGTTTTTGCTTAATCATGCTTGTCAAAAAAAGTCCAAGTCCAAAAAGTTCAAAATTGTAAAATAAAAATGAAATTTTTTTTTTTTTTATATAAAAACAAGGAAAATTTGGTTTAATGGCCCAAAAATCTAATCAGGTCATTTGCATATGGATACAATGGATATATATATGCAAGACAAATTTCATTTGTCTATGTTGAGTTGTTTTTGTGCAATCTTGCTAACAAAATTTCTGGGACGGGCACAGGACCAAATCGAGATGAACCCACCACAAGCAGTGAAGGCATACAAAATTGAAGATTGAGAATATTCATTACCATTTGTACTTGCTTATAAGTCAGATATAACTACAAACTTCTTAGACCCAGATCTGCCATTGCATAATGTGCCAGCAGATCTGGGTCTGTGCAGTTTATTCGGAGTAATCACTAGAACAACATAGACCTGACCTGCAGTGCATTATGCGATGGCAGATCAGGGTCTATGTTGTTTGCAGTGGGCCCTAACTTGTCAGTGAGTAACGACAGTACTGATCTCTCAGCAAAATCCACAGGCAGTACAAATAAAGGGTACTACAATATACAAGGTCTTGACAAATTTCTTAACTGCCATGATGACAAATGTACAGCATGATACCTTGCTGATGAATATTTGAACCTAGAATACAATCACCTACTAGAAAGTACGGGTGGGTATGAATGCTGAAAATATAATATACAATATAGTAAAACAGAGTACAATATGATGAATAATCTGCACACTTCTTACAACATTATGAATGAATGTTCATGTGGAAAGGAGTTTTATATTGCTATAACTTTATAGGAACAAATCCAGACAGACTAAAGTCTGAAGTAATCATTCAAACATATATTAATTTCCATCTTACCTTCTTAAGTTTGTTTTCCTTTGTGAGTCTAGTAACCGAGTGATTCACTTGTAATTTGACAATTTATTTAAGGGATATTTTTCCATTTTTCAACATTGGTCATAATGCACAATATTGATTATAATGTTCACGTGAAAGTAGTAGATACAGCAGCAACAGTAGTAATAGTAGTAGTGACCATTGACAACAAATACTAATGACTCCTTAACTGTTAAACATCAAAATGTATAACTGAATCACAGACCCTGGTCAAAGAGTTAAACAGTTATAGCAGTATTTGACATTATCCTAGAATCTTTTCAAGTCGCAACATTATATAACACAATCATTTCCACACAAGTCTTAACTACCCTTCTTCTTTAATTACAGTCATTTTATAATGATTTAAAGGTGATGAAAAGTAACAAAATAAGCTTATAATAAAGATGGTAAAATAAAACTATCATATAAAAGTACATGTAAAAAGAAAGTAAAATAGTACATGCCATGCATTGGAAGCACACTCCCCTCTCTCCTGAATTCTTGGGAAAATCAACAAAAGCGAGAACAGACAAGACATTTTTGCTCCAACACAATGTCCATGGCTGCAAACAGAAATCTACATTTTCTTGTGTATCTAATGACATTTACATTATTGTCATTTGAAAAATAAAAAGCTCTCATCTCAAAAACTAATCAAGAATAATTAAAATGTGCTCTGCATCAAGATTTATTTTCTAAATAATCAATTTCAGCTTGTCAAATATTAAAGATAAAATGAGCAATTGTAACGATTATAATATTAAAGCAAGATTAAATCTTGCTAATTATGTATTTTTTATCTGGATGGCTGATACCAAACATTTTCCAGCACTGAAATTACAAATACATATATTATAAACTGTGAATACAGAATTACATGTACATATAAATTAGATGGTTATTATGGCTAATTCATAGCAATAGTACCCTTCAGCAGCATTACATATACAACATCCAAAATATATCCCAGGGGCTAACATATAGGTTACCATATGTTTATTGTTGGTAGCTAAATAAACTATCACATGATGTCACAACTTGTTCACAGTGGAGAATAATTATTAATAACTCAAAACCAGGGAAATCTTAAAGATAACAGTTTCATATCATACTAAAGTACTTTAGCTGGGCTAGTGAATTTCGCTGGACAACTAGGGTCTTTTCCTTTTAGCCATCTGAATATCATTTCATTTTGAACTGTGGGACCTTGCGCATGTCTAAATCCTCAAAAAAAGTTTCACTTTGAAGCATTGCATGGTTAGAACACAGGCAAAAACTTACAAGTTTGAGACACTGAAAATCACTTAATTATATATTGGGCTTAGTGACACGAGTCTTAACAAGTCTGAATTTGCCGCCATTGATAAACTTGAAAAAGAAACATTTTACTATCTTGTATTATGATTACTGTTCATGTATGATGGTGTTCATGTCTAATTATTTTCAAATTTATATTTTTCAAAATCAATAGAATGATTTCATTTAGTAAAATTGCACAGCTCTAAATGTAAGTGAGAACAAAAACTGATTGCAAAGATTAAAGTAGCTGATTACGATAATGGAGAACCAAGCAAATATATATATAAACAGGTAATCTTAAAGAAAAAACCTTATACTCTTACTATCCAGTTATACTTTAGATTACAAGGGCTCATACAGGAGAACATATCTGTACGTATATATTGCACATGTATTTCTATTTGAGTAGCAACAGCAAGTAATCTTAAAAAGTGAAACTGACTACTTCATTTTTGACAACGAATTTCAATTCAAAATGTATATAGGAGTTTTGGATTGACAGTGTAATTGACAAAAAAGTATACTTAAGGGAACTCTATATATTTATATATATATATATATATATATATATATACACACACATATATATAAGATGTCACCTCCCTCATTAAAAGACAATTTTTCTGACAATACACTAGTTTACATTTTGAAGTTTAACATCCATTAAATGCAAATACACAAAGAGGTTCACGAAATCAATTCATTGATTTCAGCTGTTTTAAAATGAATGAACTTCAAGCTAAATTGATTAAAGACTAGAAGTAACATAGGCCAGTTTTACAAAAATCATGAAATATACAATAAATTGTGAAGCTGACTGCAAGTGTCCCTCTGATGTTCATCTCAAAACCACCACCAACTGGACAAAATCCATGCCAACACTTCCTCTCATTCACACATCACTTCCAATCTTTTATAATAATTACTTTGAAATGGCGAAATTAGGTTGGAAATGATGAAGCTAAATTTTCTGTGTCTGGTAAACACAGAAATCAAATTAGGCAAAGCAAATGTTACAGCTCATATACAGACTGATCCATGTAGTGTATCTTAAAGATAGGAATCTCACTTTTAAAATTTCTTCCACCAAACAAAATATCAAATGTTTTTGTGTGATCTCTTGTTTACATCATATCAACTTTAAGAATTATTGCATGACATTCTCTTCCTCTAATAAAGGTACATCAAATAGCTTTCCCTTTTTTTACATTGGGATATTGAAACCAATTATATATACTCCTTCTCTTTTACACAAATTGAATTCTTGCTGGAACATGATGATGAAATTGAAATTGTTCAATTTCAAAAAGATTTCACTGCAGAATATGAATGAGCTAACCTTATATCTAGACCTATCATGTGCCTTGTTGAAACTAAACTAGTCTCGAGGAATATATATATAGCATACATAATAAGAAATGATTATGTAGAAATCTTTCACCTTCCACACAAACCATACATTCACAGTATTCTGTCAGTCTAGTATACAACTAGGTAGGAAAGCAGGCAACATTAGAGCCATTCTTAAGTGAAAAAAGACACCAACCTCAAAAAAGAGGCCATATTCCAGTAAAACTTAAACCCATGTTGAATACAAATTTACAAATGGCAAGTTAAAAGTATAAAAAAAATGGAGTACTGGGGCAAAGTTATGTACATTGGTGTAGAAATCCTGAAATTAAACTTCTTACTACAGGCTATCGAAAAACTTTCAATTGCATTAAGTCCTTTTCTACTAATGTTCATCTAAACCACATATCAAAATAACATACATTTACTTCCTAGAAGATGGTAACTTTTTGCCTTCAGTAAATGACTTTAGTATTTATACCTCATGATCATACAAATTCTGTTAATTAAAAGCCATTTTTCTACCTCGGACCTGGACAAATGACCTATTAAAAACTATCAATATATTACAGCTCATCGTTGATCTCACTGAAGTGCTGACCAATTATATGCAGGCAAGTAACCATTATCATGCAACTACCATTGAACGACATGTCTGTCAGAGTTCTCACTGACTGAACTCTCGACATCCGGACATTTCTGATGTATAACATGTAAACATTCATCTTGCTATAACTTTTCGTTGGTTTTTTTGTGCACAATTTCGATAAAATTGTTAAGCAGTGATTCAGCAATACTGTTGAAATATGTAAGAAAATTTTTACACAAAAAAATTAATTTAAAGAAGTTGATATTATACTGAGAAGGCAGAGCATAGTCAATAGGTCAATTGGAAAATACATCTGATCTTGAGCTTTGAACATAGAAACTGCCATTATCCCTGCATTTGAAATATACTACTCCACACAAGTTTTGTCTTCTCTGACATCTCCTCCAGGAATCTAACAAATACTACTAATTTTGTATACCCATCATCAATATATGGACATACCCCACAATCCAGATTTTAATATGTGTAAAGAAAGCGGTGTTCCCCTATGTACAAAGGCAAGCAATGGACCTCCAAAAACAAATCTACAGTGAAACCTGTCTATTAAGGACACATGATGAACCACACAAGTATGTCCTTTATGGGCAGTTGCCCTTACATCAAGGATAAATATGAAAATGAAATTAAAAAACAGGATTCATATATATCATTTATGAACAGGTGTCCCTTAAATAGATGTATCTGCTAAGATAAGTTTCATTATATCATCTATTCAGTTTTTAAGACAATCTTGGGTCTTTGTTAAAGTTTTCTATAGGGTATGCAGTCACATTTCTTGCCCCAGTACTGAATATGGTCCACTTACACCACAAAAATTAATTTGAAGACAAAATTTAAAAAGGCAGTGGACAAATATTGACATACATCAAGCATAATACAAGACTGTTTCCAACTACTCTTACAGATGCATTATAAATACCATTACAAATACATTAAATTGTTACTTTATCTCATAAAAATTCTCACGACTATGTAATGGCAGATTTAGTTATACTCAGAGAGAAAAAAAAAGTAAAGACAACCTCATGCAAGCAAGAATCAGAATCAATACAATGCCCAAGGTACACTACTTATCTGCAAGTTCCATCTTTAAAAAAAACTGCAAGAATATTTTCCACAAGAAGTGCATATTCCTCTATGTGGCTGATAGGTACTATAATAGTATCAATGTAAAGACATACATTATTACACGGCTTAAAGACTTTCTGTCCCATAATGGCTCAATCTTGGAACTTGTAGCATGTGCCAGAAGAAATGCATACATCAGAAGCTTTCTAGTTATGACTGGGCTGGGGTTCAAATTGTACTTTCTTTGCTATCCTTTTTCTTGGTTTTGGAAAAGGATGGCATTCTAAACTTCTTTTTCTTCTTTTTCTCCTTTGTTGGAGAAGGATGCTCCTTGGTTGGGGAACCCTACAATGAGAAAAGAATGGCTTGTTGTTGAGATGGCATGATCATGAAAAAACTGACGGGGAACTTGCACATCAAAGACACTGCCAAGACATCAAAGGTATCCCAAAGCAGGCTTAACTGTTTATTTCTGTATATAAAAGTTGGGGGGGGGGGGGGGGGGTTATGCATGAAAAGTAATGAATTGTGATCCCTTTTTTCCCCCTAGAATGATTTATGCTGATACAAGTCATAATATGATATGCAAAACATGCCTATTTTGTTCCATGATGATAAAACTATTTACTAAAAGAGACTTGCTCAAAAGCAAAATCTTGAGCTGCTCCCCACACAGACTAAAGATATAAAGCATACTGTATATATTCGCGAAAAAGTTGGGTCCAATTGCAAAGAACAAAGACCCAAATCTGCTGTTGCATCATGTGTGGGCAGATCAGGGTCTATGTTGTTTGTTCTACTGATGACTCTGGGTCTATACAGTTTGCAGCTGGACCAGATTAATACGCAAATATATACCCAAACTCTGAAAGTTTCACAAAATACAAAACAAATAAATAAAGAAGTAAATAAAAATACTTCCATCTCCATACAGGCTAGTACACCTACCAATAAGGTAAATTCCTATCAGAGAACCATTGTCCTATTTTACTTTTTTTTCTGCATCACATTCCATTTTCATTTGTGAGACTGAAAGTGGCAATTTGTATTTAATACCTATCTGCTACAGAGTAATGTGAAAGTATTTAAAATACGCTGCTAGCAAAATTAATATACACAAACATACAATATTTTGCCTGCAAGCTGCTTTGCAATATACATTCAAAAGTCAACAAGTTAAACAAAAAACCTTTGACAAAAAATCTTTACAAAAAAAAAATGAACAATTTTGACAATAACCATGACATCATCATTCCTGGAAAAAAATTATACCTAATTATGGCTATCTGCCAACACATGTGAGATAACAAATTAATCAGGGATGAGAATGTTTCTAAATGCCTAATCTGTGATAAGAATGTTCCTGAATGCCTAACCAGGGATGAGAATGTTCCTGAATGCCAGGGATGAGAATGTTCCTGAATGCCTAACCAGGGATGAGAATGTTCCTGAATGCCTAACCAGGGATGAGAATGTTCCTGAATGCCTAACCAGGGATGAGAATGTTCCTGAATACCTGATCAGGGATGAGAATGTTCCTGAATGCCTGATTAGGGATGAGAATGTTCCTGAATGCCTGATCAGGGATGAGAATGTTCCTGAATGCCTGATCAGGGATGAGAATGTTCCTGAATGCCTGATCAGGGATGAGAATGTTCCTGAATGAATAATCAGGAACCTTCTCCTAATTTAACTCATACAATGTCCTTAACCGTTCTCATACTGAACCCGAATCAGACAAGAAGTTGTGTAGAACTGGAACTATTTTCATTCAGTGGTGTAGCAGCACAAGAGAATGCAGTGACATTGGTCAATCTGGCTTTACAGGACAATTTTTTCAAATAATTTTTAAGAAAGTGACATTATAATAAAAATCCATGAAGAATGTCAAAAGTTATACTCGCATGAGAATTTGAGAGCAAACAGAATTATCCTTACTGGTAAGTCGATAAAGCTTTTCATTATGGTTCAGTGTTTTATATTCCACAGTAAATTCTAATGTAATAATATCAGAGTTCTGTGGGTTTAATTTGGTCCATTTCCAGGTATGCAGTAAAATTTCACAATATTATGCATACACCCAACATCTGTATATGTGCAAACTTTATGAGAAGTAAAGTTCTCAAAATGTCCAGTTAGTCTGAAAAGCATCGTCTTCATCATCGTCAATATCAGAGTCAAAAATACCAATTAACTAGTTATGATCTGCTCAGTTCATTCGACGTAAACAAAATCATTATCCCCACTGCCTAAAATATAAACTTTCCCCACAAAATTGTCTGTATTTTTGTCAAAATCGGCATCCACATCACTGCTGCTTTGGTACGGTCTGCCATTTTGAATTACACGCATTAAAATTCAGTTTTGAAATCAAATTTTCAACTAACCAGTTATCATCATCTCTGTTCATCTGAAGCCAAGCTCATGATCTGCACTGTCTAAAACATAAATTTTTCCCATAAAATTGTCTATATTTTCATCAAAATTGGAATCCACATCACTGCCATAACTTGCTGCTTCAGCGCTGTCTGCCATGTTCATCTCCACACGTTAAAACTTGTGTTTGAAATCTAATTTTTAACTAACCAGCTATCATTGGCTCCAATCATTTTGAAGAAGTATAGATAACGATCCCCACTGCCTAAAATGTCAATTTTCCACACGAAATGGTCTTTATTTTCAACTAATTCAGCAAGCACATAACTGTCTTCACTTCCCTCTTCAGTATAAGACCGCCTTTTTTTTTTTTATCTCCGCACGTTATTTTTACCAGTTTTGCGGCCTTTTTTTTTTTTTCTCCGCACGTTATTTTTACCAGTTTTGCGGTCTTTTAAACTCAATCTGTTAATGCATTTGTGTACCTTCTACATTTATTTCCCTCTTTTCAAAAGAGTACATGTAAAGCGATGACGTATCATACAGTTAAAAACACTTCTGTGAAGTGGTTGACAGAATGTAGTGAACATATGACCGGAGTCGTATCCCGCTGGAAAAGGGTTACGGGCAAAGAAGACCAAACATACCTTGGTTTGGGTCATAATTTTATCTGCATCTTGCATACATCGATTCGAAAGGGAATTAACCCTTACAGCATTTCCCTTGGTTAATTTAATACACAAGCTAGATCCTAAGATTCTGAAATTCCATATCTATCTGGAAATGATCATAACTGCTAATGCAAACTCTATTTTCGTTTAGTTAAAGAGTTGAGGAATAAAAAGTGTTTTATATCAAACTGAAAATTATAACAAATATTTAGGCAGGATTGCAGTTTTTGTGTATCTATGTGAACATTTGGTGTTACAGCCACATGTATGTATGTAAAATCCCACTTAGTAGAAACCCTTATTACCTCCTTGCTGCTCCTGTCATCCAGTGTATCACCTCCACTAGCACTGTCCGTGGACTTCAGAGTGTCTGATTTAGCAGGTGAGCGAGTTGTCCCTTCATCTCCATTTATTCCTTTCTCTGCAATCAAGTCGAACAAATATTTAACAACTTTATCCACAAAAAAAAAGGAAAATAAAATTATGACATCTGACATGTGGAAAATAGCCTAGGGGATCAATATAAAAACTTTATATATAGATTCAAACCTTATGCTAGCATCACATCAACATTGAAGATGCAGTCACAACAATAATCCCCATTTCATCTCTCTCTTGATTTCACATACAAAATACGGCTGATTTCTTGAATTTTTTTAGTCATAAATATGAAGGATACGGCATCATTCATGCTTAAAATGGTACATATTAACTTACCATATATACTCGAGTATAATCCGGGTCCAAATGCAAACAACATAGACCATGATCTGCCGTCGCATAATGCACCGTCAGATCAGGGTCTATGTTGTTTATTCTATTGATTAGTCCTTATAAACTGCAAATGGCATTGACCCAGATCTGCCAGCGCATAATGCGCTGGCAGATCTGGGTCTATGCAGTTTGCAGTTGGTATCGGCTTGTACACGAGTATATACAGTAATAGCATTCTGAATATCTCTGGTATTGTAAACATCCCCTACACTGAAATACTGTAGATCCTCAAAAACTTGAAGAGCTGCATGCCCAAAATATCTGGTTCGAGTTTTCAGTTGTTTCAAGTTTTCCAGTGTCACAGTCAAAAGACTGCATTATGGTGGAACAGAACAAGTCTTTAGAGTTTCAATAAGTATTCAAAAGAAAAGACTTCTGCTTGCATTATCAAAGTTTAAAACTAGGTGATCTTAGTGTCCAAAAAAACTACAAAACAAGATGAAAACTGTTACTAGGTAATAGTACTGACATGGGTCAGGGCACGTGTATAAATAAATGCTTTTAATGATATCATCAACCATCATTTCATCCTATCTGTGCAGGTGTTGTGGCCTTCCTGCCTTCCTTGTGGCAAGTGGCAGATGTGGATAAAGAACAGAAAATTATCTGCAGTTAATTTAAAGTACAAGAAAAAGGTGGGATATATTGACAACAAGAGGCCCAAGTGGGCTCTATTTTGCTCACCTGTCTTACATATCTTAACAGATGACCATTTCACTAAACAGGCTTATGTAATGTTGTAAGAACACAACCTACATAAACAATCTCACAAACTTTATATCCTGTTGATTTTACCTATTTTACCATATCCTGATACCATTTTTTTTCTTCTAAATATAAAGGCATAATTAATATGAACAGTCTCTTGCTCATAATCGAAGTCAACCAAGATCCTGATGATAAAAACCCATTTACCGAGTTTTATAGAAATTGGATGAGAAATTTTGTCTCCAGATATACAGAGGTAACAAGCAGCAATCAGATGCTAGGCATCTCAATAATATGTGCTGATCTAACTTTTTATAGAATCTGTCTATGACAATGATAATAATGTGGTATCATTTTTTTTCATGCATATTAATTTTTACGTTTTGTAAAAAAAAATACATTTTTGTGGTAATTAAATTTGTGGATTTTTCTGTTAAAGTTTGCACATTATGTAGATATTTCATTTTGTTGATTAACCTCTACAAATACCCAAAATAAATACAAAAGAACAGAACTATGCTGAAAACAAATGGTAGTCGCTTCAATGGTTAAAACAATACTACTGCCTGTACGAACACATATGAAACAATTGTCAAGATCAATCACCAACACCCTGTTTTCATCAGAGTGCTCAACATCGAAGTGATCTGACACAGCCAACAACAATAAGCCAATCAGTTATTAAAGCACAGGTGTATGATCTTATACTTAAACAACTGTCCTCGACTCGTGGGATGTGACTCGCACAGATTTACACTGGAGCACAGAATAATCTTGTATTCATTATGTGGATATCAGCATCATTCCACATGTGAACCAAACATATGATCAGCTGCCTCTTGCTAAATGCAATCAGGAGGCAGTGGCAATATTTGATGTGTTCAGAGCCCATCAAAGTGAGAAGATGCCAACTAAATTGAAAGACAACGGAATCACTCCTATGTTTGTGCCTGCCTCTCGTACGGACCAGTTTCAACCACCAGACTCAACAATAAATAAAGACGAATAAAAATCACACTTCCAAAACCACACGTCCACAACTGATATGCAAAACATGTCATGGAGACCATCAGGGAAAAGGAACTGATGAAGATCAGTGTACAGTATTAGTGAACCCTTAAAACCTCATTAATCAAGCAGATTCATGCTGAATGGATAATTGTAGCTCATGCGAAAATGCCTGAAAGATTGGACCAAATTATTAATGGCTTTGAGAAAGCTGGACTTGTTCAATTCTGCAATGCAATTTCAGGATTATTTACCTGACAAACATTTGTGTGTACCAGGAGACTTGATGGACATGATGTAGATTATGTGGTTTTATCCGAAAATCAATGAAGTGTGAGCTTCAGTACCCTGATGTAATTGGTGTATGGATTTAAGGCAGTGAATGGAAATGACAGCTACCAGATACATATACATACATGTGCACTGAAACAGTGTGAAATGATTTATAATTCTTTTTTAAGAGTTAAGATAAAACAAACTCATGCAAAAGCTATTATTTTATAACCAGATTACAGAAGTTGATTTATTATATAGCTTAGCTTTGTTAATCAATGGGAATGTATCATGAACAAAATGTGGTGTAGGAGGCTTCTGCATTACATGTGGGAAATTTTTCATTGGGTCTTTATATTCATCATTCAGAGCAAACTTTACAATCCATGAAAATCGATTCCCCAATGAAAATTAGTGAAAACGCAACATTAACTTGTCTGAGAGCTTAATGATACAAGCATATATTCCAAGTTTGATAAAAATTGAATCAGAAATTTTACCTCCAGAGCGGCAACAAGGTTAACCAATCAGATGCAAGATCACCTCATTAATATGCATGAATCTCACTCATTATTTAACTAGTCCAAGACTTTGATGATATAAACCCATGCTCAAAGTTTTATTGCAACTGGATCAGAAATATGGACTGAAGAGTGGCAACAAGCAATTGTTGACAGATGGACGGACAACACATGATGAACGAAGTAAAACAGGCACAGGGTCATACCATAAGCTCACTTGGCCTAATAACCGAGTGAACTCGTGATCAATTAAAGGACATTATTAATCAAGGTTAAAACAAACTTAACATCAGAACCTGTGCTAACTTCCCCACAACAAGGCTGATGCCATGACTATTAGTGAAATAACAAGACATATAATTGTCCTAAATGGTGGAAAATTCTAACTTGCCTCAAGTCTTTGTGGAACAACAAAAAGTACCTATACAGACCTATACATCTAGTTTGCTTGACTGCCTCCTGTTTAGATTTTTGTTCTTGAGGTTAAAAGTTCTAGAACTTGATAGAAATATGTCATCATAACACTTAGGGCAGACTTAATCATGTTGTTACTGCTACAAAAAATCCCATGTTCAATATGGTGAAAGATTGTCATTTCAGTTGTGCTTACCATGAATAATACAACAGAAACAAGACATTCTATGTAACTAAGCTCTATATGAATACTTAAATTTTTAAAGGAAAGGCTTCCTTATAATAGTTTAAAATATTAAGCATATGACATAGTACGGCAAATCAATGTCCTGAACTTAATGACTGCGACAAAGACAAGAACCGAGTTTTCACGAAGTCACCACCAAATACCCGTATGTAAAAACTGTCCTTTCTTGATATTCCTCCTGACTGGACACTATGATTATAAACTATCACATTGTAAAATGTTATTGTGAGGAGATATCCTCTTCTTAGTATAAATTTACAGAATATAGTTCATACTCTTTCCAAGGTATGATTGTGAAGTAAATAAATGCAAATTCAATATTGTAGGTAGGAATGCATATGACTCAGTAAAAGCCTGCAATACAAGAAATCATTCTTTTTGACAATGTCACAAAACATCAAGTAGCCCTGTTGATACCTTGTCAAAATTTTGAATTCCTTCATAAATTTGTGTCTTCACACATACCGATTTTCTAATGAAATAGATTGTGGATAATGGTAATGACTGCTAAAATATTGGCAATCTGAAACAACTAATATCAAAAGAGTTTAGGGTTCTAAACTGGATTCATACAAGAATTTTATAGAGACATGTGCTGAATATATGTTAGTTATAATTAGGTTTTCAATGACCAGGATGCTCATTTGATTTTATCACGAGTATTTCTGTTGAATGCTATATCTATCATGCTCTTTTATCACATAATCCAACAAGTGTTTTGTGGAAAGCAATGTATCGACTGTGACATGATACTATGATGCAGCTTTCTCTTTACACTGGCAAGACATGAACTACTAACATATATGGGTACAAATTTTGGACATACATTACATATTAATACTTAAAAACTATTTTAGTTGAATATAACAACTAATGCAGAAGATATGTGACATTAAAAAACTGTAGCAAAGCACCTTTGCATTGTTGACAATGATCCTATCACCGCCACAAAAGTTATACCTATGTTGCAGGTGATACAAAGACCTAGAAAGGATCATTAGTGCAAGAAAAGTAGTTCACTATAACCTACTTTGAAAGTGGTGACAAGTACTTTCTAAGATCAATGTATCTATTTAGTTCCATAACTGTCATGCAACAGTATCAGAGTAATAGTGTTAAATGCAAATAAGAGTAATAGTGTTAAATGCAAATAAGAGTAATAATGTTAAATACAAATAAGAGTAATAGTGTTAAATACAAATAAGAGTACTGGGAATGGTGCATTATACACCTGACTCATGTTTAAAAAACACATGTAGACATTAGTAGGTCATGGTTGACTCCAGAGACTACTGATCAATGGGTTTCAATGACCTGGACCTTCAGTCAAATATGTGGTCTTAAACTAAACATACTGTGCAGAAACCATTACTTTTTATCGACTTAAAAAACTGACTTCTGACCTTTTGAATACTTTATTACCCTAAGTGCAAGCCATCACAAAGTTTGGTCAAGGAACTTACTCCACAAAATGTTATTCTGCAAACTCCACTCTTCTTTTTAGCCACAATGACCCTGACCTTGGATCTTTTGGCCCCAAAATCAACAGACCTCTTCATACCTTGAGTGCAAGTCATCCACAAACTTTGGTCAAGGTACACAGTCAAGAAGTAAAGTTATTACGTAAGAACCATTCTTCTTCTTTATGTCACAATGATTTTGACCTCTGACCTTAAAATCAATAGATTTCTTTCTTACCTAATGTTTAAGTCATCTCTGGTGAAGGTACATGGTAGAGAATTAAAATTTTTGTGCAGAAACAATTTTTCTCCTTTCAGTCAGTGATGTTGATCTTTGACTTTCAAATCAATAGGCTTCTTTCCTTACCCCAAGTGCAAGCCATCCATAAAGTTTGGTCCAGGTCTGTGATAAAAAAACTAATGTTGTTGTGTACAAACCATTTTTCTTTTTCAAAGGGGCCTTGACCTTTGACCTTCTTAACCCAATATCAATAGAATTCTTCCTTGCCCAAGTGCATGCCATCCATCAAGTTTTGTCCCGGTATGTGATATAAAACTAATGTAATTGTGCAGAAACCGTTTTTGTTCTTTCAGACAGTGACCCTGACCTATGACTTTTTGACCCCAAAACCAATAGGGTTTTTCCTTACTCCAAGCACAAGCCATCCACAAAGTTTGGTAACTGTAGATGGTGGAGAACCCAGGTTATTGTCAGAAATTAAACTAGATGGATGGACATCATAACATAATACCTTATGTCAGGTGCATCAAAACTTAATGTTGAAACCAACACCATTAATGAAAAGTGATACTTACGTTCTGTTTATGCTTTGCAAGCAAGACAAAAATGCAGTTGGAATTGTGAAATGCCGAGGAAGCTTGTGCTGATAGATTGTGTATCTTTAGATCAAAAGCATGCAGGCATTAGTATATCTCAAGCATGCAATACACAACAATATGCAATATTATGGCATAAAAGGATAAAAGAAGAAATCCATAAAAATGAATAAAATAGCTGCACAACATTGAATATACACAGTCACACAGTTCATATTCCTTTAGAACATTTCATGCAAAATATTGTTTTTATTCATTCACTGAATAAAAGCATAAATATTCATTCTTCATAACAAAGTTTGTCAGGAGTTTAAAAAGAAAAAAGGATTTTCATAAAAAAAAGAAAAATTTTTAAAGTCGGGTCAATATTGGTGTTAATTCCATGACAAACAGACAAAAAACAAACAATAAACTTGGATTTTAAACTCCAGCAATACAAAACTTACTGCATATAATATCATCAACTGTGAATGATGGGGGAGGAAAATAGCAGGCTCCTTCATTTTTTAATTCACTATTGGCAGCTATTTTAATAACTCCAGTCTTCTTAAACACTTGTCTTACCCAAAACCATCATTTCTTCAGTAAAGCATTTTACCTTTTGGTTTCCTTTCTGATTTTGACCTTTCAAAGTTCTTCGATTTGAGTTCTTCGATCACTGATGAAAAAAATTATGATGTTTCATACCTTTTTGTCCATTTTGTGCAACTGAGAATTGCAGTAATGTTTTGTCCTTAATGAAGTTATAAATTCTTGTGAAACAGTTTCATAATCAACTATCTTTGTAAGTGAAAGTCAGCTGAGACAGCGATACACAATAAAATAGTTACTTTTTGTCCACATTTTATGTAATACCGTATTTCATGTATTTTTTCGTACACAAAAAAAGAATGATTGATTTCAGAGTATGAAAAATTATGTACAATAAATATTATTTTGTGGTACTGACTGTGTTAAAAAAATAAAGGGATCGTACCTGAACAAGGTCTACAAGACAAGATACTCGATGACCTAACAGTACTAACGTACAAAATAAGCATACAAATTTTGTCTCATTCTGCTCTCAACTCAAGAATCCAATTACAATATAAAAGTACTAAAAAAAACTTTTGTTGTTATTAGTGAACAAGAGAGAGAGAGAAAGAGAGAGAGAGAGAGAGAGAGATGGCTGGAACGATGTTGTCTCGGTGTGCAAGATTATGTGTATTCAAAGCATACTTCTTTGTAGCTGTTATGGTGTTATGTTGTCAGAATGATTACTATGGTCTGTACATGTATTATTTATGGCTATTATTTATCAATAGATTGTACGCAATGATACAAGCCCATGTTAAAAAGTTAAATGTAACTTGTATTCTCACAGTAACAGTAACCTCATTAGAAAATTACAATAAAAAATTAAAGAACTCGAAAAGACTCGTTGTTTTTAGTGAATGTGTCTGTGCATGCGCGAGAGAGAGAGAGAGAGAGAGATGAAAAAATGTTGTATTAGTGTGTAAAATCATGTGTATTCAGAGCAGTTTTTATTTGTAGCTTTTGGAGAGAGAGAGAGAGAGAGAGAGAGAGATAGGGAAATGAAAATTTGTTAATGAGCTATGAAGGCCATTGTCCAAACAGCAGTAGATGTTGTAATGACAAGTGATCACACGCATCACTCATTATTTGTACTCACAGATAAAGATAACAATAGAGAGTTGTATCATAGAATAGAATCACAATAAAATGTTAATTATATCCAAGTAAAAACAGCACAACCACTTAAAAGATATTATATATAAGAATCGATTTCACGGAGTCAGTGACTTTCAAATTTACAATAGAAAATGAACAGGTTTTTATATTTTATTTTTGTATTGCTATAATGAAACAACAAGACTAATTGACCAATGTTCTGTGGTCTTCACTAGAGCATGTACTGAGATATCATTTTTGCTGGATCAGAAAACATCAAATGGCTTCCCAAGTCACTTTCTCGCCAATAAAGAAGACAAAGAAGGGCGGATTGATGAACGAGAGTAGATTTTCAATTAACAAACAATTACCCTTTCAACAGGAGATGATTAAGGACTTTCTGCATGATTATAAATGGTGATTTATTTTTATTTCTTGATCTCCCATTTCATTATTCGATGCAATACACGAATTTAACAAATAGGTCTGGTAAGTTTTAATTGAGCCAACAAAGAGTTAAGTTTTTCATTTGGGATTATATAAATATTATACTCAGCAAACAATACATGGTAGTTTGACATATATATATTGTACATCGGTATTTTTTCAAAGCCGTTTGAAATGCAAACTTCTCTGCTTGCTTCAAATAAAAAACTTCAATATACGTGATTAAAAAAGTAATAAATGAATGAAATGACAATTGAACTTTCTGCACAATTATAAACGGCAATTCTTTTATTCCTTAATCTCCTGTTTCATTATTTGATGCCTCAATTACAAATTTAAGTGGAGTTAACAGTTCAGGTAAGTTTTTATTTTTAAGGCAACAAATCATTATGTTTTCATGTTGGATTATATCATATATATACTTATCAAACAATACATTGGTCATTTGACATATCTAGATCGTACATCAGTATTTTTTAGAAGACTTTTGAAACATGAACTTCTCTTCTTGATTCAAATAAGAAAAACACCAAATATGTGGTTAAAAAAGTTTTAAAGAATGAAATGATCAGTGACCTTTCTGCAAGTTTATAAAAGGTGATTATTTTATTTCTCAATCTCGTTTCATTATTCGATGCCTCAATTAAGAACTTACCCAAAGTTCATCACCGTTAATAACATACTGTATGATTAGCAAAACAATACTTTGGTCACTGGACGTATCTAAATTGTACCTTGGTATATTTTCAAAGCCGTTTGAAATGGGAACCTCTCCAATTTTAACACATCAAAAATACAAGGTTAAAAAATCATACAAAGATGAAAAAACAAAAAGAAACCCACCTTAATTGCATATGATTTTAATCTCTCATTAATTTTTGTAAAAAAAAATGGCAACATTTTCTATCTCTTTTGCAAACTTAAATCTTCTAAGTAGAACTTTTATGTAAAAAATTTTTTAAAGGATTTGACGAAAAATACAAAGTGCTATTTACGAAAAAATATAATACATTAAATTAATAACTATTTTTACAGCCAGATGTTGTACGAAAAATTCAAGAGTACGAAAAATTACATGAAATACGGTACCTATTTTACTTCCAGTGTTTATTAAACGATCCATTACAAATGAGACAATTTTTTCAAAAGAGAGTATCCTTTATTACTGCTCATCACGATTATATTAACAAGACAAGTTTTTTGGCTATGGTATATGAACCAAAGGAAGCACTCAACCCCTAAGGTCTATTCCAAATAATATCCATAACAGGTTCTTCTACTGCACTTATTTTTGTTTTATCTATTCTAATTTTGCAAATTTGTTTATATTCCATTTTATTCCAATTTCTGGGCTACTTACATTCAGGGCTGTGAGGGGGATGCCTGCTGGATTCAGATCTTTGGATAGAAGACTTGGTCGAGGGTGGAGGGGTGTCTGATAACATGCAAAGGAACACAACATACAGCATCATATAGCATACAGCATGCACATCAATTGTACTACAGAAGGAAGACTTTGAAGCATTATGAGAAAACAAACAACATAGTTATAGCATCAAAACAAAACTGCATTCTGTAAATAAATGTATTCTACAAAATGGATCCATCAATCAATGAATCAATCCAACAATCTTATGACAGGAGTGGCTAAAAAACTAAACAAGAGAACTATGAATGGCACATTATATACCTGCCCCATGTTTAATAGTCCTCTATGTAAGAACAAGTGGGGCATAGTTGACTCTGGAGATAACTGACAAATAGGTTTCAATGACCTCAACCTTTGCTCAAGGTATGCAGTGCTTAAGTAAAGTTACTGGGCAGAAACCATTATTTTCTTATTACACTTTCTATGACTGACTGCTGACCTCTAGACCCAATAATATATAGATTGCTTTAGCTGACCTCTAGACCCAATAATATATAGATTGCTTTATTACCCTAAGTGCAAGCCATCCACAAAGTTTGGTCAAAGAACTTACTCTAGAATAAAAGTTATTCTGCAAAATACATTTTTCTTTGAGTTACAATGGCCTACAGTTATGACCTCTGATCCCAAAATCAATAGATCTATTCAATACCTTAAGTGCTATCCCTCCACAAACTTTGGTCAAGGTATGGGTCTAGAACTAAAGTTATTATACAAATACTGTTTTTCTTCTTTCAGTCACAATGACTTTGACTTTTGACTCCAAAATCAATAGGCTTCTTCCTTACTCCAAAGTGCAAACCATCCACAAAATTTAGTCCCGGTCTATGATATAGAACTTTAGTTACTGTGCAGAACCAGTCACAATGACCTTGCCCTTTGACCTTTGGACCCCAAAATCAATAGGTTTCTTTCTTACCCAACATGCAAGTCGTCTACAATCTTTAGTTAAGGTACATGGTCGAGAGCCGATATTTTTGTCCAGAAACCATATTTCTTTTTTCATTCAGCAACCATGATCTTTGAACTTCTGACCCTCAAATCAATAGATTTCTTCTTTAATCCAAGTGCAAGCTTTTTACAACCTTTGGTCCAGGTCTGTGTTGTACAACTAATGTTATTGTGCAGAAACCGTTTTTCTTCTTTCAGTTAGTGACCTTGACCTTTCACCTTTTGACCCCAAAATCAATAAGCTTATTTCTTACCCAAGGTACAAGCTATCCACAAAGTTTGGTCAAAGTGTGCGATGAGAAACTAATGTTATTGTGCAGTAACCATTGTCTTCTATTGGTGACCTTAACCTTTGACCTTCTGACCCCAAAATTTAGAGGCTTCTACCTTACCCCAAGTATGCTTCTACCTACCCCAGGTGCAAGCTATGAACAAAGTTCGGTGAAGGCATGTGCTGTGTTAACTGAAGTTATAAATGCAGAAAAATGAAAATGTTAATGGACAGATGGACAGACAAGGTCATAACATAATACACTCCACCAAAATGATAGGCATATAAAAACTTTAATCTTTCCAATGGTGGTCCTTTCAACTGTTTGTTGAAGGAATCAAATTATTTGATGAAATGCACAAGTAATATATATTACTTGTGCCTTTTTTAATTGGAAAAACTGTTCATATGTTTCAGAGGTAAGCCAATCAAGTAATGAATGGATAGTACAGTAGTCTGACCAAAAATAATTGGCAGAAAATGGCACAGATTTGTATGAAGAGATTTTGCTGTCAAGTTTACTGTCATTAGTTATAAATTTTCTATCCAAAAGCAAAATTTACTTACCTGGGTTAAAACAAGTTAATACTGCACTTAATAAAGTCGTGCCAATTTTCTTTACTTGGAGGAAGTGGATTTTTGGGCAAATATAAGATTGTCCTGGCATTAAGAAATAAGACCCATATTATAAATGGACCTCTCTACAGCATCAGTAAGGCATACCTACATGTATATTCTAAACATCATCTTTTATACCTCTCTTTTAGAAGCCCTATTTTTCACACCCATGTGGCCACACATACAACAAACCTTCATTTGTATAGTCATTGCATTGGCTGGTTGTATGATATTGTTACTTTGTTTGGTTGTACAACACTTTATTGACTAGGAATTTAATGAATGCTCCTAAGCTTCTCCAATATAGAAGATAGATAAATGATGGAAGCTGTGACAAGAAGATGCATATTGGACGAGATTTTTACAACTAAACCAACTAGGTTTTGATACAAAATTTGAAGAAAAAAAAGAAAAAAAAGTGGCTGTCAAAAAGTGTCCTGAACGAATTGGATTACTCAAAATCAATATGCAGAGAATACAGTTTGGTATACTCTTATGTGTATAGCAAATGATCTGTCCCCAAAAATAGCGAGTTGGTAATTTGTCATGCATTCTTTTTCATATTGCCAAGTAAAAACAAATCTTGGATACAGCAGCATTCATGTTCCTCTATTATCAGATGTATGATTTTCTAGAACTCTTGTTAACAGAAATTCTCACACTACAAATCACGAGTTACTACTAGTATCATCAACAACAAGAGCTATTTGCAATAGGTGCATCACAAAAAGCCACACTCACTGTAATTTACCTGGCTTGGCTTCAAAAAGAGGAACTTGTGTTGGGAAACCAAAGTTAGGAGAACAGCCATTCATGAGCCTCAACTCCTCTAAATGACAACGTGGAATGCTAGAAATCTAAACCATTGAAGATCTTATCAATATAAAGGGACATAATAAATTTAGTTAAAATTCAACATTCTTTAGCTAAGTTATGCAGTAGAAACCCAAAGAAGGATGACAGGCAGTCAGAAGCCATAAATCTTCTAAATGATGTTGTGGAATGCTTGAAATCAAACTTGTGCAAGGTCTCATCAATATAAAGTTATAAAGTTACGTGCGAAATTTGGTTGAAATCTAACAATCTTTTGTAGTGCTTTCAGAAACCAAGAAACCAAAGATGGGGGGGGGGGGGGATCAGTTATTATAACTCCTGCAAATGATGTTGTGGAACACTTGAAACAGAACTTATTCAAGAATTCATCAACAGAAAGCTGCAGGCCTAATTTGGTTGAAATCCAACTATCCTTGGTAAAGTAATCCTGCAGCAATTAGGTCAGGAGAATGGACAATCAGGGAGCATAACTCTTGTAAATGATCTAGTGAAATGCTGGAATTCAAATTCATTAAATTTCTTACAAATATTAAGATGCACGCCAATACTGGTTGAAATCCAACAAAACTCGGTAAAGTTATGCTGCAGAAACCAAAGTCAGGAGGACAGGCAGCTATGGGACACAACTCCTGTAAATTATGCCATGGAACACTAGAAATCAATTCATTAAAGATCACATCAATATAAGACTACACCAATTTTGGTTGAAATACAATAATCCTTGGCAAAGTTAGGCTGCTGAAATTAAAGTTAAGAGATCAGGCAATCGAGGGCCATAATTTCTCTAAATAATGACATGTAGGGCTAAAAATCGAACTCTTTTGAGGTCACATCAATATCCAACAATTCTCCATAAATGTTATCTTGCAGAAATCAATCTGTTGACAGATGGATGGAGAGAGGCTGACAAAAATAAATGAATGTTGATTACTGTAGGGCTACACCGATTTCATGGAGTGGATCCTAATTATATTAATAAAATGCTTTTTCTTTTCTTCACTAAGACATGCCTGGATTGACCGATGTATTATTAACAGTTTTTTTCAAACAACAGATTTTGTGTAATCAACAGTCTAATCAGTAGTTTGGTTTATACTCTGGCAACACAGTATCACTTGCAATTAGGAAAAGAGCTCTCTTTCCAAGCCAGGCAAACCACAACAATTATTCAACTAGCAATTAACTAAACAAGTAGACTTCCATACTGGCCAAACTATTTGTGATTCCTAAATGAACCACCCTGAAGCTAGTGAGAGTAGACTGATTGTACAAGTATTTTAACCAACCCAAAATCAAATCATTCTCCTGTATACATTAACATAAGTAAATATTTTCTTTGTGTCCATTTAGCTCACGTCTTTGGCCATGGAAAAAAAAATTATCCGGTTTACCAAAAAAATGTGAGCCCACATACCAATCAACCTGCATATCTACCAACTCTGAAAATACCAGTACCTTCCAACTCTACAGACAGATGTCCCATGTACTCAAAATCTCTGTCATAAACTGCATAGTCTACAACTATTTCCTTCTCTATATCAGTGCTGGGCTATTAAGGCAGAAGGGATCAGAGTTGGACTTTTCACTGCAATATTTACTGCATGCATATCTGTTGTTTCAAGCAGACATCAATTAATTTTTTTAAATGTTTCAATTTGAAATCTGAGTTAAAACTACATGAAAAAGGTTTGTCAATGAAGTACAATTTGAAGTCTGTGGGCCTGAGCTTTCTTTAAACTGTACATTTTCACACAAAGGTAACTATAAACAGACAATAAAAAGGTCAATGAATCCAAAGTCAACATTTATTTTCAGTATTACTTTCAGATTCTATGACTGCAATTTTGTACCAAACTCAAATGTCTGTGTCCAACTTATAATAATTATTATCTGGGCCAATGTATAATTTTTTGTGTGAGCCTTTTTCTGCACTTTTTTCAATACTGTTCAAATGGTGGCTACAGAAGCATAAAAAAAACTGAATTTTACTATTGCCTACAAATAAATGATGGACTACACAGCAAGCAAGGCTGTAATTTGGCCTACAAAAATGCAAAGTACAGACCTGTTACTTTAGCCTATGCCAGCATACAGCAATGAAAATGCATATTCACAACTTCATATCAGTGGAAAGGTCACAGTGACCTATATTTGTCTTAAGTTGTTTTTCAAGTTATTACATAAGTTCTCTTTAATGTCAGTTCTAAACATCTGTAATCAATGTGAACTTGCATTTTCACCCAAGGTGTTCGATCCTTTGAACTACCCATTTCCCTCATTACAT
Source organism: Margaritifera margaritifera (assembly GCA_029931535.1). NCBI lineage: Eukaryota > Metazoa > Mollusca > Bivalvia > Unionida > Margaritiferidae > Margaritifera > Margaritifera margaritifera. The sequence goes on along the minus strand of JAQPZY010001089.1, from coordinate 122,388 downwards.
TGGTGTGAATGTTTGGGGACAACTCAGAATTTCACATCAAGCAAGAAAACAAAGAGTCAACTACAAAGTGCAGTAATATATTTCTGTACATATTGTGCCTACAGCATAATGGATTAATAGTGTTAAGTAAGAAAACCGCACACCAGCACCCTAGCCTTGGTTAGGACTGGATATATGTAACTCTACCAACCCAAATACTTATCACTGCCTGTAGACAAGGAAGAGCTACTGCTACTTTGGGAAGGATTGTCAAAAATGTCGTCGACATTGGTTTCCCGCGACAGCCGAGATGGTGTATGGCGAACATATCTAGGAGAGGCTCCCCTAGCTCTCATGTCAACTGACAAAGCAAAGGAAAGAATTGGTTCTACATTTCTCAATAGGTTTTAGTCCATTAAACCTTCATCTAATAAAGCAACTAAGTTGGGCCCCTGGAATGTGAAGATCTGGTTATGTAACTGCTCTCTATGCAATGAAATTCAATAAAATATTCAACACAATCACCCAAGGGAGTACACTTTTTATGACGGCAAGTGGAGAAGAAAGGAAATGTTACTGACTAGCAAGAATTGAGAAACATGGTTGCATTATGGGGAAAATAATTTTCGCAGGTAAAAAGTTACTGATCTGCAACTTCTTAGCAGATGGGTGAATAGGTGACCATATTGCTGTAAACATTTACTATCAGATCATGGAAGAGTACATCCCTACATCCCAAGTGAATGAAAAACAGATATGAAAGATGTGCAATACATTTTGTATGCTCCTGCTTCAGAAAACAACATGCAAGAAACAAATTCTTAAATTAAATAGGAATTGTGGCTAATCTTTTTACTGTTATTACACATTAATACCATGCACATATGACAATGCATACTTGGTGAATATCAGTAATTTAACAAAACAGCATGCAAATTTTAATAACTGAAAACAAAAGGAAATAAATGTTAGGAATCCAAACTGAAATACTCGACAAAATATTAAATGTGTTATACTACTCCGACACATCTCAAATAATTACAGGTAAACCACCAATGGCAGTGTAGCTTTATTTTGTCTAAATGGTATTTCTTATCATGCATCCTATGTATAAAGTTATATCGGTCACAGTAATAGTGTCAATGAAACTGAGCTAAATGCAATGGGCAATGCAAATCACTGGAGTGTGAAATATAGGTCACAATGACCTAGTTTTGAGCTCAACACAAACTCCAAACTAAAGAAATGGAGTTGAATTCAAAGGTAATCACAAATCATTGAACTCAGAAATATAGGTTAGTGACCTAGTTGTCATTGATGGCCGTTATTACTCTTCATGAAACATTTACATACCAAGTCATATGACTCTACAAGCAACAGTGTCTGTGAAAATTATCTACACACAAACCCAACCTCAGTGTTGATGCCAGATGGACAAACAGACATACTAATGGACAAACATTATCAATCCTACAACAAAAATTGCTTTGCAATCCAGCTAAAAATATCATTGGTACATTCGCAAAAAGTACTGTATACTGATAAATGTTAATGCCATTTAGCTGAATACTTTTAAGAGTGAAAACTATTTTTTTATTTTCATGAGTGTAAAACAGTAAATTTCGCAATTATTCTCAAGGATTTTTTTGGGTTGGTTGTTTGGTTTGAACAGCACTTTATTGGCTATATCATGCCAAGGAAATGAGAGCCAAGTGCCTTTCCCAAAGACACACTAAGACAGCCAAGGTGAGCTGCCATGGGCAGGTATTGAACCTGTGACCCTTGCACTACGAGTCCAACGATCTACTAATTGAGCTACCGCAGCTTACTTTTAATGGATTAATTTTCCATATGTATCACCAGACAAGGGTGAAAAGTCTGGTAGTTTTAATTCATCTCTCGCTAAAATGAAAACTAGTTACTAAAAGTGTGCAGTGTTACGTTATGCTAATTCCATACCCACCTGTGGATGGAGAATTGGAGGGAGGGGAGCTGGGGTTGGTTTTGGGGGAAGAGAGGCTGGTTGCTGTGACAACTGCTGCAGCCTGGGGTTGGAACACCTCTTCCTCCACCTCCTTCTCTACTGTCTTTGTGGTGTGGGGTTCAGAGGTTCTCTGGGACCGGCGTTTGGGGGTGTCAACTACAAGCATGCAAAACAACAACGCACATATACAACACATGCAATATCCACAACAACTATTAGTTCTACAGTAAAACATTAATTATCCAGGCTTACAAGACGAAAACATATGATTTTATCAGTTAAATGGTTGAAATGATAATCATTAAAGATAAAACAAACAAGACTGGATTTTTCACTTTAAAATTAGTTGTCCATTCAGGCCAGTCACTTGCCCAAAGAAACTGTCCATAATTTTGTCCTTTACATACAATTTGAAGAGATACAATAGTTTGATTGATTTGCAAAAGCTTATATTATTTCTCATACCAGTTCACTTTTTATAACTTTTAAAAAATCTTGAAAATGTAACAAATGAATAGAGAGTTTAGTCTATCAAGCCATCTGCTAAGTTGAATGGGATATAACTCTTAGTTGTCCAAATCAAACTTTCAGTTATCACAGGCAAATCAACAACTGTTGATGTCCAGCCCGGAGAAATTTTTTTTTGGGAAAGTGAACACCTCTTTTGCCCATAATCTTCATCTAGACAACTGATGTTTTACTGTAATAATATTATTTTATTAACACAACATGCATCTTCAAGCAGGTAACAGTACATTATGGATTGAGATGAAATATTCACAAAATTATAAAATGGGAATGACATTAAAATCCAAATTTTCTTGCTTCTGCTTTAATAAAATCACTACATAAATTTGATCAACTTGTGGAAAAATAACCCAACAACTGTTTCATTCATGCCTGAAAATGTATTTAAAACCATTTTACAACAAAAATACAAAAACCAAGCCACAGATGCCCTTGCCACTATGAAGATATTAAAGGGAAAAGTTCTAAGTCAAACAGAGACCATTACCTCCATGATAATTTTGCCAGAAAACAGTAAAATTCAAACATGACCGAGGTCTTCCTAATATAAAGCCTCATACCAGATTTGGTTTGAATCCATTAAGTACTTCAAAGGTTAATGAGTGGAAATTGAAGGGTAAAGTTCAAAGTCAAACAGGGGCCACAACTTTGTAAATCTTGGCCAGAAAACTGTGAAAACAAAACTTAACCCAACTCTTTTTAATGCAAAGCCTCAAACCAAACTCAGCAGAAACAAATCTGAAGGATGAAGTTTTAAGGCAAAGAGGGACCATAACTATGCAAAATGTTCCTGGAAAATGAAGAAGATCAAACTTGACCTAGGTTTTCTTAATATCAAGCCTCATACCAAATTTTATTCAATGAATGATGTCTTTTGAAAGTAAATGGAATCAAACCTGAAGAACAAAATTCCAAGTCAAATGCACAACAATTAAAGTATTCATTGACAAATCTGTAGTTCCTTCAACTTACCCCAGTTGCAATGTAAACAGTACAGTGACACTTTAGTAAACAGTTGAAAATTGCCTTTCAGGATAAACCACAAGAGTCCCAAAAAGGGACTGATGCTCTACTGGGTGAAAAGAATTTCCAGGAAATCAAGATAAGACCATTTCTTCCATTTAACAATGTCTACCATTTTAAATGATGAAAACACATGGTTTTGCATCATTTCATTCATGCTGCAAGATGGTGGCCAGGTAAACAATTGCTTAGAAGTACTTTGTCAAAATCAGTGAATATCATATGATTATTCATTCATCTTGTATTTTTGTAATCATGATATTGTTCATCATAGTACTTCAATGCTTTTGGTAAATCCTCATTGTGACTGATGCTGTTAAAAACTGTATTATTAAAAAAAAATACTTACCAGAATTCTGCATACAAATAAAATGGTGATAAATCTAACAATTTCAATACTGTAGAAAATGTCCAGGAGGATATTCATGATGTGAAAGTAAATTCATATAGAAAGGTAATCCCAGATTTTATCCACATCCAAGAAAATCAAGACAGTATCCCTATCCATGTCAGGAACAACTCATCAATTTAACAAAACAGTGCAAACATGCCTTTCCTAAAAATGCTAAGATCAGAACAAAAATTTCAGATTTTGGTTAGTGCTATAGGGCCTTTCCTTGAGGGTCATTGGATAGCACATATGCATGCATGTTATATACACAAATACAGAACTATTAAGGACAAAGTGCTAATGTGTAGTTTTGTATCAATACATTATTAAATACCACAAAAAAATCCTGTAAAAGGGGGCTTCTAATCTAAAAATAGAGAGTTTAATATACTAAAAACTAGCTAAGACTGCTGGCAGAATCTAGGTCAACGAAGATTACAATGCTGCCATGGCAACAGTGGGCTGTTCAAACTTACTTGCAATAGTCTGGTTACTCTGGCCATGTCCTGGAATGAATGACAGAGATTTGTCTAGCGGCAAAGCGATTTACACTACATGCACAATAATAAGCTGCATGAGCCATGTAGCTCTAATAAACTATAAACAAAATTTATAAAAACCAAAAACCACATCCAGCATAATCAGGTTTAATAAAAAAATTCTTTTCAATTGCTACTCTTCCTCCAAGACAGGAGACTACTGATTTTAATTTTTTTGTTGCTGTAGGAAAAGTTGCTCTATGTTACCCACTCAACACTCGTCAAGACGAGTGGACAAATCGATTTTTAAAGCCCCAGAAATGTCTGCAGAATGAGTACAAGTGATGGCAAAATCTCTTTGACTTCACTCGAGCAAAAATCAAGTAGAAGTCATTAGGCAAGATCTTTCTAAACAACATTTCCTCCTCTCTGGCTAAAATGACAAAAAATGTGAACTAATATGGCTTCCGTTTCAACTACAGATTATGAAATGGGTAATTTTACCAGTGAAAGGAAAAAAAAATGTCAACATAATGCAAACAAAGTGCAGAATGAATGCAAATAAAACGCAGCATAAACAGAAACGAAATGAAATATGCACTTTGAAAAAAATGGCAAAAACAAAAGCAAATAGCAGAATGATGAATGATTAAAAAAAAAACGAAATTATATGCTAATGCTTTTCGTTAATGGATTTAATACTCTATTTATCTGTATTTCAGATTGCTGCTAAATTTCCAAGGTCAAAAGCTCTTTTGCATTATAATCTGGGATCACATTCTTTGTACCGACAGATAATTTATTACTACTTACAAGCTGTGAAATTGTTTAAACTATAACAACCAACATTGATGTGATGGTGATTGTTGTATCTGTAAAATTTGTATCTGAACAAAATGAAATACGAAAAAAAAATTGCGGATAAATACTCTGCAACAATATTTTTACATTGACTGCAGTTGCGGTTATAGGTATTTTTATCTCTTGTACAAGTGATGGCAAAATCTCTTTGACTTCACTCTGAGCAAAAATCAAGTGGAAGTCATTAGGCAAGATCTTTCTAAACAATAATTCCTCCTCTCTGGCTAAAATGACAAAAAGTGTGATCTAATATGGCTTCCATTTCAACTACAGACCATGAAATGGGTAATTTTACCAGTGAAATGAAAACAAAATGTAAAACATAATGCGATTTGTGTTCATTCTGCATTTTAGTCACATTGATTCTGCATTTTGTTTGCATTATGTTTACATTTTGCTTTCATTTCATGGTCTGTAGTTCATACATTTTTATTTATCTTTTGAATTTTATGCATTTTCTATTATTAAAGCAGAGTTTTAATAACACAATATTTGAAATAATAGTTCTCTTCATTAAATACTATCGAAAACTGAAATCTTGACTTTGGTAAATGCATTCCAAATGAATGAAAATGAAACAAAATGATGAATGTAAGCAATAAACACAAAAACAGAATGTATTTAACAAGAACATAAACAAACAAAACAAGGATTTCCAGGAATTCAAGACAGGACCATTTCTTCCTTTTAACTGTTGAGTGCTGAAACCATCTCTAATATTATTCAACAATAACAAGATTTTCAAATTAGCTGCTGTGGTACACATATTCGATATCAGCTTGGCACCATTTTCATTTAGGACAAAGTGGACATCATTAGAAGTCTTTTGGTCAAAACCCCATGTCATAATGATCATCCATTCAGGTGTAGTAGTGACAACAAGATTTTTAAGACAGCCGTCATGGCAGCCATATTGGATGTATGACCGGCACCATTTTCATTTAGGACCAACTAGGTATCATAAGAAGTCCACTGGTGAAAACCCCATTTTGATATAGCCATCCATTTGGAGATAACAATATTTTTAAGATATAACTTTCCATTCAGGAGTAGCAAGATTTTCAAGATGACTGCTGTAGCCATACTGGACGTCAAATCGGCACAATTTTCATTTAAGACCAACTGGACATCATAAGAAGTCTTCTGCTGGAAATTCCACATCAATATGACTTTCTGTTCAAGTAGAGTTGTGATAAGATTTTTAAGATGGCTGCCATGGTGGCCATATTGGATGTCAGATTGGCATCATGTCTATCTAGGACCAGCTACATATCATAAGAAGTCTTTTAGTGAAAACCCAATGCTGATATGACCATCCATTCAGGATGAATTGTGATAACAAGATTTTCAAGATGGCTGCTGTGGCCATACTGGACGTAAGATCGGCACAATTTTCATTTAAGACCAACTGGACATCATAAGAAGTCTTTTAGTGAAAACCCCATGTTGATATGACCATCTATTCTGCAGGAGAAACAATAATAAAACATTTCAAGATGGCTGCCATGGTGGCCATATTGGATGTCAGATTGATACCATTTTCATTTAGGCCAACTAAACATCATAAGAAGTCTTTTAGTGAAACCCCATGTTGATATGACCATCAATTCAGGAGGAGTAGCCAGAAGATTTCCAAGACTGCCACTATGGCAGTCTTATTGGATATCCGAGCACCACCATTTTCATTTACGAGCAACTAGACCATGGGATGAATGTGTGTGTAAAGTTTGAAGGCAATCCTCCAAATAGTTTAGGAGTAGCAGCAATAACAAACTTGTGCTAACAGACAGACAGATGTCAGACAATAGACAACAGATCATCCCATAGGCTCTTCTGGTCTATGACCAGTAGAGCTAAAAATGAGAGCCAATAGCAGAAATACAAATGTGAATGGAATGCAAATGGAGCACCAATAAAATGCAGATTTTGTAAAATTACCCGTTTCAGTGTCTGTAAGTTTACCTTATGATACTAAAGTATACGAGCCATGCAAAACAAATGTTCTCACATGCCACTCAAGTAAAATCCTAACCATGAAATTTTCCTTCACTATTTTATCAGGTCTGAAGCTATTCAAATATTTTGTTATACTGATGTCACACGAGTGCCACAGTGGCCAGAGACAATAAAAATGGGCTAATAATAGAACATACTTCATTGGTTTGCTAACATTTTATTAACAAAATGTAAATATCACCTCAGAAAAGATTCTGGTTATGGGTAAACACACTGTAACCTGCTCATATTTCAGTTTAAAATACTACATGTGATGAAAACTCCTGTGCTCTCATTCACACAAGTAAGATTGAACAAAGACAAACAAATTTGATTAGAGTCATATGTCCTACTGTGCTCCCTTTATGTTGTGCATGTGCTTATCTACAGAATCACAATGAAAGGCAACTTTGTGATTAACTAATCATCAATGAATCAAATGTTAATTCTGAGAATTTTAAGGTGAATTTTTCAAAAATATGAATCCACATACGATTAATTTCTGCATCGAGAGGCACAATCATTATTCTCTATTTGCATACAAATCTTAGACTCTGCCACTGAACCCAAATGGAAAGATGAAGAAAGTTTCATGACAATAACAGAGGCAAGACAAAATTTATGAATTTATTCAGATTAGGTTGAGAGAAAAAAACAATTTAGCTTGAGAATGCTGTTCCTCAAAGATGGGACCACAAAGAATGCTGTATTTATGAAATGCAACTCCCAATCAAAGTGATAACATTCATGTTCACATCAGTAAAAATACCCAAAACAAAGCATCCACACAGCCCCACCAACATGGCTGTTACTTGGTGAGGTTCTTAATTTTTACATGCCTAAACACTAAACTGAAGAAAGCCAAAATTAGCAATGAATAATCGGAGTAATATAACTTTATTTGGTAGCAAATTAATCTGTATCAAAATCAGAAAAGGACTTTACAATATACTGTTCCATTAAGCATAGAAAAAAACATTGTCAATGACTGGTTTGGTTTGGTTTGGTTTGGTGTTTCACAGCACAGCAACACAAATAGGTTATTTAGTGCTGAGGCTATTGGAAGTAAAGTGCCTTGCCCAAGGACACATTAAAGTAACCGATTTGGGCTGATCTGATGGTAGGATTTGAACCTTACCCTTTGGTCACAAAAAGCACTACAGTTCCCACTTCCATTAGTCACCTCTTACCACATGCAGAAGAGCAAATCAGTCCTATTCTATATCCCCAAGCCCACAAGGATCCTCTTCAATAAACTTAAACTGAAGAGTTAGTTTTATTGTTACATACAGATCTTGATCACACTGAATTATTGCCAAGTAGCCATGACAAAACTTAGCACAACAAGAAGCCAGAGGTAGCAGCCATTTGTGAGAAAACACATGTGGGGGAGATGCAAGTTATAACATACCATCGTCCAGAGGCTCAGCATCAGAGGAAATCTGCGAGGTACGCAGGCTCGTCTGCTGTAATCGCTCCTCTGTGGAAATCAGATGACCATCTGGTCCTGGTTCTACATGCTCATCTGAAAAAATTCAACACCCAACTTTAGTGAATTCAATACAATATTGCAACATAATCTTGAAAATATAGCTAATTACTGTCTTGAATCAACTAGCAATGTGTCCATATGACACAAATGCCCCTGCTAATATGATGCAAATTGAAGGCCAAGTTCGGTTTGGTGGGTTTAATGCCATTTTTCAGCACAAGATAGGCTATATATGGCGGGCAGTATATTTGGTAGAAGAAGAACCCAGGACGAAGCAACCCACGGGAAGCTACTGGCAAGCTTTCTCACATGCCCATGTTGGATGAACTGAGACTCAAACCCACACAGACAGAGGTGAGATGTGAGTGATCTGTAAAGGCAAATACCATAGATCACTCAGCCACCTGAATTGAAGGGCAAGGTTATAAGTAAAACAGGGGCTATAGCTCTGTTCAATTTTGTTGGGAAATGATGAAAATCAAACATTATCTAGGTCTTTTCCATGTAAAGCCTCATACTAAATTTGTTTTGAATCCATTAAGTCCTTCAAAAGTTATTGACAAAAAAGAAAATTCACAATGTCAGGGGATGTAACCGAAGAGATGGATATGGGTAACACTATATGCAACCTCCATAGATATGGCATGCTCATAAAAAGGGTAGCCCAAAACATGTCTCACCTGTGTATAGTGCTATAATTTCTGTTACATGACTTTCAAGAACTTTACACAAATTCATAACATTGCTGAAGATAATAATGATGATATCACCACCGGTAAAGTGACATTTATGTATCATTACCTGCAAATGCAAGTGGAATGAAAAGACTTTCTTCCTAAAATGTAGATTCCTAGAGTAATACATTCCATCCTAGAATCAACCTACAATGATGACAATGGACTGATTCAAAGTAATAATATAAGATGCACATAACCAGCAATGGGTGCATTGCAAAGGGCCCCACTAACTACAGTTGGTTCTATACTGCCTTAAACAGAGAGACCCGTGTTAAGAAACCAATTGTTATATGGAAGATGAATGGCCAAATGAACGAGACCCAGAGACGCTCCAAAACAACTTGCATCACCCAATTGTTTTCTGGGAATAGGTTGATCAAAATATCGCAAAAAAGGAGTCTGGTGCCCACAGGTGGGTAGCCAGCAGGTGGGGTGGATGGCAAGTCACTGATGGTTGGCCTGGGGCAGGAGAAACCTTGCTTTCTCTCTCCCCTGCCTGGCTGCCTGCGAAAGTTAGGGCATATGACCACCTATAACTTGCATGAACTCTAAAATTCTGCTGTTGTTGAGAGCAGTCGCTGTGGTCTCTGGAGATGTTTGTCTCTTCTCTCGTACATTCCCTGCAAGGTTCATGTAGAGATAGGAGCTTGCACTGAAGGCTGAAGCAGCAACTCTTGTGCCGCTTGCTTTCTCGCCTCCTCAATTTTACCCCAACACAAAAGAGGAGAGTCAAAAGGGAGGGTGGCCACATGGTGTGTTTGAGAGAAAAGAAATACAGGAGTTAGTCTCCTCTGATCAAATCCATGTTACAGGAGGCCTTAAGGGCATATGCCATCATGTGGTGAGCCGCCCTATTAACTTAGCGATACGGCTTAGTGAATCCCAGGTTTGGTCACTTCTGGCCTTTTCAGCAACATGAAAGATTGCCAGAAATGCAAGGTCAAGTACAGAGGAAGTTGAAATGACATTCCTGACAAACTCTGGCATAGAATTAAACACTTGTCTGTCCACTTTATAACATAGTGAAGGCGAAAATATATCTAGACTTAGTACATCTGGATAACACATTTCAGTATGTGATTTGTACCATTGGGGTGAGAAAGTTTCTGGTAACTGACTTGCTGAGAGAAAAAAAAGGCTCTTGCATTACAGGTGTCATGAATTTTATCCGAGACTGCAATTTTTAAAGATTGTGGCAAGATTTGGAATGACAGACTGTCATCATCATTGTCTACATTCACAAAGGCCTTGACCTTATAGGTAGGATTGATTGCTGGTAGAGGAGGGTATTCTGACGGAGACAAAATCCTATACATTTCTTCTATAGCTGCCTTGAAATTAAATTCAGTTCATTCCATGGTTGGATCGGAATGTTCAGGCATGTCCATCTCCTCCCTATCATCGACAGGGGAATTGTCCTCCTTCTGTACATTCTGAGTAAAGGGGTACAACATTCCAAAGGGTAGTGATGATGACATATCAGCATGAATGATCATTTTACCTGTTAGGTATACAATCAATTGTGGTTGCATCATGTCCGGCACTGAACGTGGTGCAGCTGTGGAATGCTGGTCCAGCGCGACCTGTTTGGCTGGATCAGATGGCTCCAATTGTAATACTGGTCAGCTGTGTAAAGCTGGTATGGTTGGTCCGGCTGAGCGGCTAGCTCGCCAGTCCAAGCTGACAAAAGCATGGCCACTAAAACCGTACATGGACTGTCCAGATGGTTGGTTGGTTGGCACCTGGGACAGCATACACTGGATGATATATGACTTGCAGGCTGGTGTGGACAGCAAAGTCGAATGGTAATCCCACACACCCGGCTTCCATATTCCCAAAAACCATACACAGGCATGGAAATGGACTTAAGTCCAGTGGGATGCCAATTTTCATCAAATTCATTCGTAGACAATCTTTGATGATAAAGCCTGTTGCAAAATACGAATCATTCATGATTCCAATACTTGATTGGAATCACCTGTCATGGTGTCAAATGGGTCTGCAGTAACAGTCAGTGCTTTTTTTGCTTCATCATTGGGGGTGGAGGCAATTTGACATCCCCATCAAAATCATCAATGATTCCGAAGTGAGGTGGAGGCTTAATACGTCCTGCTCTGATGATTTTTAGTGTGCTCGTTTTTCATGACCCTTTAGTTGTCTATTTAAAATACTGGACCATCACTGCCATCTCACCTCTATGCGTGTGGGTTAGAGTCTTGGCTTGACCAATGTGGTTATGTGAGAAAGCTTGCCAGTAGCTTCCCGTGGGTTGGTGGTTCTTCCTGGGATTTTCCCAGGTTCTTCCTCCACCAGATATACTGGCCACCATGTATAGCCTATCATGTGCTGAAAAATGGCATACTGGCCAACACGTATAGCCTATCATGTGCTGAAAAATGGCATTAAACCCATAAAAAACCAAACCAAAATGATGGACCAAATATTTTTTCTCCATGACACATGCACATAACATGTGATGACGAGTACTTTGTGTATGCTAAACACGTCTCATGTTTGTCCTCCACAATCTTGAATCATTTGCACTTTTTGCATGTGGTTGACATCTATGCAATGAAAAGAGAATAACAAACAATCAAGTGCATACAACAAATATATAAACATGCAATAACTAAAATATAATTGAAAATAACTGAAATATAACAGTGCATGACAATTCCACCAGTGAAAATTGCATGTTACCGATCGATATCACATGTACAATAACGAACAGAATGATAAAGGCAAACATACAAATAAATTCACTGGAAATTATGTGAATGTTGTATGCAAAATATATAAAAGCATTTTGAAAAAGTGGATGGTTGAAATTAAGTATAAATTTAGATAGATTCCAGGAGGTCACTGTTGACAGTAGCAACAGAAAGTTAAAACTGGTTACATCTGGGATACCAGTAGCCACCTAGAGGGTATAAAGGGGATTTAACCTGTCAGAGGTAATTCCCTTCATCTATCACGACAAAATTATTTCATTACATATCTGGATCAAATTCTGAGCCTCATAAGATCACACTGGACAGAAATTATTTTTCAGTAATTGTCAAAAAAACTTTTACATCATACTGTACTCTACCAGCTGCAAACTAGGTTTTCAAATGAGTCAAGTTTCTTTACTTTTTCCTGTTCTTTGACTTAGCCAACGTATGTATGGCATTCTGGTTATCAAAGTCTTCAAGTACAGGATGCTCCTCCATTATTCTTATTCATTTATTCCATGTTTCATTGTATGGAACTGTACTGCTTTGCATTCATCATTTTTCTCACTAATTTTGAGTTTTCTGTTTAGAATGGCAACCATCAACAACAATTAAATGATCCAGGTTAAATTTGTGACGGCTAAAGGCTGATAGCTGCAAGTTAGTATATCCATTTTGAATGAAAGAATTTTGCTTTTCAGAAGTCTTACACCACTCACAACTTGCTTTTAATGTACCATCTGATTCCACTTTTTTCAACCATGAGAACAGCTTCTCCCTCTCAGGTCTCTCAGTTCTCATTTTCATAGTCTGCCGCCAATTTTTATCAACATCGTTCACCATATTCGAGATAGAGTCAGCATTAAATATACATTCCGAGTTCAAGTTCTCTTTGTTGTCTTAACATGTGCACTCACTTTTGTCTATTTTTTGCCTTTGATTAGCATTAGGGTCACTTTCATTGCAAGTCCGTTTCCCAAAAAATGAAAACAGATTTAGCTGACTGATTTTTATGTGTTAAAGTACTTTTCTGCACTTCTTTAAAAACGTACTGTAGTGCCCTAAGTCTAAACAACATGTGCTAAAATAGCAGTTATTATTATTATTATTATTATTATTATTACTGTCGTATCATTTATTTTCGTGGGCTCAATTTTCGTGGTTTTGCCTGGCAAAGTTTGCATATTAGTAAGTATTTAATTTCAAGGTTTAACCTCTACAAATACCCAAAATAGAGAATACAAAAGAATAAAACTATGCTGACGCAAACGGCAATCACTTGAATGTTTAAAACAATACTACCACATGTATGAGCACAAATCAAAGACCTGACAAGTTCAAAACTTACCCAATTTTTTCATCCAAGCGGATAACATCAATGGAAGCCAATGTGGCCAACAACACTACAACAGTACTACCGCCCCTATGAACACAAATAAAACATCTGTCAAAGACCAATCACTTACACTGTGTTTTCGTCAGAGTGCTCAACATCAAAGGAAGCCAATGCAGCAACAACACTAAGCCAATTGGTTATTAAAGTACATTTGTATGACCTCTTACTTAAACCACTGTCCATAAAGTGAACAAAACACGTGACCGGCTGCCCCTTGCTCAATGCAATCAGCAGGCAGTGGCAATATTTGATGTGTTTAGAGCCCACCAAAGTACGAAGATGCTAACTAAATTGCAAGACAGTGGAATCACTCATCTGTTTGTGCCTGCTTCATGTACAGACCAACTTCAACCACTAAACTTGACAATAAATAAAGAGTACAAAGAAGAATTAAAATCACACTTCCACAACTGGTATGCTAAACAGGCCATGGAGGCAATCACGGAAAAGCAAGATGTTAGTGGTGACGATCAGTGCTCTGTATTAGTGAACCTTGCAACTTCATTAATCAAATTAATCAAGCCAATTCACGCTGAATGGATAATTGCAGCTCACATGACGAGTGAAAGATTAGACCTAATTATCAGTGGTTTTGAGAAAGCTGGACTTATTTAATTCTGCAATTTGGGGATTAATTACCTGACAAGCATTTGTGTGTACCATGAGAGTTGACTGACACGATGTTGATACAGTTGCTTTGTCCAAAAATCAGTGAAGTACTCTGCTGTAATTAGTGTATATGCATAGTGTTTCATTAATAATAGTGCTTCAAGCAATAGTTCTAGTATTTTACAGACTTGCTGTTCTTTTGAATTAAAAATGCATGGATAAAATAAAATGTGCTTGCAGGAGGATTTAAATTTTTCAACAGCAGTTGTACTCGAATGAAGGATCAATATGAACAAGTATTAAATTCAATTTTCATATATTAGTATTTTTTCTTCTTTCTTTCATTTTCAGTAATATTAGTGTTTGAATACCTTATGCTTTTTCTCATTTCTCTCTATCCTTACTTATCTCACATTTCGATTTAAGGCAGTGAGTGGAAATTACTGCTATCAGATACCTTAACGATATGTGTGCATTAAAACAATATAAACTGCTTTATATTTCTTTTTTTAAAAGGGTTAAAATAAAACAAACATGTAAAAGCTACTAGTTTATAACCAGATTACAGTATTGATGTTGATTTATCAAATACTAGTAGCTTTGTTAATCTCTAGGAATGAAACACAGTACAAACATGAGTGGGGTGGGTGGGTGGGAGGGTCATCATCATATGTGGCTAATTTTTCGTCGAGTAATTAAATTTGTGGTTCGGGGCAACAACGAAAACCACGAAAATTGTTCCCACCACGAAAATTTCTGATACTACAGTATTATGGCACATTAATGATTTGACAGTATTGTCCAACTCAAACTCTGAGAAAGCTTTCATGATTTATATATGCATTGTCACAAATTTAAACACCTTTAAAACAACAAAGGGCATCGTTTATTTGCCGAACAATCACGGGTCTTTACATATACATTCAACATAACATCAGTTTCTTTGAAGTTATAACATCTGAGAGGGATTAATTGTTAATTAGTCACACTGGCTTCATGCCTGTTTACCAAAGTCTAGCCATTAGCTGTTCTGCAGATCAGCCATGACTGTCCAAAAATATGAAAAGGGAAGCATCACAGGAAAATGAGGTGCAGCACGAGGATGCATTACAATGAGAAAAGGTGTGTCCTCTGAGAATTTAATGCATATTTGACACAGAAGCTTGGGTCCCGGTGAGTCCCAATACTCTGGACAAAGTTACAAGTTAAAGAATTACGTTCTCCCTTGCCATAACCTTGAGCTTGAGGCATGGAAACTAGCCATGGTATGCAACACACCATCTAGTCATGATATATATTTGAGCAGATTTTCATGAAAATCTCACTAAACATTACAAAGTTATGAATCAGACAAGCAAATGTTAACAGCCAGACACCATAACATAATATGCCCTATTTAAGATAGGTGTACAAGAAGACCTTGAGAGCTTGAAATAAGACTATTAAAACTACACAAGTTTAGTTCAGAAAACATTCAGTTTTATTACCATACTGTGAATCTTCCAGTTTTTCCCCCCTGTGTTCCACTTCATACTTGTATCTCTCAATTTCATCCTCAGTCATAGTTTCGAAGGGGTTGGCGGCATACTTAGATTTGTAAACCTGCACATTGTGCTGCTGGTCGCGCTGAATTATGCCCTTAGATGCTGCTCCAATCACAATTACACTGTCGCCTGTAGCACTCAAGCTGCCATCCTGTCGAATTAAAATGCAAAAGAATCTGAGAGCTCATGTTCACAGGAAACATCTGCAACATTTTTAATAAGCGTTCAGCATAACACTTTGCCCCACCTTTTGAACTGCAGCATGATGAAACATCTTTACATTCTTTGACAACACAACTCAATGTGGGAATGTTATAACTATATCCTTGATATGTGTTAATGGTACATTATACACCCACTCGTGTTTAATAGTCATTTATGTAGGCACTAGAAGGGCATCATTGGTCTCAATGACCTTGACATTTGCTCAGCTTATGCAGTCTTGAACTAAACACAATATGCAGAAACCATTATTATACCTACCATGACTGTAACCTTTGACCTTTGGACCCCGAAATCATTAGGTTTCATTATTATCCTATATGTAATCCATCCATAAAGTTTGGTCAAGAAACTTTCTTTAGAAGTTATTGTGCAAAATCCTTTTTTCTTCAAGTCACCTTTGACCTTTTCAGACCCCAAAATCAAGGCGCTTGCCTTTACAGATCACTCACACCTCACCTCAGTCTGCGGTGGTTCGAGTCTCAGCTCAGCCAACATGGGTATGTGAGAAAGCTTGCCAGCAGCTTCACATGGGTCAGTGGTTCTTCCTGGGGTTTTCCTAGGTTCTTCCTCCACCAAATATACTGGCCGCCATGTATAGTTATCATGTGCTGAAAAACGCAGTTAAACCCACAAAACCAAATCAAACCAATCTTACCAAGTGTAAGCCAACCACAAACTTTCATGAAGGTACATGGTAGAAAACTGAAATTTGTGTACAGAAACCTTTCTTCATTTTTCAGCCCACTGACCTTGACCTTTAACCTTCTGACCAAAAAATCAAAAGGCTTCTACATACACAATATTGTTGTTCATATCTGTGATGTAGAACCAATTTTATAGTGCAAAAACTACTTTTCTTCTTTCAGTCATTGACAGTGACCCTGGCCTTTGACTTTTAACACAAAAATAGATAGGCTTCTTCCTTATCCCAAATACAAGCTATTTACTGAGTCTGGCAAAGAGAGATGGTACAGAACTTGATTTATTGTGCAAAAACCGACAAGGGAACAGATGGACAGATGGACATAATGATTTGCTCGCCTTATGAGCAAGAGTCGCACTGATGCTCTACTGGCAGAAAATAAAAAACATCCAGGAATTCAAGATAAGACCATTTCTTTTTTTTAACTGCCAAGTGTTGAACCCATCTCTGATGTTCTTTAGCAATAACAAAAAATTTCAAATTACCAGCTATGGATGTCAGATTGGCACCATTTTCATTTAGAACCAACAAGACATAAGAAGTCTTCTGGTGGAAACCCCATGTTGATAGGACTTTCTCTTTTGGAGAAGTAACAATAACAAGATTTTCAAGATGGCGGCCATGGTGGCTATCTTGGATATCAGATTGGCACCATTTCCATTTAGGACCAACTAAGACATTAATGCAACACACCATCTAGTCAAGAAATGAAGTCTTTTGGCGAAAGCACAATGTCAATATGACTAGCCATGTAGCAGATATAACTATAACAAAATATTCAGGAAGGACATTGTGGCAGTCGTATTAAACATCAGATAGGCACCATTTTCATTTATGACCAACTAGACGTCATAAGAAGTCTTTCAGTGAAAACCCCATGCTGATACGATGATTTGTTCAGGAATACTGATAACAAGATTTTAAAGACAGCCAATGTGGTGACCATACTGCATGTTTGAACAGCACCATTCTCATTTATTGCAAACTAGACAACATAAGAAGTTTTTTAGTGAAAACCCTATGCTGATATGACCATCTATCTATTCAGGAGGACTAGCGATAAAAGATTTTCAAGATGGCCACTGTGGTGGCCATATTAGACATCAGATCAGCACCATTTTATTTTCTGTCCAACTAGACATCATAAGAAGTCTTCTGGTGAGCACTCAATGTCAATATGACTTTCCATTCAGGAGGTGCAGTGATAATAAGATTTTTTATTTACCATTTTAATTTAGGACCAACTAGACCATGGGATGAATGTGGGTGTAAAGTTTCATGGCAATTCCCCAAGTAGTTTATTAGGAGTAGCAATAAAAAACCTGTGCTAACGGACTGAAGGAGTCAAATGACAGACCATCTCATAAGCTCTTCTGATCTATGACCAGTAAAGCTAAAAATGAAAAAAAAAATTTCATACCTGTTATTGAACTTGATGATAATTGAACAATGTGTTGGTGCAAATACATGAAACTTTATCCCAAAAAAAATGCCATTCCTGTTGTGAATATATTTTTTGAATATTATTATTTTTTGCTGATGAACTGTAGAGACATGCAAGACAATTTTTATTAAAGATCCAAACAATGATCTAAAAGTCCTAATAGTTCCTAATGATTTTTAGATCAAATAGCAATATTGCAAATATCAATAATGCCACAACAAACAACATGATTCTATAGCTGTGTTTCCTGAAATAGAATAAAAAATTAACTTACATGAATACATACAATACTGATATATGAATATACAATTACATATGTTACTGTTAAATAACATCACACATAAATACATGTATACTCTGTAAAGGTGAATGGGTATGTTACAAGTAATGCTAGAGTATATGTAGCATATATATATATACATATGAAAAAGTGAACATGTCCATGTGCCAGTTTGTGTATAGAAATATATTTGTAAATTCAACAGGATATCAGTTATGTTCATCCTTTATTCCTTCAAGCGCATTTGCATCATCATGGTGGATGCTCCTCAGGTAGATAGATACATCATACTTTCAAAGTATTTTCATAAATAAAAATTTTTATTTTGAAAGTATAATGTATCTAGCTGAAGAGCAGTCAGCTATATATATATATATATATATATATATATATATATATATATATATATATATATATATATATATATATATATATATATAATAATAATAATAATAAGGATACAGAAACAGCTTTGTAACTGTAAATAAGTTGCTTTCATTTCTCAATTATTTATGTTTTTAAACAGATCTAAACTAATCTTCCATGTCATTAAAAATACTGAAAGGTTTCAGTCTTTTCTTTGACAAGGACAACAGCAGGTCACACATTGTAATGATAAGCTACATCATTTAATAACTGCTGTGCCACTATCAGGTTATAAAAGCATGCATGTAACACAATTTTGAGCAAATATTTAATTTTAACTATAGGAACGATGAGTAATTTGTTCATGTAAATATACCCATATACCCATACCTCTGCGCATTCCAACCCTACCCCATAATGGAGTTGATTGCAAACTCAAAAAATGCACAACTCTTCTGAAAACAGTGCAAGAGCAATGACTGGCTGACATGTATATCTTTTGATGATGATCATAATATGAGCCAAGTTTCACAGCAATCCACTGCAAAATATAAGAGTAGTTGCACTCACAAAATTCTATCAAGACAAGTTACATTCACAAAATTCTGTCTTCCATTGCATTCAGCTGTAGGACAAGAGGATAAAACAAAACTTGCAAGAGTAGTGATTTGTTAATATGTGCATTATCAGATGATGACCATAACCGGTTACAAAGTTTCATCGTGGTCCAGTGAAAACTCTAAGACTAGATGCATTCACAAGATTGTCATAGACAACATGTCAAAAAGGGCAATAACTCTAATGACAAGAGTCCCTTAAAGGGAATGATGCTCTACTGGATGAAAAGAATTTCCAGGAATTCAAGATAAGACCATTTTGTCCTTTGAACTGCCGAGTGTTGAAACCATCTCTGATATTCTTCAGCAATAACAAGATTTTCAAATTAGCTGCTGTGGTGCACATATTGGATGTCAGATTGGCACCATTTTCATTTAGGACAAAGTAGACATCATTAGAAGTCTTTTGGTCAAAACCCCATGTCATAATGATCATCCATTCAGGGGGTTTAGTGACAACAAGATTTTTAAGACAGCCGTCATGGCAGCCATATTGGATGTACGACTGGCACCATTTTCATTTAGGACCGACTAGTTATCATAAATAAGTCTATTGGTGAAAACCCCATGTCAATATAGCCATCCATCTGAAGAGGAGATAATATATTCAAGATAGCCACCATGGTGACCATACTGAGGGTTAGTCATTTCATTTAGGACCAAGTAGACACCATAAGAACTCTTCTGATGAAAACCCACATGTCAAAATGACTTTCCCTTTAAGAGTAGCTAAAACAAGATTTTCAAGATGGCCACATATTGAACATCAGTTCAGCACCATTTTAATTTAAGATAAACAAAATGTTATAAGAAGTCTTTTAGTGAAAACCCCATGATGATATGACCATTCATTCGAGAGAAGTAGTGATAACAAAATTTTCCAGCTGGCCACTGTAGCAGCCACATTAGACCCCAGATCAGCACCATTTTCATTTAGGACCAAGTAGACATCATAAAAAGTCTTTTGGTGAAAACCGCATGTCATTATGATTTTCCGTTCAGAAGGAGAAGCAATAACAAGATTTTCTAGATGGCTGTTGTGGTGGCCATATTGGACTTTAGATCAGCACCATTTTCATTTAGGACCAAGAAGACATCGTAAGACGTCTTTTAGTGAAAACCTCATGTTGATACAACCATCCATTCAGGAGGAGTAACAATAACAATATTTTCAAGACGGCCGCTGTGTGGTGGCCATATTGTTTGTCAGATCGGCACCATGTTCATCTAAGACCAACAGGGCATCATAAGAAGTCTTGTGGTGAAAAACCCATGTCAATATAACTTTCTGATCAGAAGGACTTGCAATCAGAATATTTTCAAGATGGCTGCCATGGTGGCCATACTGGACTTCAGATTGGCACCATTTTCATTCCGTACAAACTAGACATCATAATAAGTCTTTTAGTGAAACCCCCATGTTGATATGACCATCCATTCAGGAGGACTAGCTATAACAGGATTTTCAAGATGGCTGCCATGGCAGCCACATAGAATGTCATATGAGCACAATTTTCATTTAGGACCAAGTAGACATCATAAGAAATCTTTTAGTGAAAACCCCATGTTGATATGACCATCCATTCAGGATGAGTAGCAATGACAAGATTTTCAAGATGGCTGCCATCCAAGTCCTTTAGGAGGAATAGCGATAACAAACTTGTACTAACAGACGGACAAACAACGGACAACAGACCATCCCATAAGTTCTTCTGGTCTATGAACAGTAGAGCTAAAAATCACAGAGGCACGGTGGTTTGATATGTGCATCTTCAGATGATGACTATAACATTTACCACATTTCATGACAATCCAAAAAAAACAAACAGTGAGAACAGTTGTATTCACAAGATTTTGTCATACACTGCATTCAGCTGCAAGTTGAAGTGCAGCGATTCTTATAAAAATTGTGGGAACAAAGTGATTTGCCAACATGTGCATCTCCTAGTGATGACCATAATATCAACCAAGTTTCATGACAGTACATCAGAAAGTGCAGGACTACATGCATTCACAAAACTGTGATGATGGATAGATCGATGAACAGATGGACAAAAGGATTGCTATATATCCCCGCTTCATTAAAGGATGGGGTACAAAAATGGAACAGAACTCTATTAAACATCTTTGAAAATTATATTACAGCTTAATTTATATGTCCCTGTACATTTTATACCCCATTTCTTTAAAAATGATCTGGAGTTATTGTTTGGTATGATCATAAGTGAAAAAACATGCTGCTCTCCTCTCCATGAATTCTTAACACATGCACTAATGTCACTAAACATGCAAAATGGACCAAAACATGCAATCAATCTATTTCAGAAATCAAACTTAAACAAAAGAGAAATACAATTTTAGTTTATGCTTTTCTAGCTACCTAGTTAGAATATACAGTACACCTGTTCAATTGAACATTTCAGAAATTCAAACAACAAAACTCTGAAGGCAAGTTGTGAAAAGATTATTAAAATGGGCTGCAACATTTACTCATGTAAATGGCTTAGTTAAGTTTACTGCCTGCAAACATTTACAAAATTGGTAACCATGTAAACAAACATGCACATGGTGCATCTGGTGTTAGCCAATGTACATGTCCAGGCAGTACATCCAGTTGCAATATTGATTTTTTCAACATGTACATATATGTAGCAGCACAAAACAATATCATAATGTTCTTAAGGATGTTTAACCTACATTGTCAGATATATTCAACAAAGACATGTCTTACAAACTGAATCCTGCAATAAAAAGAGGTAAATGGTGTACAGCAAATGAAACAATCACAAGTTGAGCAATGTACAACATGCACATTGTCAATGGCTTACATATAAATAGCTGTCAGCTGTAATCCAACAAGCAGATTGGGGTAAAGGTTGACTTTGAATCGGTCAGATTAAATTACATTGTGTCAGTTATTGTATACTGGGTATATGTTTAGACATTTTGGTAAATACTGCAACCTCAATGGTCATTCAGGGACATCACTGGAATAGGTTTTTGTCAATTTGCAAGAAAAGAATTACAGTGTTAAACTGAATTCCAATTTAAATGGTTTCCGATAAGACCAATTCCAATATGGTATTTGTTTTGCTAAAAGTGTAACATTAAGAGTTTGCTCAGCCCATCAAATTGTCTTTTTTCAAGTGAGTGGACATCTAAAGGGTCAAGTTGTTTTCTGATCATGGGGAAAAACCTGGTGATTGTTGACAA
The DNA here is from genome assembly GCA_029931535.1 of Margaritifera margaritifera. Lineage (NCBI taxonomy): Eukaryota > Metazoa > Mollusca > Bivalvia > Unionida > Margaritiferidae > Margaritifera > Margaritifera margaritifera. Next base: position 99,808 of record JAQPZY010001089.1, on the reverse strand, counting down.
AGTTTCACACAAAAAAATCTTGAAATAATTATTTAACAAAAGTGACTCAGTGTACCATTCCCCTCAAAAACCATTCCCACTAATAGCTGCCTATTTGAGAACAATAATATACAACGGTTATCTATTTGGTTTCAAATATATTTTACAAAGAAAACTTGCACATGAATTTTTCTATGGTGATAAGAAATGGTTGGGGCCATAACTGGGGGGGGGGGGGGGGGATTGATTAACTGGAAATTAAATTTTCAGAAATTAGGCTGCAAAATTTATAACTTGTGCATGACTTTAAACACTTTTTGGGGGGACTGGGGACATTTACACTGAGACTGAGGTCTGCTGTGAATTCATTTACATGCATTTTGTTGTATATAATTTACATGGTTTTGCAGAAAATTTTCTTTCTTAGGTACTTCAATTAGTGGATATATGCCACTGTGGGAGGAAGGGTACTATTTTCTTCATTGAAAAATCCTGCACAGTCTCGAAATTCATGGCTTAAAGCAGCCACACAATCCTGGACAATTAGAACCACAACAATAAATGTGACTACAGATTATTTTTTGCTCCTAAGCAATGCTAAAAATAAATTGCTTGTTGCTATGAATGTACTTTTCAACCACCAATTGTCTTTGACATGAAATAAAAGATCAGTCTAAGGGTCTTTATGAGTGAACAACCTCTGACAATGAAAGCAAATGATAAGTCTCAATGCATCAAACTAAACAGGTATACACTGGATATAAAAGAAAGTCAATATACAAGAAAATATTAATTCAAGCATGGTAAGACTACAATCCATGCCAACTACAATCAAATCAATTTCACACTTACAAAACTGCTCTCTGCCAGCTGAAAGAAATTAAATTCATTTAGCAAACAAGAAAGCAAAAAGAAAATGAGCATAAACTGAGAACAAGCCACATACTGTTATTAACAAAATGATTCTTATCCAACAAACTTCACAACTACAGAGTTAAATCTAGAATTCAAGGATATTGGACACATAGCTCCCTCAATATTTTTTCAAGGACCCATGTGGCATTTATTATGGGCCAGTACATGTTACGGGATTTCATTTTCTTTGTACTGCTTTGTAATATTGTTTGCTACGCTTATAAGATGTTTGTTAATTCACGATTTTATATAAAACCAAATAGAATGTACATGTACTTCTTGATTCACATGAGAGATCAAAAAAAGAATTAAAATATACTCATGTTTTTTTTATAGTTGATTCTTTATTATTATCATCATGTGCTCCACTGGCTTATAAAAGGCAGATTATATCATGGCAAAGCAAACATTCCTTGCCAGTGTGTTCAAAATAGATCAAGTTACTAGTGCATGGAAAATAGTACATGTCCAACATCAAAGAGTGAGTCTTCAAACTTATTGCATTCACATGGAATTCACTTGCATGTCTGTCTAATGCACAAATGAAAAAATTATCAGTACCTTTAGACATTGAATTGTTTCTATATTGGGAAATAAAAACTTAATATTTCATTACATTCTTCCTGCACTCAAAAAATAGGCCACAGTTAAAAATGCAGCATTGCAGCCATTCACTACTGAATTTTGTTCCCACTGGACTTCATTTCTGCATCCTGATTGGATAAGTTAGTATCGAATGACAGGTCTGATGAAATAGAAGTCTCCTCAGATGCTTCAGAAAGGGTGTAATTTGTAAATTTGGGCAATTCAGACTGAACAAATTGGTGATTCTGGTGTTCTTTCTTTGGGATATGTTGAATATCTTCCAGTCAATGTGGCACATGAACACATGGAATGACCAATTATCATTCAGTTCATGTTAATTAAGCTGTGATGTGACTTATACCAATTTAAGCACTTAATATTGTTCTTTTTGTATTGTACTGAAAAAGAACACACTTCAAAACAACACACAGACAGATGCGTTGATATCTGCACCACAATGATGCATCTATCAAGTTTTAAAGGGCAATTAGCAAATGTGTAACAATGGTGCAGAAAAATGTGCTCTAGATTGAACTCTGCAACTATGATAGAAACGTAATTACTTTACTGCAGTCACTTTCAGACAACATTGCACCCAGTATATGCAGACATTTCTACATGGTTTAACTTGTGCAAAATTTTGCAACCTCATCACAAAGCACGAAAATTATCCTCCACATAAATGAGATGAAAAAATTGGACAATGGCAAAGATTTAAAAGTTAGATGCACAAATTTTTATAAATCTAATATCCATGACAATTTAAAAATGCAAAAATTTCCCAACGTATGATATTATTTTCAACTGCAGAATAATCAACTAAATTATTGATAAAAAGATATCAAACAAGATTTTATTTTCTTAAAGACAATAAAATGTTCTTAAGAACCATATACTCTTGCAATTGGCAAATCACTTGTTTCCAAAGGCTATTAGCTATCCTTGCTTCTCTCTTTCTGGAGTCTCCGAAAACTCCATACTAGATATAAAATCTGCAAGGTTTTGTAACCAAATAGTGTAACAAACATCTTTATTTCATTACAATCTCCTTAACCAAGTTTTAAATTAAACAAGAAGTCTTGATGAGGGTTAAAATCTTTTTTTTAACCAGTTTAAAGTTTATTTTGCTTGTTTTTGTTTCCACAAATAACTAGACAGAAGACTCACAATAATTTAAATACTTACAATACTCAACAATGGGCAAATCATCTTTGCAACTGACTAATTTCTTCTACATTAGAACAAAATAAAGCAACACAATGATTCCATAATATCCATGCACAATTAAACTACTTGTTGCTTTCATTTTTACAATCTAAACCATTACTGAGCATACTGCATGCCCTTGCCATAATGCAGCATGAAGTTCAAATGAATCGTGAATAAGGCTGTACCTTGGTACATATGTTTAAGTTAAAAAAGCCATATGTTTAAGTTAAAAAAGTCATATGCCATATACCTGATCAATATAGCTAACCTGTTCAATATACAGTCTGACAAATCATGTGCCCAGAGCCCAGGCGATACCACAGGACTGGGACTGGACTACCATATACTGATTTCAGGTAGCCTAGTAGGTTCCTCTAGTATTATGACTGAACTACCATATCCTGTGAATTTATTTATTTTCTTCACGAGTATGAATTTTCTTGGTTTTTAAAAAAAATGACATTCGTCAGTATTTAAATTCATGGATTGTGGAAGGGGCCCTATTGTTTTCATAAAAAGATCATTATTTGATAGGCCTTTAAGTTTGTGGGTTGTAGCAACCACAAAAATTGGTACCGCACAAGAGTCCCTCGAAGAGACTGATGCTCAACTGGCTGAAAAGAATTTCCAGGAATTCAAGATAAGACCATTTCTCCCTTTTAACTGCCGAGTGCTGAAACCATCTCTGATATTCTTTAGCGATAACAAGATTTTTTAATTAGGAACTGTGGTGGACACATTAGATGTCAGATTGGTAATATTTTCACTTAGGATCAACAAGACATTATAATTAGTCTGCTGTTGGAAATCCCATGTCGATATGATTTTCCGTTTTGGAGAACAATAACAAGATTTTCAAGATGGCTGCCATGGGGGCTATATTGGATATCAGATTAGCACCATTTACATTCAGTACCAACTAGACATCATAAGAAGTCTTTTGGTGAAAGCACAATGTCAATATGACCAGCCATCTAGAAAAAGTAGTGATAACAAGATTTTCAAGATGGCCATTGTGGCAGCCATATTAGAAGTTGGGTCAGCACCATTTTCATTTATGATCAACTAGACGTCATAAGTCTTTCAGTGAAAACCCCATATTTATACGACCATTCATTGCAGAGAAATAGTGATAACAAGATTTTTAAGATGGCCACTGTGGCAGGCATATTGAATGTCTCAATGGCACCATTTTTATTTAGGACCAACTAGACATCATAAGAAGTTGTTTAGTAAAATCCCCATGTTGATATGACCATCCATTCAGAAGTGATAACAATATTTTAAAGATGGCCACTGTGGTGGCCATATTGGACATCAGATAGGCTCCATTTTCATTTACAACCAGAGACGTAAAGTCTTCTAGTAAATACCTCATGGCAATATTAATTTTTGTTCAGGAGGAGTAGCATTAACAAGATTTTCAAGATAACCATCAGATCAGCACCATTTTCACAGAGGACCAACTTTACATCATAAGAAGTCTTTTAGTGAAAACCCCATGTTTATACAACCATCCATTCAGAGGGAGTAGCAATGACAAGATTTTCAAGAGTGGCCTCCACAATGGACGTCCAAGCGGCACCCTTTTCATTTAGGACCAACAAAACTATGGGAGGAGTAACAATTACAAGCTTGTGCTAAAGGATGGATGGACATCGGACAACGGACAACAGACAATCCCATAAACTCTTCAAGTCTATGACCAGTAGAGCTAACAATAGAGAATTCGGATATCCCAGTGGGCTACCCTAGTACTGGGAGTAATCTACAATAAACTGAATTCTGGTATCCCAATGGGCTACTACATGATATGACCAGTTCTCCATTTTTCAAAACTATATAAGTATTTCTCAAAGAATAATAATTATTAATGACTCATGCCAAGGAAAAGGCAAAGTCTCAAAGCTTATAAGTACCTTCTTAAACCACTCAATTTAAGCTGGGCTATCTGGTGTTTAAATGTGTTTTAAGAATCACATGATATGCACCCAAGATGATTAGTTGATCTATCAAAGCACACAACGCCATGCCCCCAATCTGTGGCATGCCTCAAGTTCAGAAATGCTACAGGAAGTAAGGCTGTATATATGATGTTCTTATTTATTCCAAATAAGCTGTAAACATTGGATGCCAAAATAAACACCTGTAACCAACTAGATTTGTTTGTAAAACACACATTCCCCCACTGCAGACCAAAATATTTAAATCCCAAAAAGTTCATAAATGTAGAAAAGCCTGAAAAATTTCTATGATGGCCTGTAAATCAGACATGATTTTGGTTCTGGAGAGAAAAAACTGAACATGTGAAGAGGATCTGGGGTACATCCCCCAGCAGGGTCTCAAGGGCTAGCGCCCATGATCAGGGGGTCCAGGGGGCCAAAGGCCCCAAGCCAAAAATTCATTTTAGACTCTGTGAGCATACAAAACTGCTCCTGGTGGCCCTTATTATCATAATATTTTGCAAAGTTGTTACTTCATTATAACAAAAAAAATCATTTGAAAAATAACAAAGATACCCAACTTTAAACAATACTTTAAGAATTTCACAATGTTCATTGTGACATCAACTTGTTCTCCAAAAATATCAGTGCAGAAGTTATTACATGTGGATGTCAGCATTCACATAATAATTCAGTTACAATAATTTGTTCCTTTTTGCAGCACATATTATATGTAAATCATATAAATTCACTTGTCTTTTCCCCCATTGGACACAACCTGTTGATACTGATGTGCTTATCTTGCTTTTTCTGCAGCCTTGGCAAAGATTTCTTTTGCTTTCATTTTCACATATTCGAACAGAGTTGCTTCTGCCCTCTCATGCAAGAAATCTTTCTTAAAATACTGTATTGCACTTTTGCCCCGATGTAATTAGACCATATTTTATGTTCTGAACAGATTTGTAGGTTTCTATGTTTATCCTCCCTGATTCGGAATCAATAATATCATTCATGACATGGAAGGATGATTCTACATGTGGGCCATTAAAACAACTCAGTAAAGACATGGCCATCTTTAATAGACATGGGTATCTGGCAACAATATCATCACTTCCTCACCAGTGATCTATACGTATTCCCTCCTTAGATTCTGGATGGGAATCAGTTTGGAATTTTCTACTGGTCCAATTCCTTCTCATTTAACATGTTAGATGCTACTGTAGAGTTGGTAATAGTAGTTCAAATCTTTCTGCAAAAATCGCAAAATGCTAGTCCTCTGGAATTCGGTTTTCTTCTAAATTGACCAACTACATTTCCATCGACTTTGCATTCAACCCATTCAATTTTCCACACATTTTTCGAACCTTTATTCAAACTTTTTGTGTCTGTGAACCTATCGATAATTCAATACACCATGTTTGGCAAGCATGCTTATTTCCATCAGTTTCCATTATGCAAAGATTCACTGGAAAAGTACAAACTTTTGACCAATCAAAAGCTCTTTACAGTGATCGTCTGAAATAATCTACGGAATAAATACTATTATAAGGATCGTTGTGGAATAGGACCGGACAGACCATTATTTGAAAACCGGATCAGAGATGATATAAAAAAATGGACCATAACGAGGAAAATTGGATTCAGGTGAGGAGAAAAGAAGAATTCAACCTTAAAATGAGAAAAAAATCATTTCTGGTAAATCGAATCAGGTCATCATAATATGGGTACAAATATGCCTACCACATCCTAATCAAGTGGATTTTGCTTAACCGTGCTAACAAGGGTTTTGTCAAAAAGGTCTAAGTAAAAAAAAATTAAAAATTGTAAAAGAGTAAAAACTTGCTGCAATTGTCTGAAAATATAATTAGGTCATCTACATAATTATGGATACAAATATACCTCCAAATTCCATTCATCTGTGTTGAGTGGTTTTTAAGCAATCTTGCTAACAAGCTTCCAGAATGGATGGATGGACAGATGGAAGTATGAATGAACAAAAGGTTGGAAGGACAGAACCAAATGAAGATGCCACCACAGCATTTTTGGGGGAGTGGGGATGGGGGTGGGTAATAAAAAAAAAGATCATACTTATTGACCCAATGGCCCCATTTAAGGACATAACCCAAGAACAGGAGTGGTACAAAGTGACTGGTAAGGATGTGATGTTTTATTCCAAATATGCATTAAATTAGACAAGGCTTTATTAAATAAATAATAATAATAACCAAAATAAGTTCAACTTCTTGACCCCATGGTCCCATCCTGGGTTTTAACCCCGGAACAACAGTAATAAAGGTAGAAAGGGAAGTATGGAATCATAAAATATTCCAACTATAAAGTGAAATAAATTAGTGGGGATTTTTTTCTATTTAAATTTTGTTTACTAAAAGTGTCCTACTTTTTGACCCTATGGCCCCATCTAGGGACATAACCCTGGGGACAACAGCAATATAGGGAGAAAGTGGTGTTTTGGATCATATAATATTCCACATTTTTAGTGAACAGGATAAAACAGACATTAAAAAAATGACAAAAAAGGTTGCATTTTCTTGCTACAGAGGTTGATAAAGGACAATAACTGTCAAATACACCCTTTTCACAGAGGGTCAGCCAACTTAATTGGGCAACAGTTTCAGAATCAACAAATATCTCATAATGTGGCAGAGAAGTAATAGTCATTTAGGTCCGATAGTATAAATTAACAAATATTATATATGACAAAATTTCAGTGTTGCAAAATTTTTGAAATTTTTTAATTCTTTTCAAAAAAAGGTTAATTTTTTTCATTGTTCAGTCCGCCAACTATTACTATTCCATGTCCAGTTATTGTCAAGATTTGTGACCATCTCCCCCATTTACCATAATGAAGTGAATTGGTGTAGAAAATTTTCTGTTTAGAACCTTGGAATTATATTGAATCTGCAATGTGAGTCTGGAGATTACCTTTTTGTCTAGCCCAGACTTTTATTTAGCTAAAAAGTAAAAACTTTAACATTGAGATTTTAATCTAAAAAAAAATTTAACACGGAGATTAATCTAGTGTGTGGGCGGATTGATGGATGTATGGATATACACACAGATGCCAAAAAGATTGCTATGTCAAACTTCCATCAAGGCATGCTCAACAATAAAATCCTCTATGTGAAAGAAGTCTATTTTGACAGAAATGGTTGATTACAGAGATTAATCTAGATATCAATGACACTGATATCTGAACCAAATTGTATGTCTATCACTCCTGTACTGATTCAGATTCTGAGTGGACATGAAAATTTACTAGCTTTTAAGAAATGCTCAAAAATCTTCCTCGACACCATTTAACTTGTGCACAAGCAAAATAATTTGACAAACCGTATGTACTCACTTATAAGTCGACGTTTTTTACTTGAAATTCAATTCATGCAAAGTAGTGGTTGTCTTATAAGCGTGACATTAAAAAAAAGGGTAATGTTGGAAACTCTAGATGTTTGCAGTACGTAACAATACTCTCAATTCAAATATTTTTACGTTTTCATGTCACTATTCCCATTCAGTAATGAATAAATGGTATGGACAGGGTTTATCCGTTTCATGACGGTATTCATTATATAATACTTGTATCTCAAGTTATTTGGATTTTAATAATTTGAAAATATTACTGGTAAATTAAATACTACCTACCACAAAGTGAAGTGTCTGTCAATCTTGTTTACCGTGGGTGTTTACTAGTAAGTATATTGCTTCCATTTTCGTTCAAGTCCGAACAACCTGTATTTGTATTAATATTTGTGTTTTGCTGTATAAACACTGTACTTGATGCAATAAAAATTTTGATTTAATTTGTATTTTCCTTTTCCACAAGTCAGATTTAATTCCCAAGTGATATTTCCCAAGTTATCTGCCAGTGCACAAGGGCCAACAAGCCCTTGACTTGTAAAGGCACTCATTTTGTTTTCAAGTTGACAATCCTTTTGATCGAGCCGCAAATCTAATACTTGTTCAGTGCCAAGTAGAGTTCTACAAATTCCTGTGTATATACTTTGACCTTAATCCCTTAGCTTGTACAGGCACTACCCTCTTTGTTTTCCCACGTGACAATTCTTTGATCAAGCCACGAGTTGGATTCTTGTTCTTTGCCAAGTAACAGAGGGTGGTTATTTGAACTCCCCATGATCTTGTCGCAAAATTGACACATGTTCAGTTGCAATCTCTAATAGATTTCAGACTTTATGATCAAAGTGTTACTTACAGAGCCCAAGCTCAGTCTCTGCATAAGCACCCACATATGACAGTAAAGCAACGACGATATACAATGACTAGACGACGATGTCGAATTTCAGAACTTTATCATAGGATGAATTCTTGGGACTTTGTACCAGATGACATTAGATGGTGACATTTGCAGGATACTGTAAATCACAAAAACGTGGACTTAACTTTCATTGTTTATTTGTAAGATGTGTGGACTTAACATATCACGGGATATTGTGAATCGGATCATTCTGAACTATTTTTATACCAGTATGTGACCTGTAATTGAATTAATGGATTTATCATATAAATGGATTTAAAATGTCAAGCATTATGGATTTTATTACACGAAGATGGACAAATTGTAAGTTGTCAATTTATTTGTGACATATTTCACTCAATAATATAATTGAATTTTACACTTGTTTTGTCTTTATTTTTCCTATCTATCCAGTTTGGCCTGTTTATGTTTCCCAAGTGCAACTCTGACTCACTGACAAGTCACCAATTCAGACAGATCTGACTTGCAAAATACACCCCGACTTATAGGAGGGTCAAAGAGAAATTTACTTTTTGCAGCCCTAAAAAAAAAAAAGGGGGGGGGGGCGACTTATAATCGAGTTTATACGGTATCTCCAGATAAATTAGAAATTTGACATTGTATTTATCACTCTGCATAGCACCAATTCAGTTCACAAAAGCTGAAAAATGCAACTGTCAGTTGGCTAGACAAATTGTTTACCTTCATTCTCTCAGCTTCCTCCCATGTCACTCCCTCTAGGATTTTGGACTGGGGACCTGCAGTCACTCTCTCTTCATAGTAATCCTTCCTTAACTGCAAAAGGAGTCCATATATTCACTTATCAGTCAAGTATAACATACAAACATGCTGCACCTTTTTGCACACTATGGCAGTTACATGAAAAGCAATAAAGGATGAGACCAGTGTTTTTCCGTAGAATATTAAAATAGTTGGTCTGTGAACCCTCAACTTCTGCAAACTGAGGCCCAAAGCAAAGTTCTGGGGGACCAAGAGGGCATAAACCAATAATTTAAATTCTGATAAATACAAATAAAATTGAAAGCACAAAATAAAGAACTATATACATGTACCGTGTTTGTTTTTAATCATTCCTCAAACTTTAATGAAGTGCTCATTAGATAAAAAAAACATTTCATGAGTAGTGATAAAACAAGATTTTCAAGATGGCTGATGTGGTGGCCATATTGGATGCCAAATAGGCACCAATTTCATTTAGTAGCAACTAAACATCAAATGAAGTCTTTTAGTGAAAACCCCATGCTAATATGACCATCTGTTCAGGAGAAGTAGTGATAAGAAGATTTTCAAGATGGCTGCTGTTGGGGGCCATATTCGTTGTTCGAGCGGCACCATTTTCAGTTAGGACCAACCAAACCTTGGGATGAATGTATATGTAAAGTTTTATGGCAATTGTCCAAGTAGTTTAAGAGTAGCGATAACAAACATGTGCTAAGGGATGGAGGGATGACAGACAACAGACCAGCTCATAAGCTCTTCTAGTAAACAACTAGTGGAACTAAAAAAAAATTTTTTTTTTACCTTTTTCTGTTTCAGCTTGAATTCTTTTGGGTTGCTGCCCTGTGGAGCAAACTGGTTTGGATTCTCTAATTTAAATGATATACCACCTTTCTTTGGAGACTCTTCGTTACTTTCATCATCTTTTATCCACTGTAACATATAAGAGAACTTGTACAATAAAAGCATTAAGACTAGAAATGTAGAAATGTATGCAGACAACACAGATTCAGGAAACCTCGTTTTCAAGTTGGAAGGGCAAACTTATGAGAAAAGGCTCATTTAATTTTGGCAGAAAAAAGTACTAATTGAAACTGCCCTTTGCAAAAATGCAAAAACCAACTTTGCTTTAATTCCATGATCTTCTTTACAACTTGTCTAGTATAAACAACATTCATAATACAATGCAAGCTTCTAACTTGGTTTAAATAAAGTCGCTCAAAAGTTATTCAGCAGAAACAATATTCTGGATCTCCAGGATACAATGTTGTGCTGGGGTGGTAGCATCACCACATCACTCACTTTACAAGTCACTAAGGTATAGACAAGTTCCTTGACTTTTATATGATGATACTATGGTATTATAATTATCAAACTAGTTATAGGAAGTAGATCGGTGACACTATATCACAAAGTGTTAGACTTCAGAAGCCTATTCTATGAACAATTATACAGTGAAACCCCTCAAAACTAAAAACCCTTGGGAGCAAATGTAATTATCAATTTTGAGAGGTTTTCAGTTTACTGAGGGTATTACACATGTGAAAAATATGTCTTTTCATATACAAGTAGATGTACAAGCACATCATCATTGAGACCAGCCTTCATTTTTAACACCAAACACCTGTTAATGTTTTCACATGATTTGAGACAGAGAGAGACAGACAGACAGATAGAATTTTGCTTGTGTGTGTGTGTGAAATAGTGAAAGTGTTTCCGTGGCTTGCAAAAGAGAGAATGTAATTATAAGAGAACATCTGTGTCTGTGTGCGTAATGTTGGCTTTTTAAACATTTAATGAAAAATCTGCCGAACAACATACATTTTTCTGAATACTGTTGCATCAGTCTCCATCAGCAAAGTATCGAAAGCAAGGTCGCAGGCCATGTTATTAATGCCTGGGTATTTAATTTTAAAAAAATATTTATTGATCATTTATACAAATGAATAGCATCAATCATTATTAGATAATAAGCAGATAAACAATCTTTCTTAATTGGCTTATCTACAACCATTTAATTATTAACAATTTACTATAAAAGCTGGCCTTCTTTAATGTGCAAAGGCTTCAAATTAGCCTACTGTCAGCCCTAATCTGTGTAAATGCACGTGTCCAGTAATTTTTTTTACCTCACATGCTCTTGGGAAATTTCCTGATCACTGACTCACTGATAAGCCTACTACAGTGTTTACTAACCATAAATGATGACCACAGACTATTTTTGAACCATAAATAACAACATTTTATGGAATTTAGCAGCTAAAATACATTTCCAAGTTTCAAGTGAGTGTTGGTTTTATGTGGGTTCTTTTAGTGTAAAATTGAAATTTGCGACCGTGAAAATTTGTTTAAGTTTTAAGCATGGAGGGATTTCGATTTACTGGTGGAAAAAACATGATATTAAAGAAGGAAATACTTGGATCCCCATAAAATTTTGCTCTTGAGGGGGTTTCAGTATAACAGGGGTTCAGTTTTGAGGGGTTTCACTGTATGTACTAAACATTCTTCGCAAAGACATGAAGATGTTCTAAAGAGAACCATTTTTTATCTAGTAATACTTCCAATTTGTGAATCTTCTATGCATGCACAGTTTTCTTGTTACAAACAACTGAAGAGAGATTAAATGCCAGAATTACCTTTGTTATTTTCTGGGGCTTTGGTGTTCCTATTTCATCAATCTCCTGTTTAACATATACGTTTGGAGAATTCAACCATCCTGCTTTGTGTTGCTGTTTTTGTCTCTCCATTGCTTGCTTAATTGGAGACCTGAAAAGAATTTTGTTTGTTTTTTCAAATACAGTGTATTGTAAGCTTAGTACATATTGAAGATTTTGTCATTCAGATTCACAAATACCTATTCAGACATCATTTTTTAAATCTGCATTCTCTCGCAAAAAATCGAAATTGTGATAAAGGCAGGACATGAATCTGTCATCTCCTAATAAAGAATAATGAAAATTATTTGGCAAAAATGTATACCAGCTTCTAGACAAGACTACAGTGAACATCACATTATATGCCCACCCTATGGTTAATACTCCTCTATGTAAATAACTGAAATTTTACCTTTTGACCCCAAAATCGATTGGCTTTTTCCATACAAGTGCAAGCCATCCACAAAGTTTGGTCCAGGTATGTGATGTAGAACTAATGTTAGTGTGCAGAAATCATTTTTCTTTCTTCAGTCAGTGACCTTGATCTTTGACCTTTTGACCCCAAATTTGATAGTGTTCTTCCTTACCTCCAGCAAAAGCCATCCACAAAGTTTTATAACTGTAAATGGTGGACGACTTTAGTTATTGTGCAGAAACAAAACTAATAACAGAAACATGGTCTTTATGTTGAGCCAACAATCAAAGCTTTGCTGTAGGTTGAGTGAGCATGTCGCCACCAACAGGTTTCGAAAATATAAGCAAATGAAAAAACTTTGAGCAAAACCTTGATGCACATATTCTATGAATGACCTTGATCCCAAGGTCGGAGAGTCAAGTTAGTGTGTTACAGAATGAATTGTAGCTTCATAATGATTCATCCCATGCATGAACATAATAAATCGCAAGGTTCAGAAATAATAAGCAAAAGAAGATACTTTTAACCAAAGCCTTAGTGCAAATGTTTTACAACTGTGACATTGACCCCAATGTAAAAGGAGTAGACTCGTGTGCAACAGAATGAATTGTCTTATGTTCATAATGATTCATAATAAGTATGAAGAAAATCCAGGAAGGGGTAGATGAAATGTAAGCAAATGAAAAGATCTGAACCAAAATCGTAAAACAACTTTTCTATGACTGTAACCTTGACCCAAAGGTCAAAGTGCATGCCAGTGTGTCACATAATAAACTGTCATATCTTCATAATGAATCATCCAAAATATGAATCAAATCCATAAAGGGGTTCAGGAAAAAAAGCAAATCGAAAAACTTTAAACGAAACCTGAATGGAAATTTTCTATGACTGACTGTGATCCTAATGTCAAAAGGTCACAGAATGAATAGCCTTAGTTTCATAATAATTCATGCCAAGCATGAACAAAATCCATCAAGGAGTTAGGAAATATCTGCACATGAAAAACTTGTAACCTAAACCTGAGCAAGTTGTTGATGACAATGCCATTGGTGCCGGTGGCAGAAAGTGACCGCTATGTCTCGCCGCTTTCCCACTAATGTGGGCTAAAAAAAAAAAAAGGGACATAACTCTCCAGAAAATAGTACAACTACAATGACTGATCAACATGCACATCTGATGATGATGACCATAATATGTAACTAAGTTCACAACAATGCAGTGAACATTCTGAGAGCAGCTGCATTCACAGAATTCTGTCATATATTGCATCCAACTGCAAGTCAAAAAGGACAATAGCTCTTATAAAAATAATAGGAGCACAAAGAGTTGTCAATATGCACATCCTCAGATTATGACAATAGTATGTACTATGTTTCACAGAGATCCATTAAAAAATGCACAACAAGTTGTGTTTACAAGAGTGTGTCTTACAACTGCATTCAGCTGTGAGGCCAAAATGGCAAAACACAAAATTGTGAGTGCACAAAGATTTCTTAATATGCACAGCTTCAGGTGATGACCATAATGATAATCATGATGACCATAATATGTACCAAGTTTTAAAAACTGTGAGACTAGTTGCATTCACGATTCTGTCTTACAGTGCAGACAAACAGGGCAATAACTCTAAAAACAATGTGGAGGACAGTGATTTGTTGATGTGCACATCTTCAAATGATGACCATAACATGTACAAAGTTTCATGACTGTCCATTCAAAATTGTGAGACTACCATATATACTCGCATATAAGCCGAATAATTTAGGAACAAATAAAAGCCTGGAACAAGGGGGGTTGGTTTATCCACGGGACAAGGTCTAAACTTGAAAATGTTTAAGTTTTCTTTTTGACTACCGGTATATATTGCTGTTAGCCAGGAAACCTTGGTACAGGAGATCCTGGAGATTCAGGTTAGACAGAAGCCATTAGCTAGGAAACCTTAATACAGGAGGACCTGGGGGTTCAGGTTAGAAACAACGGATGATGTTTTATGGGTCGGCTTATCCGTGGGTCATGCACTTTTTAATGTTTTTACCTATTCAGTTTTGGGGGTCGGCTTATATGCAAACAGGCTTATACGCGTGTATTGACGGTAGTTGTATTCACAAGATTCTGTTATACACTACGTTTGACTCTAAGTACAAAAGACCAATAACTCTAACACAAATCACATGAGCACAGTCATTTGCTGATGTGTGCATCTTTAGATAATGACCATAATATGTACCAAATCTCGCAGCAATCCATAAAAAGCTCTACGACCAGCTGCATTCACAAGATTTTGTCACACACTGCATTAAGCTGCAAGTCAATACAAGTAACAACTAATAATGAGTACTGTGAACAGTACACTACACGCCTACCCAGTGTTCAATAGTCCTCTATGTAGATAACTTAAGTTTTTTTGCAGAAACCATTTTTCTTCTTACTGTCACAGTGACCATGACCTTTGACCATGTAACCCCACAACTGCCTGAACAAAGTAATTTGTTATTATGCGCATCTTCAGGTGATGACCATAATATTTATAAAGTTTCATGGCAATCCATCAGAGACTGTGGGACTAGTTTCATTCACAAAATTGTGTACTGGATGGAAGGACGAGCAGTGGGACAGACATGATTCCTATATAACCCCACAATAACAACTGAATGGTACAATCTAGAAGGATTTTGGTGGCAAAACAATTGTTTTATATATTAGTGAGACACAAAGTTTACAATTTGGTTTAGAGAGGAAATGCAGCTTGAATATGATGCTTTAACATAAATTTTAGAGAAACTTGATTTGTTTTTGTAAAACACTGTAGAAACTGCATACCAAAAGAGTCCACATCCCCAAAAATTTTAAACTGGAATTTTTTTTAAAATTGCTTTAATGGCATAAAAGTCTAATCAGGTCATCTATTTATGCACCCAAACATAAATAACAAATTTCATTTTTCTACCTCATGTGCTTTTTTGGTTAAGTGTGCTAGCAAAGTTTTTGTTTTAGCACAGTCAGTGCACTTTACCTAGTGTTTGGAGTTTATTATTTTCGGTATGTCAGAACGTTAACTGAATCTGATTGGTCCAAATAAGCCCATGAAATCAATACACAGTATTTGTATTACTGATTGGCTCCAACAGTGGGAGTTTTCCTTGCCCTGCCAACTGAAACTTTTTTCACGACTCTTTACTATCAACAATATGGCAGCCATTTTCCCAATCAGTAGCCAAGTGGACATTGGAAACAAACAGGAGACTATCATAGAAATTCACAGTAGACATGACATAGGCCATAATATGGCCCATTTACCCTAATAAGAATTCTCAAATGCCAAACCAAAAACAGAACATGAGTAAACTCATTGGACATTTGCCTAG
This sequence comes from Margaritifera margaritifera, assembly GCA_029931535.1. Lineage (NCBI taxonomy): Eukaryota > Metazoa > Mollusca > Bivalvia > Unionida > Margaritiferidae > Margaritifera > Margaritifera margaritifera. The sequence continues at coordinate 83,735 of JAQPZY010001089.1, read as the reverse complement.
TTAAACCAAAAATGTGGGAGAACTGAGAAAGCATCGCACTATGTCCAACACAAATGTAGCATCTACGTAAAAAAAAATCCCTGCTTCCTACTGTAATGCAGACAGTCTGCTTTACAATCCTACTAACATGTGATATGGATCAAGTGTACCATCCCTTGAACAAAAACTTATTTCAAATGTCAACCTATTAACAAACTCACCTCTCTGATAAAAAGCAAAAGGATCTCTGGAAATGCTGGCCACTCCAGAGTCAAAACATTGCCAAACCACAACACCACAAAGCATTTAATTTAGAAATTCAGTGACAACTGCATAGGTCAACCTACAAATCAGAGCATGGAGATATCTGTCCATAAAAACATTCAGTCAGTGAGCAACTACGGCCAACTGAATACAATCCTGCACAGAAAAATCTCTTCCATTCTCTGTAACATATCCTCCACAACTTCCACATCATGTGGCCACTCCTCGGGTACAATATCCCAAAACTGGTACGCTGTTGCATCTACCAGTAGATCCAATACTGATACAATAGTCACTGTTCGTGGAGGAATACACACATTTTTGGGGGGAATGAGCATGGTAGTCACATTGAAATACATGTACATACACATAGCCCTTAAAGTCCTGTCACTGACCTGGCAGATTGAAGCAAGTTACATCAACAGAAATTTCCAGCAAAAGTGTTGGATATTAAAATGATGTTTTCTTGTTAATTGTTCACTGTATAATAAAAAGTGTCTTTAAGTATTAATTTGAATTGCTATTTTTAAAAAATGTTATTTGATCTGTCAAATGAGTACCTAACGTCAACCTGTGCCTATTTTTTCCTTGCACAGTAATTTGTATGTACAGCATAAACATAATGTGAAATTTAGGTCGAATGTTTTATGAGAAATGCTACATAAAACAAAATGCTCAAATGTTGAGTAATACTGCATACAATGCTTCAATCTGGCCTTGAAACTGCAACTATCCTCAAAGAAAAACCGCAATCAGAAGCAGAGACAGATTAACATTTAACTGATCAGCAATATATACAGAAAAAAAAGCTAAATATTATCTCTTGTAATTGTCTTACATCAAACTAACAAACCAGGGTCTATTCTATGACCGGTAATTGCAATATTCAGGCCAATTTACTTTTTTAAAAAACTGTACCCAAAAATCTACTGAATGTGCAAAAATCTTAAATCATATTTGCAAGAGCTACCCTCTGTTACTTGTTAATTCTCCCAGGAGAATCCTATATTTTAAAAATCTCTCTGCAATTGCAATATTCAGGCCAATTTATAAAAAAAATTGTACCCAAAATCTACTGAATGTGCAAAAATCGTGAATCATATTTGCAAGCCCTACCTCTTTTTCTTCATTAAATCTTTCATGGGAATCCTATATTTTGAAAATCTCTCTCTCTCTCTCTCTCTCTTCTTACTTCCTTCCTTGAAACTGACGTTTTTTTCCACCTGAAATGTTCAGTTCTAGAATGACTCTTGAAGCCCACAGTAAGCACATCCATCAATTGGTCAGTAGCCAAGATAGGAACTGTTCAATTTAGAATATGAAAAAGGGTAAAGTACGAGGGCTGACCTGCAACTCAAACTTTACCAAATAATCTTTTTTATCTTTTTTTTTTTTTTTACGCCACTGCCATCACCACCATCAGTGCCAAAACACTGATACCTAAAGTATGCCTAAATTCATACCATGTATTACCACTTGCCAATATAGGTGAGACAAATAATGAAGAGAATCATTGAAAACTTACACATATTTTGAATGTTCAACGTCTCCATCAAAGACATAGGTAAAGGAACTAGAGGAAGGTGGTATTTCTACTTCACTGTTGGCACGCTCCCTCTTTACATCTTGTTTCAGAGTAGGATGCTTGTATATATAGCCCGTCCTGTAACCCTGCAACACATTACAATATACTTCTCAAACGAAGAGCAACAGTACTAAAATTGAATTTTAAAAGTGAGAAACCAAAATTTCTACCAGTGAGCGTATGTGACTAAAAATGCCAAAACATTTGAAAGTAATATAATAAAACTTGCAATACTACTGGCAAGCTTTCTCAGATACCAACATTGATTGAGCCAAGACTTGAACTTGCGTGGACAGAGGTGAGATGTTTGAGTGATCTGTAAAGGTAAACGGCTTAGACCACTCAGCCACCCTGGGTCCCTTTTGATTTAGAACCAAAAATCGTAAGAAGTCTATTGCTGAAAACCCCATGTTGATATAGGCATCCATTTAGAAGGAGCAGTAATATTTAGGGTTTGTTATTTTCATTTAGGACCAACTAGACACCATAACAACTCTTCTCAAGACACCCTGATGTCAAAATGACTTTCCATTTAAGTGGAGTAGCAAAACAAGATTTCAAGATGGTCACATATTGGATGTCAAATTGGCTCCATTTACATTTAGGGCCAACTAGACATCATAAGAAGTCTTTTAGTGAAAACCTCGTGTTGATACGACCATCCATTCAGAAGAAGTAGCGATAACAATAACAAGATTTTCAAGATGGCTGATGTGGTGGCCATATTGGACATCAGATTCGCACCATTTTCATTTAGGACCAACCAGACATCATAAGAAGTCTTTTAGTGAAAACCTCATGTTGATATGAGCATCCATTCAGGAGGAATAGTGATAAAAAGATTTTCAAGATGTCCACTGTGTGGTGGCCATATTGGATATCAGATTGACAACATGTTCATTTAAGATCAACTGGACATCACAAGAAGTCTTCTGGTGAAAACCCCATGTCAATATCACTTTCTGCTCAGGAGGAGTTGCGATAACAAGATTTTCAAGATGGCTTCTGTGATGGCCTTACTGAACGTCAGATCAACACCATTTTTATTTAGGATCAACTAGACATCATAAGAAGTCTTTGAGTGAAAATCACATGTTGATATGACCATCCATTCAGGAGCAGTAGCGATAACAAGATCTTCAAGATGTCTGAGTAGCACCATTTTCATTTAGGACCAACTAGACCTTAGGATGAATGCAGTGTGTAAAGTTTCAAGCCAACCATCCCAAGTAGTTTAGGAGTAAGTAATGATAACAAACTTGTGCTAACACACAGATGGACGGACGACAGACCATCCCATAAACTCTTCTGGTCTATGACCTGTACAGATAAAAAAAGCTAAACATCAAATTATATATCGTTATCAGAAATGAAATGCCATTGCACAGACACATACAGGTGTGTTTTTGTGACACAGATTGCCAACCTTAATAAGACCTTCTCAATAAGGCAGTCAATATTTTTCCATAAGTTAGGCCAATTTGTAGTAAGGCGTAATGAATTATCATATACTGTCATTGTCGAATTGGAAAACATGCATTTGAAAAGTTCAGAAGTGTGTCAAGTTTGTAAAGTACACTTAGACCTTTATGTCTTCCAATTCAGTTTCAGAAACTGCATTTCCAAACCCTATGAAGGTTAATGGCTTCTTGTTAGATCTCTCAACTTAACGTGATCCTTGTTTTTTGTTAAATTTCACCTAGCATAAGCAATCATCTCTCTATCCATAAGCAATACTCAAATCTAAACGACATGATGTCTAATATATGCAATTGTTGCATTTTTCCCGCTTCCCTGACCACTGATTCTGATTATTCCTTTCTATACTTCTGTGCCCATTGTTTGAACTATTCAAGAGGTTGATTGCCCCTTTTGCCATCAACATTTTCGTTTGTTGAATGACATTTCCAGATAATGCTATAGGCAAAAGCTTGATTATACAGGTATTCTGCATAAAAAAAAACATCAGCATCTGACATGCACCTGTAAATTTAGTCTTGTTAATTGATCAACTTGCAAGAGTCGGTCTGTGTGACAACTCGAGTCCTTCTACATGTGTAAGCATGAATGTGTGCACAAATGTGTGACCTATAGTATTATCTAAGAGCCCCCTTAACTATATACATGTCTCTGAGTTTGTACACGTGTGTATATATGTGTACATGACTACGCAAAAACCTTACAGTATCAACTTTGTGTCTGCATGTTTGTTTCTCTGTATTTTCAAGTCAGTGTGTATATAGTCAAAACTTTGTGCAATAACTGCTCAGGGGACCCCACAAAAGCTATATTTAGACAGGTAGTCCTTTTATACAGCCATGTACATGTATTAGTTGATGGATGGATGGATGAATGAAGAAAAGTTAATCAGACAGAGATAGGCAGATATACAAGTAGACTGAGATTTAGATAGATCCATAGCTGGAAGATAAATAAGCGCAGGTGGTTTTACTGAGATAATGAATAAAGCAGAAAGACACCTCTAATTATTTCCAGTCATTAAATGGAGTACATGAGGGTCCATGTGACATAAAAATAGTGACTGCTTATGGCGTTGAGTAGGCAGTTGCTATATGCAGGCAAACTATCTAGAAAATTTCAAGGGGTCTGAAAAATGGTGGTGTCTATGGGCAGGTGTTTGCTAGACCAGGTTTGACTGTACATGTTCAAGTTTGTGTGTCTGTGCGTGCAAGCCTTACAGCATTATCCAGTAGCCTCATTATAGCTTCAAACTCTAATTCTCCAGTCTTCCACTTCTTTCCCTTTGAGTCAACACCACCACCACCTTGGCTGCCCACTGCAAAAGTCTTTTCCTGTATATCCTTACTGACTAGCACTATGTTATCTATGCCTGCAGGTATGGCACGAACCTGAAAGAACAATAAATTAAAATTAATTCTGTAAAATGCCTATCCCTATGCCTTCCAATTCTGACTCCATGCCCAAGTTTCAGCCTCTTGTCTAAGTCCCTAAGGTCAAGAAGAGACTTAGTGGCCATTGTCAACTGCACATCTACATTTGTCTCTTCATGATTAGTAAGTGCATATTTGGTCATAGGATGGGAATCTTAATAGTTTCACAAGTCATAACCCAGACGCCAAGTCTAGATTTTACAATGTAGGAGGATTTCAGGCACATTACATATATACATATCCCATCACAATATGACCAAACTTTTTTGAAAGCACTGGGATAATTAATGATACAAAAATTTCACTTTCACTGTCAGAATTACTCAGCATGCTTCTGTAGCTGACATAAATAGTTATCTTCTTTGTCAACTACATTCCTTATCTTTTGTTATGGTTTTAATGTACAAGCCATACACTATATCTTGCTGAAATTTCAACAAGAGTACTGTGAATGCTACAATATAAGCCAGACCATGTTCAACAGTTCTCTATGTAGGCACTATTAAGGTACGGTTGACTGGAGATGATTGACCAATGGATCTCAATAACTTTGACCCTTTGGTCAAGGTATGGAGTCTTGAAATAAATTTACTGTGAAGAAACCATTATTTTTTTTTTTTTACTGACTATGACCATGACCATTGACCTTTACACCCCAAAATCTACAGGTTTCTTTCATACCACTACATACTACATGCAAGCCATTCACCAAGATGGATCTAGGAACTTACTCTTTAATAAAAGATACTATGCAAAATCCATTTTGTTTAGAGCCATAATAACTTTGATCTTTGACCCCAATTTCAATAAGTCTCTTTCTTCCCTAAGTATGTAAAAACCATTTTTCTTCTTTGTCATTTACCTTGACCTTTGACCTTCTGACTACATAATTCAAGTTTTTTTTTCCCCTACCCAAAGTGTAAACTATCCCCAAAATATGGCAAACATGGTTGAGAACGTACGTTTTTGTACTGAAAGTACTTTTAATTTTTTCATCCATAATGACCTTGCCCTTTGACGCCAAAATCAAAAGGTTTCTTCCTTACTCCAAGGGCAAGCCATTTAGACCTGCCAACCCTAACAAGACCTTATTAGTAAGGCACTCAATATTTTTCCACAAGTTAGACAAATATTCAGTAAGATCTAATAAAATATCATGTATTATTATTGTCGACTTGGAAAACATGCATTTGAAACATTCAGAAGTGTGATTCGATGCAGCAAAGGCAACATTATCTTCATCTAAAAAGCTTGTAAAGTACACTTAGGACTTAATGACCTCCAGCTCAGATTCAAACCCCATGGAAGTCAATGGCTTCTTACTAGATCTCTCAACTTAAAGTAATCTTGTGGGGTTTTTTTAATTTTTTTATTTCAAGTGGTAATGGCAATCATCTTTTCCCCAGTGAGCAATACTCAAATAGACACATGATGTCCAATAATTGTATGTGTTGCCTTTTTTACTGCTTCTTTTCCAAGGAATGCCAAATATTTGAAAGTTCCTTTTTATACTTCTGTGCTGATTTTTTTAACTTTATAAGAGGCTGATTGTCCCTTTCGCCTTGAACATGTTTTTGTTTGTTGGACAACATTTCAAGATGATGTTATAACATACAAGCAAAAACTTCATCATGCAGGCACTTTGCATAAATTATGTTTTTGTTTTTGTTGGTTTTAATGGCATTTTTAACACATTATTGGCTATATCATGCCAAGAAAATGGGAGCTAAGAGCTTTTCCCAAGGACACACCGAGGCAGCCAACCCGGGCTGGCCTTGGCAGGTACTGAATCTGTGACCAGCTATTTACTTTAACCAAATCCCGATTTAATTTAGTGCTAAGATTATGGCCAGTTGATCCAGTGTTATATAATGTTCTGTCATCTCCGAACATGGTGGTGGATAACTCAATGTGATATGGTAAATCAGCAGAAAGAGTAATGGTCTAAGAACTGATCCCTGCAGAATACCTGAGTTTATGAGTTTCTTATCTGAAAGTTTATTTAAAATAGAAACTTGTTGTTGTCTGCCTTCAAGATAGAAGTGAAACCAAGTTAAAATTTCATGGTTAACTTGATATATGCTGAGTTTTTCCAGCAGAATTTTGTGATTAACAAGGTCAAAAGCCTTTGTAAGGCCAAGAAACACTGTACCTACCAGGTTACCTTGATCAATTGCAGTTAACCAATCATCCACCATTTTTGTTAGTGTAGTCTGACATGAATGTCGTTCATGAAAGTCAGATTGTCGTGAATGTAGTAAATTAAAAGATTCCAGGTAGTTTCGAAATTCTTTACAAACATGTCTTTCAACTATCTTTGAAAGTGATGATAAAACTGATATAGGTCTGTAGTTACTCATATCAGAAAGATCTCCCTTCTGGTGTATTGGAATTACTTTTGCCAGATTTAGGCTGTTTGGAAAAATACCTGCAGAAATACTTAGATTGAATACATACAAGTGAAGGTGCAATCAGTTGAGATGAGAGTTTTAGGAATGTAGCACTTGTACCATCTAGACCTGTAGCTGTTCTGACATCAAGTTTATCTATTTCATTTAAAATGAATTCTAGACTTATTTTAGGTATTCTGAAGTAGTTTTCTTTGCTAAGTTTTGAGGAAATAAGCTCATTTAATTCATCACTTGAGAATCTTTTATGAGCTGTGAGATCCACAAGTTTTTCATTTATATTCACAAAGTAATCATTTAGTGCATTTGCAATTTCAAGAGGTTGTTGCTGAATGTTACCATTTTCATCACTAATACATCTAAATCGCAGGTTGACAGATCTGCCTTTCAAGTCATTAAAGGTTTTCCACAATTTTCTAAGGTTCTTTTTCACAATACTATCTGATTATTCAGTGGAATAATAAGTTTTCCTCGCATTTTGAATCACTGACTTAACTTGTTTCTCCATAATCTGTAATTGTTAGCATCTTTCAATTTATGAAATCTATCCCATGTCTTAATAGCATTTAATAGATCACTTGTGATCAAATTGGGTTGATTTTGTTGCTTAACTCTCCTCAAATTAATAGGAGCATGACTGTTCAGGGTGTCAGTAAATGTCAAGAGCATCTGATAGGTCATCAAAAGATTCAATTACTGGCTAAGGGATATCTTTCAGTTCTTTAAGGAATATTTGTGCATCGAATCTTGTCTTATTCGATACTTGATATTCAGCCTAGCAGTCTACTTATGCTGGGATCAGCCCAGAATACACTTAATGCTGGGATCAGCCTAGCACAGATTCTACTTGAGCTGGGATCAGCCCAGAATACACCTGAATGACTAGCACATAGCCTACTTAATCTGGGATCAGCCCAGAATGCACTCAAATGCTGGGATCAGCCTAGCACAGATGTCACTTGAGCTGGGATCAGCCTAGCACAGTCTAATTATGCTGGGATCAGCCCAGAATATACTTTAATGCTGGGATCAGCCTAGCACCGATTGGGAATCATCATAGTCTCGTATAGTGTTTCATTCAGATTCTAGCCCATGAGTAGCCCCCACAGAGAGAGCCAAATATTTTATTTGTTTAAGTATTTATGTTATTGTAGTTATACATTTTGATGTAGTTGAATTGTTGAATCGAGAGAGAGAGAATGCATATACTCATGTAACCTTTACTTTCTTACAATGCATATATTAAACCTTTCCTCGTATACATCTGTATTTGTGTTGTGCATAAACGATACTTGATATATCTGCAATGATAGGGTTTACTTTTTTTACTTAATTTTCGTGTACAGCATATAGGATAATGATCACTTATGGCATATTGGGGAACTGCAACTTCTATAATGTTGTCAGCATTGTTAGTATAGATGTGATCAATTAGTGTTTCAGATACCTCTGTTACTCTAGTAGGTGCATGAACTAGCTGTTGATAATTCAGGGTATTCTTAATTTTAATCCAGCTTTGATTGTTGTCATGCAGAATTTTTTTTATTGAAGTCACCTACTAAACAGACTTCTTTGTTTTCTATATACAAAGTTTCAAGCTTACTTTGAAATATGGTATACCAAGCATTGTCAGCGTTCGGTGGTCTATATACACAACCTAATACAAATCGTTTTTGGACATTATGTCACATTTTTAGCCAAATTATGCCCAAAAAAAATACAAAATTACATTTTTCACTAATAATTTTGCATACGTGGGAGATGTCAGTGAGTGACGCGAGAGATGGGAGACCCCTAAACTGGGGAGAAAAACATGTATGATTACATTAAGCGATTACAGTAGTTTCAATGGCAGGTTTACACCTTTACACTATACCTGTGCCTCACAAGCTGCCATAATGTTGAAAGCATAGTGATAGGTTTCTTCAACTGTAGCACCACAGGCTACCACACCATGGTTCCTCAAAAACATCACCTAGTGCAAAGAAACAGTAAAAATGTAATGCTACAAACTTCTAGAACTCTTCTTAAAATCTGCAGTTAATCTTCTACTCTTAAACTTTAACTAACTTGAGTGAAAATTTGATAAAAAAGACAATGAATTTAAAGTGTGATATGCATGTATATATTTTAACACAACCATGCATTAGTTCCTAATTTTCATCTTGCCTTCAGGATTAGGAGGCCAAAACAATCAGTATATATCGCTGAATTCACTGTGGCTGTGGCAGGAAGTTCATTACTGCATTCAGTTTTTAATTAACCTTTTCCAAGTAAGTTTTCTACTACTTTTGCCTTCCCTAGCTAGACACCCATGCTGAACATGTTAATTCAGTTTTTCCCAGTAAGAGAAAAACACTAAAAACTATTGCAGATTACAGCTTCTCATCTCGTTTTGCCAGAAGTCTGCAAAGCTTTGAGAAAATAAAGATTGTACTAAGCACAGTCTTAACTGCATATCTCATTATGATCGACCTCTCAGTGTATCTAACATCACAAAACCTGAGCACTGAATCTTAATGTTGATAATGACAACATGGAGAAATGATATCTACATCTTGCCCTTAGCAAGCAGTGGTAAAATCAAACAAGAAAATGTTAAGTTTTATATCGTATCTGCTGCCATGTATAAATGCTGCTAGCTCTAGTAGAAAGGCATTATAAAACTTATTTTTTTCTTCAAAAACAGTATTAAATTTGTACACATCTAAAATATAAACCAACTGGCCCATAAATGGTTACATATAATCACATAATCATCACTAAAATAAGAAACTATATCGACTGTCATACAAAAAAAATCGTTCTGACACAAAAGTCCAGCAGCTTACTTTTTTAATTGGTCCTAAACTGTTTTGTAGCTTTTCTCGTTCAGTCTTATCCACAAGGATACCACTGTAATCATGGTATGCCACCTCCCCACATATCAAGGCCTCTTGTGTTATTGGCAATAAGCCATATTTCATAACAGAAACCTGCAAAAGAAATGATCTTTTGTAATTATGAAAGAACAATTGCAACACATCTGCATATGTAATGCACTTTCTGACTGGATAAACATACATTTTTTTAGCAGTAAATCTGTAATGTACAGCTGGAAACTTTTGATACCACTATGATTTAACAGTTCTCCCTGTATCATCATATCATGGACAGTTACATTTTCAGTAAGTGTAAATCACTTTAAAGCTTCTATCTTTTCCATATATAAACAGTGCTGTCAAAATGCATGCAAACCCCAGGTTTATATGTCACGGCCCTGGTTAATGTAACCGTTGAATGAACAGAAGGATAATGGAAATGCACTCTCAGATAAGGTCTCGATCAACCTGAAGACATCTACCCTTATGGCAACTCATGCAAAGTGTCACCTCAGACGTATGTGAATAAATGGACTTTGAGAAGTGGGAATGATTTGCTGATTGACTATTCAGCAGTTAGTGTCTGAAATGTGTTTAGTATAAAAAAATATGCTCTTGTGTTCTGTTTGCTCAATGGAACAGTGAATAGAACTTGTGATCAATAAAATAAAAACTTCTGTTAAAACATTAGTCAGAAAATACAGTGCTTTGTGATCCATACTTTATGTTGGATATGTTCATGGATTAACATAAACTAACATAATTCAAGAGTATGTGTGCTTAAAAAAGGTCCCAACTCTGTTTTGCATTTCTCTGATGCTTCCTAATTTTACTGGATTATATAACATTTTAGCGGGTATTAATTATTATCAAAGCATATAATATGTTCTTGGAAAGTCAAGAAGGACACAAACTGTGAGTCATTTATTACTATAGCATCAGAGAAAGTCATTGCAATACTTATATTTTAATTGACTTTAATTTTCATGTACAACAGGTTCCTATTGGTAAGGGACTGGTAAGCTCTCTTGATAGTTAATGTAAAACACCTAGAAATGGTGGAAGCAAAAATATCAGTTGAACCTTTAATGGGGAGGAAAAGACGCTTACTTCCCTTTCTTCTCCCTTTAGAAGCTGCCAAATAAAAACGTAAAGCCCTAACTGGACATAAAAGTCTATCTTGATCATCCCCAGCACAGATACAACTGAAACTAGGGATCTCAAACGGGAGTGGAGCAACCAATGGAAGCTGTTTTTTGCTATAAAAAAAAATCTGGTTGGCAAAGGACAGAAACTGACTCATAATTTCCACTGAACCTGATACAGCCCTGCTCTATGGAAAGGGCATGAAGCTCACTCCTTCATCTTGCAGATGCTAAGGAGAGCAAGAAAACTGTCTTGAGGGTAAGGTTCTCGAAGGAAGCTTTACCCAAAGGTTCATACGGGAGTTTATTAAAAGACCACAAGACAAGAAAGATTCCATTTAGTCATTAGAGAGCAAGACACTGGAAATAGCTGATCAGGTATGCTAGGTGAGAATCCGTCTCAATGGCCGGGGCCTTCCGAAAATTTGTGTTGGAAAGGGCTGCTCGATAGCCCTTAATAGTAGAAACTTAGTATTGTTTCTCTTCAAAAAGGAAGAGAAGAAAATCAGCCACTGCACTCATGGAGGAACAGCTAGAATTGACAGGTTTTCTATTACACCAATCACAAAAGATTCTCCATTTGGCATCATACACCTTTGTTGTTGATCTTCTCCTGGACTGAATGATGCATTTGGCAACTTTGATCTAAACTTTTTTTTAATTTTTGCCAGGAATGTGGCAAACTTGGAGAGTAATTCCTTCTGAAGTTGCCCAGCAAAGGAGCTTCCAAACCTCCATGCAGAGAAAAGGTGCATGTGTGCCTCCTTGTCTCCTGAGGTACGCCACCACCGACGTGTTGTGGTCAAAGACCATCACACTGCGACCTCTTATTTTGTGGATGCAACCTGATGGGCTAAGAACACTGCCTTCATTTCCAAATTGTTGATGTGGAGGGTAGATTCTTCCTGGGACCATGAATCCTGACGAATCAGTCCTTCCAGCTCTGACACATCTGCAAACAGGTAGGAGTGGGGCTGGAGGGGGGGGGGGGGTGCATGGGGACTCCAGCCAGAAACCAGTCCGAATTTGTCCACCAAATCAGATGATGGTGGAAATCCCAACCTAGAGAAATCAGAGCATTCAAAGGGTCCCTGTGCGGTTTCCACACTGCCAAAAGGAGAAATTGAAGAGGACACAAGTGCAGTCTGCAGAGAGAGAAAAAGAGAAGCTGATAACATGGTCCTTGCTCTCAGCATCTTCAACAGGGACAGGATCTTGTCTACTCTGTCCTGGAGGACACTGACTAATCCTGTTGGTGAGAAAATTCATCCCCACGTAGACAAAATCTTGAGATAGAGTGAACTCAGATTTCTCTAGGTTTGGCAGAAGGCCCAACCTGGTCACTATGGACCAACAGGGAGACACATCTAGTCTGAGAAACTCTAGTTGGCCAGTGTGGATCAAGCAATTGTCAAAATATTGGAGGATTGGGGTACCTAGTGACCTTAAATGGGCTGCAGTTACACCCTGGTAAATGCTCTGGGTGTGCGACGGCTAGGTCAAATGGCAAAGCTCAAAACTGGAAGACCTCCCCATCCAACCAAAACAGGAGATACTTCCTGTATGGAGGAAAGATAGGGATGTGAAGGTACGCATCCTGAAGATCGATTGAGACCGCCCAATCACCAGGTCATGTGGCATTCCTGACTGTGGCTGTTGTCTCTATCTTGAATGATATTGCCAGCAGAAATCTGTTTAGGGAGGAAAGGTCTATAATTAGACTAGATTTTCCCCCCTTTCTTGGGGACCAGGAAAATCTGGGAGTAGAAGGCCAGAGATTGATCATTTAACACCCTCTCTACTGCACACTTTTGAAGAAGGGAGTGAACCTCTTTCTTTAAGTGCACCAGATTCAACTGGTGGAAGAACATGGGGGACCTTACTAGAGGTGGGTGATGCCAAAACCAATGCCAGTAACCATCTTTTTATGATAAAAAGGACCCAGCCATCGACAGTTACGCCAGACCAAGCCTCTGAAAAGAGGTTTAGTCTGGTGCCTACAGGAACCAACAAAGAGGTACACTCTACAGAAGAGAGAGTGAGTCCCTACAGCTGTCCCCACCCTCCCATCCTTAGAAAGGGGAAGGGCCCACAAACTACCTCTCTGGACCTTTGCGGCGTGTCCTTTTTGAGCATGACTGCCAAAGGGGAGCTCTGAAATGGTGTTGTTGCTTTGATTGTGGCTGTGCAGATTTAAAAATATTAGCTGATGAACCCTGAGGGCAGTCAGGATGATTCCGCTTCTTGGCCCATTTCACAGAGCCAGGAGCGGATGCAAGGGATTGTTGTTGTTGGTCTCTCAAATCCTGAGCAGCCACAGAGGGGTCCACCTCCAGGGGGGCAGGCCTCAGAAGATTCTTACTGTGCTCTAATAAAACCTTTTTAAGTGTTCAGAGAAACATCCCTGCAGAGGTGGCAAAGCTCTGTTAACAAGGCCATGGACAAGGACAACACATGCGTAAAAGTTTTTGACACTGCTTCCAACAAACGATGAAGAGCCATTGGCGACATAGTCTCCTCTTTCAGTAGGCTGAATGAGGCTGTCAAAAAGAGGTTGGCATGCAAGGCTTTGGTTTACTAGTGACCTAGCCTTTTGCTCTAAGCATTCCAGAGTTTTCACTGGAAGGCAAGCCCAAGTCCCTGTAGAAATGCCCACTTGAGCCACTTCAGTATCCATAGTGGGTGGTTTAGTACGATAGGAAGGGGTATGAACCTTAGAGCTAGAAGCAGTTATTAAGGGTCACAACATAGAGGAGAGGATAGACCACCCCCTACATTGTCAAGCAAAGTCTTGGACCTTGCTAAACTTTTGAGAGAGCTCCTCAATCGTAACAGAGTGAGGAAGCAACATGAGTCCTGTTCTAGAGTTTGACCGAGAAAGTTTTTCCAAACTGGAAAGAATTTTAGAGTCACCAGAACTTGAAGGTTTGGGACACAAGTCACTGGGCTTTATAGAAGAAAACAGGAGTCCCTTGAAGAGACTGATACTCTATTGGGTGAAAAGAATTTCCAGGAATTCAGGATAAAACTATTTCTTCCTTTTAACTGCTGAGTGTTGAAACCATTTATGATATTCTTCAGCATTAACAAAATTTTCAAATTAGCTGCGGTGGTGCACATATTGGATGTCAGATTGGCACCATTTTCATTTAGGACAAAGCAGACATCAATAGAAGTTTTTTGGTCAAAACCCCATGTCATAATGATCATCCATTCAGGGGGTGTAGTGACTACAAGATTTTTAAGACAGCCGTCATAGCAGCCATATTGGATGTACGACTGGCACCATTTTCATTTAGGACCAACTTGATATCATAAGAAGTCTATTGGTGAAAACCCCATGTTAATATAGCCATCCATTTGGAGAAGAGATAACAATATTTTCAAGATAGCCACCATGGTGGCCATATTGAGGGTCAGTCATTTTCATTTAGGACCAAGTAGACACCATAAGAACTCTTCTGATGAAAACCTGCATGTCAAAATGACTTTCCCTTTAAGAGTAGCTAAAACAAGATTTTCAAGATCGCCACAAATTGGACATTAGTTCAGCACAATTTTAATTTAAGATAAACAAAACATTATAACGAGTCTTTTAGTGAAAACCCCATGATGATATGACCATTCATTCCGGAGAAGTAGTGATAACAAGATTTTCAAGATGGCCACCATAGCAACCATATTAGACCCCAGATCAGCACCATTTTCATTTATGACCAAGTAGACATCATAAGAAGTCTTTCTGTGAAAACCTCATGTCAATATGACTTTCCGTTCAGGAGGAGTAGCGATAACAAGATTTTCAAGATGGCTGCTGTGGTGACCATATTGGACTTCAAATCAATAGCATTTTCATTTAGGACCAACTGGACATCATAAGAAGTCTTTTGGTGAAAACCCCACGTCAATATAACTTTCTGTTCAGAAAGAGTTGCAATAAGAAGATTTTCAAGATGGCTGCCGTGGTGGCCACACTGGACTTCAGATTGGCACCATTTTTATTCCATACCAACTAGACATCATAAGTCTTTTAGTGAGAACCCCATGTTGATATGACCATCCATTTTGGTGGAATAGCAATAAGATTTTTATGATGGCCACTGTGGTGGCCATATTGGACCCCAGATCAGCACCATTTTACATTTAGGTCTAACTAGACATCATAAGAAGTCTTTTAGTGAAAACTCCATGTTGATATGAGCATCCATTCAGGAGGAGTAGCAATAACAAGATTTTCAAGAGACAATGTGATGAATGTGTGTGTAAGGTTTCATGGCAATCCTCCAAGTAGTTTAGGAGGAGCAGTGATAACAAACTTGTGCTAATGGACAGACAGACAATGGACAAGAGACCATCCCATAAGCTCTTCTGGTCTATGACCAGTAGAGTTTTAAAAAAACCTGCACGCTTCTTCCTCTGCTGCCTTTACTGATGGGTGAGAGGGGGCGGGTAACCTGAAGGGAGGGGGTGCCACAACGGCCTGTTCTGTATCAAACTCGTGTGCATCGACAAGGACAGAAAGAATGTCTTCGTCCTGCTCTCTCTCCTGGCAGGCAGGACTACGTGATCCAATGTCTCTCTGTTGCAGGGGAGACTTGGAAGAGGATGAACTTGAACCAGTAACTGCTCCCGTTGAGCTAATGGACTGTCCTTAGCTGGGGATTCAGCAGGTGGATAAGAGCGACTCTCCACCTGCCTTGAGTGTTTGGGGAAAGAAGGTCCGTCCCCCTCCCTCTTTATTGACCCAACTACTTAAGACAATGTAGGTCCACAGCTCCAAGCAACGACCTCACTACTATGTGGCCAAGGTCCAGAAGTCCATGGCGGCATGCATGGAAAGGACCTATTGCTTCCCTGCGGCAGAAGGCCCCACATCCTGTAGGAATTAAGAGGGATAATAGGGAAGTGGAGATGCCGATCCAATCCCCTTCCCTAATCTGGCATCTGTAAACCGATTCCCATGTCCACCGTGGGATGAAAAGGCAGTCAGGAGAGGTGGTCTCCACCCAATCCCTATCCCCATGCCGTAGGGGCTCCAGTGACCGGTGACTCCACCCAATCCCGACCCCCGTACCATTGGGGCTCCAGTGACCAGTGACTCCACCAGTCACCAAGCAAAGACCTGTCAGGCAATCCAGATCTGTAGGAAGACCCTTCCTTACATCTTATGGACTTAGATCTGAGCTTTGCCTTTACTGGGTGGCTTAAACCCGTTGCCGACAACTGGCCCCGGAAACTGAAAGGGTGCTGCTCTCCCCCTTACTGGGAGGCACAACTCACTTTCAGCCAGCAATGAGCTGTGGGCAAGTAGTGGGTGCAGCTCCCTTTCATGGGGAGGTGTGACTCACTCTCTGCTCCTCTGGGCGCAAATCGCTCTCTGTCATAGTGGAAAAGAGAGGGTGCTACTCCTCCCTCACAGGAAGGCGTGACTCACTCTCTGCACTCACAGAATGGGGAGGGTGCTGCTCCTCCCTAACAGGAGGGCGTGACTCACTCTCCACCCGTTAATAGCCTTCCTTGGCATGTGGCACACTAACCCTAAGAGTCTCAAAAGAGACTTGGGTAATCCTTCTCTGAGACCCAAAGGACTTGGCGAACAAGAACCCCAAAAATTCTAAGCAAGATCCCTGACCTTGTCCAACCCTTAGGCTGCAAAAGGGACATCCATCTGTCCTCTCGCAGTCTGTACAAGATAGGCAAGTGGGGTGTGTGTCCCAGGCGGATTTACTGTGACCACACCTACACACACCCTGCTTAGACATTGTTCCTGTAAAAGAAAGCCGAAAAGAAGATTTTTATACAAAAAACTTCCGTGCAACTAAAAGTAAACACAAGGTAATGATTGGACTAAGTCTACACTAATATGATAACAGCGAGAAGTCACCTTACTTAGGTGTTTTCACAATGTTTAAATGCAAAAAAGAAACCAATGCTAAGTTCAGTACAGAAAAATACAAGATAAGACATCCAGGCTTAAACAAAAGCTAGGGACGACTAAATTCGCAAAAAAAACACAGTTGGCACGATTGCTAATAAAAATGGGTAAAATCAAGGTTAGCTATCCAAAACTAATAGTGCAAACGAACCGGTGTTTGATAACTGAGCATGCGATATGAAGGTAAAAAGTTGTGTTTGAACTGCTTTACCAAGTATAAAAATAGCACAATTCACAATATAGGTAATGTGAATTACAATGATTTGTAAAGAACAATAATATGAATCAAATCTAGTCCACAGACCACAAATTATCCACAGATACGGAAAATTTAACAAAATATCTACATTAGCCAGAAAAATGCACTACCAAATTAGAATAGTAATGCCCTGTGAAGGGTGCAAAAAATAAAATAAAATGCAAAGCCATACACATCATGTACAGAACAAATGCTAATAACACTCAAGAAAGCATAAATTAACAGCGAAATTTTTTAATCAGTGGTATAATCCAAAACATTTACAAAGACAATGCAAACAAGAGATATAGTAATTTCAGCTGTTAACACACGAAGCAAAGGCAAAACTTCACAAACGTAAACAAGGTAGACATTACAGCCATGCAACTGGAAAAGGGCAGTACGCATGGGCAACATATCTATGGGGTGTCCCAGGGTCAATCCAGTGCGCTGGAATCTTCTGGTTCGCCCTAATGAGAGGACAAATTCTCGTCATACGGTTGGTGCATTTTCCACCCAGAAAAGTACCAGCTATGCAATAGCAACTGGTATGGTATTGCTGATATTAAAAGGTTGTATTGGCTCCACTAACACTTTGCCAATAAATCTAAATTTACAATGGTGTAACTAACCATCAATATCAATTTGAACTGCACTTCATAAATTTAAGTTATAATATCTAGTGAGCCAATTTTATCATACTTGAAATGAATTAGTAAGTCCAGAGTTGTTGATTCGGCCACGATTGATTTGTAAAAGAAAACATTTAGAAAGCGACAAAACTTATTTTGGTAGATGGCACTATTATGGTCCACATTCACAAGTATAAACAACTTCATGGCAACAAGAATTAGAGCTGCAAAGATAAAAAGTAGTTGTGAATACAACTTATCAGCACATACAGAAGACTCGCTTTTTGTTGAGAATGAATTTTATTATTTAAGTAAAACAACATTGCGATTAATCTATGGGCTGGACAGACGAATGGATGGTCAGAAATAAGCACTGCACACTAATGCCAATATAATCACTATGTTGAGCTTCCACCATGTGGGCTCGAAAAAACTGTATTTTGTTTAATGTATTTCTTTGACTAGTTGACATAAAATGCTATTATGAGTGTCTAGTATGTCAACCTAAACAAAAGTGTGATCTCTGTTTAATGAGTACTCACAGCTACAGCTGCTGGTGTGTGCAGATGGATGATACATTTGATGTCAGGTCTGAACTGATGGATGGCTGAGTGAAGCATGAAGCCTGCCTTGTTGACCCCCAGGATGGTGGACCCAGGGTCAATCACCTCCCCCTGCATGTCAACCTTCACTAGGGATGAGGCAGTGACTTCAGAGTAAAGCAGACCAAACGGGTTAATCAGGAAGTGCTCCAATTCCTGGTTTATTCGAGCCTGTAAAAAACGATGAAAAGTCCCTCATAGGTTTTGACTATATAAGTATGCAAAACAGTTGCACACAAAACAAGAGGCCCAAGTTGGCCTGCAATTGCTCATCTGATCAATATAAGGAGCGTAAAAATTCATACTTAGTTCAAATAACTATGCTAAAAAGTCATACTTAGGACATATGAATATCGATCATCTCTTCTGTAGAAAAATTCTGCCAATAAATGTCAACTGCAGTACACTCACATAGTCAAACACAGATTTTGTACAAATGAAACATGGTGTCTCACCTACAAACCATGTCATGATGTACCTACACCATACCTGACTTGTGAAAACTTTCAACACAAACCTTTAAAAACATAATAATTGCAACTGACTTGGTTGTAATGAAGATTTCTATTGGTCAAAACATGACCATGTGACCTAAATCAGCTGCCAAAATTTCTATATTAACTGCATGAAAAACTATTATTCTTTTTGTTCAGCCCGAGTTATAAGAAGCTCAGCCAATCAGATGCAAGGTCACCTCATTAATGTGCACATATCTTGCTCATAATTTTACTCATATGGCTTCTTTATGATATAAGCCTTATTACCAAGTCTGATCTAAATTAGATCAGAAATAAAGTCACTGGAGTATTGACAAGCTCAGCCAATCAGATGCAAGGTCACCTCATTAATGTGCACATATCTTGCTCATAATTTTACTCATATGGCATCTTTATGATATAAGCCTTATTACCAAGTCCGATCTAAATTAGATCAGAAATAAAGTCACTAGAGTACTGACAAGCTCAGCCAATCAGATGCAAAATCAGCTCATTAATATGCATGGATCAAGTAATTATACCCACTCAAGATCTTGATAATATAAGCCTATTTACCAAGTTTGTCCAAAATCAAATCAGAAATTGAGATCTAGAGTAGTAACAAGTTCACCCTATCAAATGCAAGATCACCTCATTAATATGTATGAATCCCATTCTTTATCAAACCTGCAAGAGATCTTGCTGCTATAAGCCTATATTCCAAGTCTGATCAAAACTGGATAAAAAATATGGCCTCCAGAATGGCAACAAACTTAGCTATTCAGATGCAAGATCGCCACAGATCTTGCTCATATTCAAAACTGTCTGTGATCTTCATGATACAAACATATATTCCAAGTTTGATCAAAATCAGATCAAAAACATGGCCTCCAGAGTGATAACCAACAAATGTTGACAGACAAATGACACATGACAGACACAATGCTACATCATAAGCTCACATGCCCTTCCAACCAGGTGAGCTAAAAATACATTCTCTAGAGTGGTATAAACCTTAGCCAATCCAATGCAAGAACACTGCTTAAATATGCTCATCATAAAACTCTTTGAATATCTTGATAATATAAGCCTATTTACCAAGTTTGATACAAATCTGATTAAAAAGTGAGTCGCTAAAGTGTTTACAAGTGCAGCCAATCTGATGCAAGATGACTTCATTAATAATGTGTGATATCAGTCATAATAATACTTACTCTCAATAATAATAAAACTCACTGGATAACTTAAGCCTATTTACCAAAAATATCCGATCAGAAATACAGTTGGAAAGGTGTTGACAAAATCAGTCAATCAGATTCAAGATCACCCGACTAATATTCATGGATCTCATTCATAATTGTAATCATCTGAGATCCTTAATGATTTAAGTCTATTTACCAAGTTTAATCCAAATCAAATCAGAAATTGTTTCTAGAGTGATACAAAGCTCAACCATCAACCAATCAGATACAAGATCAACTCATTAATATGTGTGGAGCACACTCATTATCGAACTCATGTGAGATCTTGATCGTATGATCCCATATTCCAAGTTTGATCAAAATCTGATCAGAAATATGCTCTCCAGAGTGTCAACAAGCTCAGTCAATCAAATGAAAGATCATCTTATTAATATGCATGGATCATGCTCAATATCAAACTCATCTGAGACCTGAATGAAAGGCCAAAGAAGAATAACAACTTTAACGCTGAGGTTAATCTAGGGTGTATCCATTCACACCATTCAGCAGTGTTCTCTCCAGGGCATTTTAACCACAGCAGTCCTGCTAAGCTATCATTTCTGCCTGTGACGCTTTAGAACATGTCGCTATGCTATGCGCTTGTGCTGCTATGCTTTTAACGCTTCCCGACATCCATAAAAAAATTAATCTGAGAAATAAATATCCTGTCACCTAATTCAAGCCTTATTACTCAAATGACAACTGTTCTTGCCTCTTCTTGGGTATTTAATTAAGATAATCCAGGATAATTACTCACTCACTTAGCCATTATCTTTGGCTTGCCCGACTGACAGTATGTGACCTCTGATGCGGGTTTCGTCTTTGCACTGACATTGTCACATGATTGGCCAGCAATGATGCATGTTATATATATTTCAGTCATTTCCACTACCAGTTAAAAAAGTTACACATATTATTTTCAGTTAAGCAAATTCTCATGAAAAATGGGAACACCACCATAAAAAAAAAACTTAAAATTACCCAGTGCCCGGTTAGCCTTATGCCTATCAGAGATTGGCGTCACCAGTGGTGATTCTGATTCATATAGCTACAATGTCATAGCCCCAACAATGTAAGTACAACTATTCAGATAGCGTGATTTCCCCAAAGGAAGAGCTCAAGAAACGAAGGACAGGGTTAAGCGCTGAATGGAAGACTTAATATCCTTCCTCAGGAATTGCTGGGATGGTAAGTTTTCCATATTGCTAAATTTTGATTCATATCCACATAGTTACCAACAGGTGAGATGGGGGTTAAGGATGGTGCAATTCCTTGAGCACTATTACAATATATCTTTGTTTTTATAGTAGAAGGAGTACTTGTAATTGCGATTGTAGTCATTCTTATTAATTTCTGGAAAATGTGACCAGGAATGAAAGTTGCATTTTATCCAGGAGTTGCTCTTACATTTACATAGTATATTCTGAGCTAATCTGAGTTTCCTTAGTACTAATATTAGTACCCCAACTTCCTTCGTCAAAAACTTGTTGAGGCTACAACATCATAGCTAGAGTTTCCTCCGACCCTTCCCAACCCATTTTTTTAAAGATATTTTGACATTTATGTTGGGGTGCAGGGTAACTACACCCCAACATAAATGTGAAAATATCTAAAATGTGGTGGGAAGGGTCAGAGGAAACTCAGACTAACTCTGAGCAAGACAAAACAGTTTGATCAGTAAACCTTAACTAAAGTGGGTACTGTCCTATTAATTTCCCATTTCTCTTTTCTGTCTATCCAAGGAGTAAAAAGAGTCGTTTTATCTTCCAATTTTTACTTGTTTTGAAAACATGTAAATTAAAAGTGTTGGATTATTCCTTAATTTATATTTACAATATTTCTCCAACAATAAACTAGTTGCAATTGAAATGTGTTACATGATAAATTAAGTGGTGATATTTTAGCTCTCTGACATTGATTCAATGAAGAAATTAAACAATGACAAACACACTGATATACTGTTCGTAATGGAAAGGAATATGTATTATCTTAGTTATTCTGTAATAATTATTTGAAAACACATCAATGTCTTGACTCTTGAAGAATCTGTCCTTGGTAATTCACTTAATTAGGATTCAGGTAGTTTTGTATCTTTTTGTACATTGATAAATTTTATGTTACATTTTTTTTTTTTCTGACTAAAAGGTCAATCTCTACAATGAACATAATCAAGAGTGTGCTAAGGAACAGGCTAATGCAGAGGGTGCTGAATTACCTAATGACACTTAGTACAGAAGGACTTTCCCTAAAAGACTTTAATTTTAATGTGGCAATCAAAATATATTGCGAAGTGAAGAAACGAAGCATATCATTTATTTAAATTCAAAGACAAATGAGTTTCACATTAAATCATGTTATAACTTAAGGAAATAAAGAATACTATGTAAATATATGTACTTCTATATTTGATATTAATTTTATCACTTTTATGATGATAATGTGTGCTTTTTAAAAGCATTTTATGATGCTAATGCACTCTTACCCTGATGCTATCAAAAATTTCTGGGGAGATCACTGTTACAGACATGTGCATCGATACCAAAAATGATCACTATGTCAAGTTTCTGCTAAGGCGGGCTTGACAAATATCTATTACCATAAACTGATGTACTGTATAACCAGTGTTAACACTGACAACAACACCACCACAATTGCTGCTAGAAAAGTGTTATGTCTCACAATTTTTCTATGGTGACATTTTCAAGATAAAGTTTATAAATATCACTGTAATACAAACACGAGACAAAACTTCTTTAATTAAATGCTTTATGTTACTAAATGCATCACCTGCTTCATATCCCTGTCCTATTATGTATTAAAATTTTCATGCACAAAAAAAGCAAAACAGCTGCAACAATCAAAACACTATGTCAATATCCTGCAGCTCAGGCATGCAAATAAAAAAAGTGTTGACAACATTTTATTAATAAAATTCTGCATTAAATGCCATTGCTGTTTGCAGGTCTTGAGTGAAAAGAGGTTTGGGTGCAAATTCAAATTCCAAAAAATTTCACTCCCAAACATTCCATAATAATAAGACATTGCTCCCATATTATGTTGTGACTGAAAATTCACATCAAATTACAACTTATAGTTATTCCACCCCAAAATAAAATAAAAGCAGGCTCTCTCATTTATTACTAAAGTCTGAATCACAATGATAGGCTCTGGGTTGAAATTTACACTAATGTGGTTGTAGATTCCATGGGTCCATCCATTCAAGTCGATAACTCTGTAACAGGCCGCTAATTTGCATCGAAGCTGTTTCTCCATTTTGGAAAAACTCATGCCATCCACCCCTTTGATGTCCGAGATAGGAATTGCTGGGCAAGCTGAAATGTAGAAATCTGATTTAAGAAAGGATTTCTCTGTATCTTTTACCTAATCCTGGATAGATTAAATGATATTAACATCTGCAAGAAAAATGCAGTGATCTTTCTAGAGAGAGACCACTGAATTCTCAATGGGCCCATGATCCCATTTACTTATATGAAGTGGTTCAAAATAATGATATTTTAGCACAGAAACCATTTTTCTTCTTTCAATCAGTGACTCTGACCATTGCCACTTTGACCCAAAATCAGTAGGCTTCTTCCTTACCCTAAGTGCAAGCCACTCACAAACTCTGGGCCAGGTCTGTGATGTAGAAGTAATGTTATGGTACAGAAACCATTTTTCTTCTTTCATTCAATGACATTGACCTTTTGACCCCCAAATCCATAACCTTCTTCATTACCCAAAGTGAAAGCCAAAGTTTGGTTGAGGTAAATCATGTAGTACTAATGTTAATGTGTGGAAACCAAGTTTTTCTCTGCAAATCAGTGACCTTGACCTCTGACCTTTTGACTTAAAAATCAGTAGGTTTCTACCTTACACCAAATGCAAGCTATCCAAAAAGTTTGGTAACCATAGATGATGGAGAATTCAAGTTATTGTGCAGAAACCATTTTCTCCTTTCAATCAGAGTGACTTTGACCCTTGACCTTTTGAGCCCAAAATCGACAGGGTTCTTCTTTACCCCAAGTACAAGCCCTCCACATAGTTTGGTAATTGTATATGGTGGAGAATGAGTGCTTATTTAAAAAACATTTTTCTTCTTTCAGTCACAGTAACCTTGACCTTTGACTAAGCTGATGCAACTTTTGATTGGCCAATATTCAATTGCTTTTGAGATACAAGTGCTCTGGTACTCTTTCACAATGGAATACCAACCTGACGTTACAAGCGTTTGAGTGATCTAGATATACTGGTGTTTGAGTTGCAGTTTGCCTATGTAAAATTTTATCTGACCTGAAAATCAGAATATGAGAGAAGTAATCATTATGGATTAATCTTAGGTTAAAAACAAATGATTTCATCTAGATCAGAATGGTTGGCATCTCAGGATCAATAATGATGTGGGTTCCATTTTTATCGTATTTTTTTTATAAAAATTTTCAATTTTCAACACTTATTACCTCACCCGTATCTTACCAACTAGGGTACCTCAATAACAAATAAGAGTATCTCTTTTAAGCATTACCAGATATTATAATGAAGAAACACCACTGACTGGATAAGAAAAATATAAAAGCGTTCTCTTCTGAAACAGTTGTTTTATTTAATACTTGTTCTATCAATGGCTCAGATTTTCTACTTTCAACAATTATATGTTTCATTTAGGGCATCATATTTTTGTGAGCTTCTCTGAAGAAAGTTACTTACTGACACACACTCATTCATCATTTTAACCATACAGTATGATACACATATAAATAAGCTTCTCTTCTCTCAGAAAAACTTGTTTTAAAAAACTCTTTGTTAGATCAAACTATACTCCCTCTGCTTAAAATGTAAAGGGCTATCAAGTAAATTTGATGGCTCAAGCAAAATTCATGAGTGTCCTTGGAGCAAAATAAATGCAATATTTAAATTGGTCATATACCACACCATTCAAAACTGAATCCAGATGTAACTGTATTTGTTAGCCTTCTTTCAAAATTATGATGTCCCAACCCAGGAAATTCCCTAGATATGTGAAAATTTCTGGTCACAGAGCTTTAGGTAAGAATTTAATAAATTGGGTATTTTACTTCCCAGTTTTGAACTAATTGTGTTTTTTTAATATAAAAATTAAATGGGGTATTTTGCGACCACAGCAAAACCAACAAGATACAAACTTGCGCCAACAGACTGAGTCTTAATCATCAAGATTGTATTAATGCAATTGGCAAAGTGACTAAAACTAATTATGGGTGCATTTGATTATATGGCTTTATTTGAGCAAGTGTTCTTACAGTGAACATATACTATTATTTCAAAAATGTGCAAGGAACATCTGAAACTTTTAAGCTATAGTATAATTTAAACTGTTATCAAAAGCACCATCATACAGCATGGACTGTGCTTACAGCAGGACCAACATGTTGATAACATTGGAATGCTTAAAATTAAAAAGTTGTACAAACTTTATTGCACAATTTGAACACACAACAAATTTCTTTATGCATGTTTAAATATGAGGAAAATATGAAAATATGCTGCTTATCTAAAGCTCTGGGCCAAATAACTATAATCAAGATTTGCCCTTAACACGAATCCCTCAAAGGGACCGACATTCTACTGTCCGAAAAGAATTTCTAGGAAATCAAGATGATATCATTTCTTCTTTTTAACCGCCAAGCAATCTAAAGGGGTTTTCTTCATAACTAAATGTACAAACCTCATATGTTCTACCTTCACAAGTGACACCATCACTGAACCTGTAAGTAATGTCGGTATATTATATACTATAATTTATGGGCCAAATAACAATAATCAAGATTTGCCCATAACACGAGTCCCTCAAAGGGACCGACGTTCTACTGTCCGAAAAGAATTTCTAGGAAATCAAGACGAGACCATTTCTTCTTTTTAACCGCCAAGTGTTGAAATGTCCTTTGATATTCTTGAATGATAAGATTTTCAAATTAGCCGCTTTGGTGGCCATGTCATATGTAAGATTATCACCATTTTCATTTAGGACAGACCAGGCATCATTAGAAGACTTATGGTGAAAACCCCATGTAGATATGAACATCCATTCAGGAGTAGTAGCGATAAGATTTTTAAGATGGTCACTGTGGTGGCCATATTGGATGTCAGAGGAGCACTATTTTCATCTAGGACCAACTAGACCATGGGATGAATGTGTGTAAAGTTTCATGGCATTCCTCCAAGTAGTTCAGGTGGAATAGCAATTATAAACTTGTGCTAATGGACGGACAGATGACGGACAGTGGACAACAGACCATCCCATAAGCTCTCCTGGTCTATGACCAGTAGAGCTAAAAACTATTATTTACACTTTATGGTGTAATAATTCTCATTTACAATTGCAACACATCCCTCCATATATAATATGGCAAAGATATAGTAAATACGAAAACTGGTTTTATGTACAAACACAAAATCTGGAAAAATCCGTCTCGAGCCATCTAAGGGGGTTTTCTTCATAACTAAATGTACAAACCTCATATGTTCAACCTTCACAAGTGACACCATCACTGAACCTCTAAGTAATGTCAGTATATTATCATACTATAATAACTGTCAAACAATTTATGAGCATTCAAAGTCTTCCAGAACAATTCCATCATTTTCTAATCTTTTTTTTTTAATTGTGGAGGCTTTTAAATCATGACTTTTAAAATTTGTTCCATTAAATGGATTATCTTTAAGGGATTTTTTTATAACTTAAGCAACATGTGTTACTAAGAATTGTTTAGCTATCATCTGTATGTAATCAGGGGAATACTGAGGAATTAAAATATTCCTTTTAATTCCTCTTTAATACTGGAGTACCTCAAACAATACTTAACAACCACCACACTGCATCTGAATTGGGTGTCATGTGATTTCTGTTTGTGACTTCCATTTCAATCATCCTTCGACTTTTGATGCAGATATGAAGAGTAGTACTGAAGCTATTCCTAAGAAGTCATCTTTCTCATGCAAGTAATGGTGACATTCACTCATCATGTTTTCTTTATGGTCCCTGATATCTATATTTTTTTTGTACCCACAAACAGCAACATACTTGTGGCATCTGGAGAAGGTATGTGCAGTAGAACCAATGTAATCACATTAAAATTGTCTACTGCATGGTTCATAGTGACCTAGACCTCTGATCTTTAGACTGGAGAGATACACATTTCTTTATACCCTTAATGACATCATATTTGTGAAGTTTTTCCAAGTAACATTCAGAAGAACTAGAGTTATTTCACATAAAGCATTTTCCTTTTGTCAAATTACAATGGCCTTGCCTTTTTGCCTTCGTAACGTTGACATTAATAGGTTTAATGATACCCTCAAGGTAAACTCAATTGTATCATTTGGTGAAGGTATATTTTAAAAAATTACAAACAGGTGGATGAAGAAAACACAAAGCAATGCTTTATATGCTCCACCACTGGCAGGTGAATAAAACAAAACAGGAGACTTCATTGGTTCGTTTTTTTCAAAAATCACTTACATCCACCTGCAAGTACTCCTTTGTTGACTTTTACATGGGGTGCCAGGAGATCAGTGATCTGTTGCAGGGCGATGACACTGGCAGGGTAGTTTCCTGCTTGTATCTGCTCATTTATGATTTCTTCCAGTTCCCGACGAAAAGCCTCGCTGTTAAGGATGACAGAAACACGCCCTCGGTCTTCCATTTGCTTCACATCTTCCTTAATGTCTGCGGGCCGACGCAACTGCCGAACATACTCTGGGTCATCAGGGTCTGACATGACAAGAAATGGAACATTACATACAGGATTTCAGAATTTTGTAAATTACAAATTGACATTTTCACTTTATTTCATTATTTTCTATAGTTTAATAGCCTAATCAATATACTGTGAAATTGTGAATTATTTGTAAAAAAATTTCATTGGCATTCATTTTCTTGGTTTTATGAAAAATGACATTATTTTCAGTGCTTAATTTTTGGAATTGAAAATGGGTTCCGGTTGTTCTTTCAACAAAAGGTTTATTCTTTGTTGGGTGTTTGAATTCACGGTTTGTAGCAGCCATAACATCTATGAAAACTGGAACCAACAAAAGATTGTGAATTCACAGTATGTAAGCCAAGGTTCAAAAGTGAATTAGCAATACATAAGCTGAGGTTCGAAGAGTTTATTCTAATTATCGGTTTTTCTGAACTAATTTATGTCCCCCAAAAGTCCTTTTTTGGTACAACAAAAATGGTTCATCTAAAATGACATATATATTAAAGCATTTTTTGTGCTCCTCCAATCCCCATCCCCAGCACAGTTTCCAGGAATTCACAAGTAACAAGAATAAAATATGTTATTGCACATCACAAATATAAATCTTTGTGCTATTGGTTGAGAGTTAAGAGAATCTATTCTTGGGCACACGATTGGGGATTTGTGCTTTTTTCTCACCTAAAAATCAAAAGAATGCATGAAAATCATGCATTATATTTTCAAGCTCTACCTTTATATCTTCATTAAATCCCTTCTATATTCAAAAAATTCTTCCCTTTATTTTAAATGAGGGGAGAACTGCCCCCTAAATTTTCACGTCTAGAACAGGCCCTGAAGTTGATCACAAAGTATTAACTATTGAACAGTACATACCCTGTTAGTCTATTTTCATGACAGCTACAGGTCCATATCAGATACAAGATGACAACATGTCACATATCATGTTCCTGGACATACAGATCGACTGAAGGAAAATAGTGACCAGTACATATCAGATATGGGATTACATCACATCATGCACATCATGAGGTTGGACATAGAAGTGAATGAAGGAATATACTGACCAGTCCATATCAAATATGGGATTACATCGCATCATTCAAATCATGTTGCTGAACATACAGAGTAAATGAAGGAATATAGTGACCAGTCCATAACAGATATCGTGTAATATGCATGATGTTGCTAGACATGAAGGGTGAATTAAGGAAAAGATCATTCAATGCAATATAAGTGACAGTTACTTATGAAGAGGGCATTATCATTATGTATCAACTGCCCTCTGGCCATCTCAACCCAGGGGTCAAGGCCACTGCCCCATCAACAGTCCATACTCAACAATGTTGCCCTCTTCATAATTAACTATTGTTTAATTATATTGAAATCTGCCTAAGCAAACACCTCCATATTAAGAACACCTCATAAAACACATTTATAAACTTGTTTTAAGTGTGCATACATCTCTCTCTCTCTCTCTCTCTCTCTCTCTCTCTCTCTCTCTCTCTCTCTCTCTCTCTATATATATATATATAAACAGGTTTGAATGTATTTTCTCATAGTGTGCCACTCACACTAATTATCAACGTTCTGCTTATTTGATAATGCGCCAAGTCCCACATCTAGTTTTGATGATAACATTATTTCACATCCTTGAACCTGTATACTGGCATTTTCTGGAGGAAATAGCCTATTCCAGCCCACATACATTTGCCCTAAATGGAATATTAAAAACCTGCCTATCACTCATTCAACAACTACTAGTTTAGCTGAAGATATAAATATACACAGTAGACTAAATGCAGTAAGCATTCTAATTTCATGACAGGTACAAGGGTGAAGTTAGCTTAACATAACAGTATTTTACCCATGGGGAAGGGGGGAAAAATATCCTGGTACACTGAAAACTGGAAATGAATCAGTATACATTATGCACACTGTAAGACTGTAAATATTTGCAGATAAGAAACTTGTGTGAAATTTCAAAAATCTGAGAACCAAATAAACTGTTTCGGCTGTTTCAGAAGAGAGGTGGAGTGTGAAAAGAGGAGGAAGTGTTGATGTAAATGAGTAAGAAGGAGAGGGATGTTGGAATTGACCAGATGTATTGTCTCAGATAACTCAATACATGTATACATGACATCATTATTTGAACACCTTGAGACCCTATTAAAAGTATGTATTCCTCCACCAAAACATACTAATGAGCCTCTTAATGGTTTGATTCAAGTTTAACCCTTACACAACAAAATTTGCCCTCACAGAACAAAGTATTAAAAATTACATGCATTGTGCATTTTATGGACAGAAATCTTGAAATTAGAGCCTGGACAATCTTTTCATGACAAATTTTGAATTACCTCTGGAAAGTAGGTCATAGTGACCCAGTTTTTGTGTGCAATGCACCATAATCCCATGCATGCTAGTTTAGACTGAATCTGGTGTGCTGCAAAACGAGTAAAGCACAAGCTGGGTGGATACAATGATGGGCAGATGCTGGGATGAATGAAGGGAATGCTATGAATTGCTAGATTCTTGAATTGGGTTTTAACAGCGGTGGTGGTTCAAAAATATATGTAGCTTCAGTTGACTGTATTCAATAAACTTTTCTAGCCTATTCTTCACCAAAAACAAGAGTCCATCAAAGGGACTGACGGTATACTGTGGGTGAAAAGAATTTCCAGGAATTCAAGATAAGACCATTTCTTTCTTTTAACTGTCGAGTGCTGAAACCATTTCTGATATTCTTCAGCAATAACAAGATTTTCAAATCAGCTGCTGTGATTTCAGCTTGGCAGCATTTTCATTTAGACAATGCAGACATCATTAGAAGTCTTTTGGCGAAAACCCCATGTCATAATGATCATCCGTTGAGGGAGAGTAGTGGCAACAAGATTTTTAAGGCTGTCATCATGGCAGCCATATTGGATGTATAACTGGCACCATTTTCATTTAGGACTTGGTGAAAATCCCTTGTCATAATGATCATCCATTCAGGGGGAGTAGGGACAAGATTTTTAATGTTGTAATGTCAGCCATATTGGATGTACGACTGGCACCATTTTTATTTAAGACCAACTGTGTATCATAAGAAGTCTATTGCTGAAAACACCATATTGATATAGCCATCCATTTGGAGAGGAGGAGTAGAGATAATATTTTCAAGATACGACTTTCCGTTCAGGAGTAACAATAACAAGATTTTCAAGATGGCTGCTGTGTGGCCATATTGAACGTCAGATTGGCACCAATTTCATTTAAGACCAAACTGGACATCATAATAAGTCTTCTGGTAAAAAATCCCACGTCAATATGACTTTCTCTTCAAGTAGAGTTGTGACAAGATTTTTAAGATGGCTGCCATGGTGGCCATATTGGAGGTCAGATCAACACCATTTTTATTAAAGACCAACTAGACATCATAAAACATCTTTCAGTGAAAACCCCATGTTGATATGACCATCCATTCAGGAGAAGTAACAATAACAAGATTTTCAAGATGGCTTCCATGGCAGCCATATTGGATGTCAGATTGGCAACATTTTCATTTAGGACCAAGTAGACATAAGAAGTCTTTTAGTGAAAACTCAATGTTGATATGACCATCCATGTAGTAGGAGTAGCAATAACAAGATTTTCAAGATGGCCACTTTGGCAGCCATATTGGACATCAGATCGGCAGCATTTTCATATAGGACCAACTAGACATCATAAGAAGTCTTTTAGTGAAAATCTCATGTTGATATGACCATCCATTCAGGAGTAGTGATAACAAGATTTTCAAGATGGCTGCCATGGCGACCATATTGGATGTCAGATTGGCACCATTTTCATTTATGACCAATCAGACATCACAAGAAATCTTTTAGTGAAAACCCCATGTTGATATGACCATCAATTCAGGAGGAGTAGCAATAACAAGATTTTCAAGAAGGCCACTGTGCCGGCAATACTGGATGTACGAGCAGCACTATTTTCATTTAGGATCAACTAGACCATGGGATGAATGTATGTGTAAAGTTTCAAGGCAATCCTCAAAGTAGTTTAGGAGTAGCGATAACAAACTTGTGCTAATGGATGGAAGGACAATGGACAACAGACCATCCCATAAGCACTTCTCCTCTATTACCAGTAGAGCTTATAAATCAGAAATTATTGACATTAAAAACATTGTTACAAAGCCACTTTACAAAATGCTCCTTTTGTTCATTATTATATATCTAAAACATTAAAATCTGAAATAAAAGTTTTAAATATGACCTGTATGATTTTCAATTTAGCTAACTCAGCAGTATATACTAATTTGAGGCTAAGTGGTCTTCTTTCACTGTAAGCTGTTAATATGATGCATTCATAACGTTAACAAATAATTCAGAACTTTCATAAAGCTTACACTTTATAATACTGAATAAATTAGCTGCATTATACATGACTTATTCATATTAAAATGACTCATGGATGTGAAAAGCTTTGGATAGCATTAGATGTGAACCTGAAAATGGATTACCTCAATTTTCAACGGAAAACAGCACTTTTAGGTCAAGAGCTTTTCCATATTCGGGTTTTAAATTAGAAAAATTAGCAAAGGAATACTGGTCTGACTAGTTTACTTTGCTTAGTATGGTTATTTAGGCATTTGTACAAACAGTGGTGCATTTGGGTGACAAGTCTTTGAGAGCATTTAGAGAAATTATTCACTCTGGTGAAGGATATTGAGCATCCACGGACTGTCAAACTGATGGGCCAGATAAAATTTATGCTAAAGGCCTGGAATTTTGTATTAAATACAAAGCTAAAAATGTGTCAATTTTGTGGGGTGGGGTGGGGGTGTAAATGGTTCTTCAAACAGGATTCACAACAAATTGATAGCTGGTCCCTAATGATAGCTAAACCAAATTACATAATTGTGCAAGGTTTTCAACATCCTCATTTAGGACTACCAAAAGATACATCCTGCTGGGTGTTACAGCATTCATATATCAAGTTGATTCTGTAGACCCTGGTAAACAAACACAAAAAAAGGAGGACAAAAATCTACTTTCTATAATTACTACTGCAGCATCACTGCCACTCAATCAATTAAATACCACTATTTAAATTCACTGATTTATTTTAAGAGGTGATTTATTTCGGTCATATGATAATGATGATGGATAAAGTCCTTTTAGATAGGCTATTTTTGTTTTACAACCTAAATATTTATAGCAAATCCTGTAAATCACAAAATATTAGCAATCATGAAACTTTAGCAAATTTAGAGAGTCAACTAATTTTCTGCTAAAATTTCATTTCCTTTTAAAATTTTATGATGAAATGATTTAAATTCTATAAATAATCATAACTGTTTTTCCTTTCACATCATACAAATCATATGGCAATAGAACCCACATACAAAGACAAAAAGAACAAGAACAGTAAAAACATATAGGTATGACAAACACATGTGATTAAAGTGGCGCATGTACATACCGTGCATACCTAATCACCCAAACCATTAACAATGGAGGGCAAACCAATAAGAGACAAGAAGCATCGCATACACAATAAGATTGGACTTATTAAAACAAAATCAAAGCAAAACTAAAGTACAAATGACTAGAGAAGAAATGTGTGGTTAAATTTGGAGATATATTTATCAGTTTTATTTATGATGCTTATTTCATATGTTGTAAGGAACTACATATGCATATCCCATGAAGGTGACAAACTAATTTTAACTACCGGTAATCATTTAATCTAGTAATAGTGTTGTCACAGGTCAAATGCATTACATATGATTTAATTAATATAGGTATGTATTCCCAATCAAAATGATATGATAATTTAAGCAATCTGATTAAATTCAAGATTTACTTATAAGTAGATCTGACAAGCATTGATTAAGGTTCATGTTCTGCCAACCTTAGGAATACCTGGTCCACTTATTTTTTGTAACCTATCAGATAAAGTGTTCCACTTTCATAAATGTGAAAGCTGTAATTTGATTGGTGAATCTAGAGGTCAACAGAACATAACATCATATTGGTGCCTGTCAGATCTCCAATTAAGTAAGAGATCCCAATTTTAATCAGACTGTAATTTAAAGGTCAACTGTGGAGAAAATCTTCAAATTGTAAATTTGTCATGCTTTTTGTAGAACATTATGTGCAGATTAAAAATCCATTTCTCTGGTAAAATGTACTCCATCGGAATTCCCAAAATTCAAAATTGAAATTAATGAAGAGTTAGATTATCCAAAATTACCAACTGCATTACCTCCCTTGACTAAGGCTCAGTTTGCTGTTATGTGTGAGGTCATTATTGAACAAGTCAGCCAGCTACTAACGTAGAAGTGTACCGATTGAACAATTGTCTCAAGTAAAAATATTTTATTTTGTGCAGTATATAGTCATGAATTGTGATGAAGAAAAAAAAGACGGCTTTTGTTTTCTTACATTTTCATCACACCCTGTATCATAGAAGGCTTCATTCAGATTTTCTGCCACGGATACATTTGAAATAACTCGAAGTGGAGTGCGTGATTTTGGCAATGAATTCTCAGGGACAGCAATTAACACGTTTTGTTCCCTGTCCCAAATATCATTATCTGTGACAGCAGTATTCTCACAAGTGTCATCATGGTTAGGGTTAATACCCAACAAGTCACGCAAAACTGCAATATTTTCTGGGGTTAACTTATTCAAGTCGACTAAATTCTGCCCTGTCGACCTTTTTTTCTGTCGCTATCCCCACCTTGCTAGTGAACAGTCCATCCACAACAAATTATCTCCCTTAACACATGTTTTGCCGGTTTGACAACAATGGACTTTGTCTTAGATGCATGTATTGGCTTTTTTTGGCATTGGTTTTTTCCCTTTCCCAATTTTGGGAGTGTTACTTCCTTTCCTCATAGAGGATATTTCCACATTTGCTCCAATATCATTAATATCAAACCCCGAAAACTCTGACATCTCAGAGCCAGACGGGGTGAGTGACAGAACATCATCCATAAACCTGTGCTAAATTTGTAAAGTTTGGGCAATTTAACCTGAATAGTGTTCGAGGTCGGCTGCTGAAGTAATATATAAAAAGGATATATGTATATAAGAGCAGATATTATTTTAATTTTCAAATACACTCAATAAAATACCAACCACATGGCTGTTTCAATGTCAGTGTATATATACTTACTACCTCTCATCTAGTGCAAGTGAAAAGATGACATGGAGGGATAAACAGCTGGTTATATATGACTATGTGATGTGATTTTGTTTCTCTTTAAAGAGTGCCTCTTAAGCAAGCGCCTAGCAGAAAATGCTAATTTATACATGTGAAGCCAAAGGCTTACGAAAAATAATGTAAAATTTATGCCGATAAAAAATCTAGTGGTTTAGAAGCCAATCTACTGATCAAAATTTGTAAATCTACTGGTTTGAAATCCTGATTCTGTCACATAAGTGCATTCCATCTTTAAAGGATCAGCTTCATGGAGACACATAATTTGTTCAAAGGTTCGTATCTGTTGTGAAAACCTGCGCAATGCATATATTGCTATAATGGAGATCTTTTCACCCTGCTTTCACTGTAGCACAACGGTACTGCTTTAAATCTCTGTCTGTGGAGTTACGATATGTAATGGCCAGTGTGAATGAGGTCTTTGTCTTTTTCTCTTATTAAGTTATTTGTTGTTTTTTTTCGGATGACGAGACTCTAAAAATGTTTACTGAGTCATCCTTTTTCACAGTCAATTTCTGGAGAATCAGTCATTGTTTCTCTTGTGAACTTTTACTTGTGCTTGTAGTGATTATCTTAAATGTAACCTTGGTGGTTTTCTAATGCAAGATTTGTATTTCAGAATTATGAATGATTGTGCTATTTAAGAAATAAAAGTGTTGTTAATCTAGTTACGTTATCTGACATCATTTTGTGGGAAGGACTAGTGAAGATTCAGCAGGACTAGTAAATGTCTCAATCAACTAGTCCTTCTGGCTACAAGGAAATATTTGTTAAATTTTAGGCCTGAGGAGGTGTTACAATAACAAGATTTTCAAAATGGCTGCAGTGGTCGCCTTATTGGAAGTCTGATTGGCACCATTTGCATTTAGGACCAACCAGACATTATAAGAAGTTTTTTAGTGACAACCCAATGTTGATATGACTATCCATTCAGGAGGAGTGGTGATAACAAGATTTCCAAGAACGATGCTGTGGCAGCCATACTGGATGTCTGAGCAGCATCCTTTTCATTTAGGACTAATTATACCTTCGGATGAATGTGTATAAACTGTCATGGCAATACTCAAAGTAATTTAGGAGTAGCGATAACAAACTTGTGCTAACAGACAGACATCAAATGACGGATGATGGACAAAAAGCTGTCTCAGAAGCTCTTCTGGTCTATGACCAGTAGAGCTAATAAGTCATTCCCTTTCATATGATACAGAATCACAAAGTGAGTTCGTGTTCATTTTATTTTATATTTAAAAGTACTGAAATATGATTATGAAAGTGATTTGTTTCATACTTTATTCCCCACTGAGCATCTTGGCATGAAATTGGCTCCTTTGTCCTAACAATTACTTAGACTCACCAGAAATCTGGCAACATGTCCTTTCTGTCAATATGCTTTGACATGAAAAGTTGCCAGCTTGGACAGTAATTGGCCAGTCTCTCCCCAAGAGAGTAACAACTGGTGACATTTAATGAAGAATAAATGTATCTTAATTATCCTTCAAATAAAGCTGAGATAATCCTTTGCATGAGTAATGCAACAACTAGTGTAATAGGTATTATCATGATAGTGTGATGACTGAAAAACTTGGATGGCATCATTATGAATGCAATGAATATGAGGATTAAGCTGATGGATAAACGAAAACCACAACTAATCGATCAGTAACAGTAACTCATTTTTCATACTATTAAGGACAAAAGTAATGTATGTACATGTAGTCATGTAGTTATCATCATTTTTAGCACCTGAAAAATGGTACTCATTTGATCTCTGCAAGCTAACACCTCTGAAGCTGGTGCACCCACATTGAAACCTTCTAAATTTTACTTAATACAGCTGCTTCCAAGTTTGAAATCGGCTGAAAAGAACACCTAAATTAGAATAAAATACAGCATATATAAAAAATTTTCATCAATCTTTTAAACTTGTAGAAATTCTAAAGAGCCAGAATATATCTCCACACATGAAATCTGACAAAATAAAATCTAATATAAAACAATGTACCATTGTTTAAGTAAAAACCATCAAAAACATTTATCTTTTTTTTTTCTATTAATAAAATCCTTAAATCATTTTACTACTAAAATACCCAGCCAGATGGTATGAATGAAGTTGCATTGAATATGAAATCAAATGCAATTGGATACAGAATTCTGATCAGCTTGAACAGTATTAGTCAGTGCTGAAATTCAAATCCTACAGCTTTCACTATTGGTCATTGCAAATGATGGAACATCATATCCGAAACATAAAGGCAGATAATATAAATCCAATTAAAAACAGCACAGAATACAATCTACTGTCCCATAATGCAATGACAGATTAAGATCCATGCCATCTGTTCTACTTGACCCTGATGTGCTGGAACATTATATAACAGCTGATCAGAGTCAGTCTATGTTGTTCCCATTTGGGCAAGCAAATACAATATGTGCATGATAATGGCATTATGTTTATAATGCTGACAGTATGACTACAATAAACTAGTCACCTGGATGCAAGCTTTTCCTGCCTATCTTATCAAAGATCAGCCAGTCTACCTCAGAGGGCACAAAATATTTTGTTGACTCTATTACCTTCATGGCCTTAACACAGGCTCCTCTGATGTCACAGTGACTTTTACTGGCATATTGTGAACTGCATGTCAAGCTCATGCATTCCTGAACAAATGTTTTAAACACTAGTAATGACAGGACAACAACTGTACAACTGACAGCAAGTGTTTTTTGTAATAACCCTACATGTATGCATTTTGTATCTTGTTACCAATGTCATCTGTGGAGAAATTTCTGCATGGTTTATTTTCGCAACTTTCACAATCTGATCTTGCATTGATAGTATTTAGATGTAAATTTTACTCTGCCATCGTGAATTTTACCTTTAAAATTTCACCTCCAAAACTGGAGCATGTATACACAATTTGACATATTTTAACATATCGTATATAATCGCATATAATCAGAGTTCAAATGCAGACCCAGATCTGCCGGCACATTATGCAACAGCAGATCTGGGTCCATGCAGTTTGCAGTTGGTATTGGATTATACACGAATATAATATCCTTCATTAAATCATCAGGTGTATAACCTTATTTTGAAGTTATGACCATATTATATCCTTAAAGCAATGTTCTGAACATATTACTGAAGGGATTCTCTTTAAATAATACAACACAGCAGAAAACAGTCATTCACCACATTCAATGATGCAATCCTTGTAAGGGTAACAAGAAACAATGGCCAATTAAATCACACAAAAAACACCAAAAGAGAAGCTAATCTAAATATGTTTAACAGGTACTCAAGGGGTTGACATAAATGCAAGCCCACTTCTACTCAAACATTTACATTTAATGTTTAACATTTACTTTTGTTTGAACATCAATCAGACCCCAGTGGGTATATATAATATTGTGAAGGTAACCCTTGTAACATTACTCAAGGCAACAAAATCATTAATACAGACTGTTTATTTATATATTATACTGAAGAAAACTAGGAGTTAACCCCCTACAGTGAGGAAAATCTAATTGCTAGGTAATAGGACTCTACCATGCTGCATGGATCATCTTAAACCACCCTAGATAGCAGAACAACCAAGAAGTAAACCCATATTAGCTCCCCTACTGTTATGATTATCTAATTATTTAAATCAAACTGCGGAGAGAGTGGCTAATTACTGTATTTGTGAGCCACTACCACATAAATGTACATGGAATTCTTGCAGTGTCTCACCTGCAAAGAGCAAAACAAGCAAAATGGGACCTGCCATATCAGGGAACAAGCTTCAGGCATACAGTAACATTTTAACCAAAGTTTAAGTTGAAAACAGCCTCTTATGTAGAAACTTCAACAAAGAATATTGTGACTGTTCATGATGATGTGTCGCCGCCATAAAAATGATTTTTATGTTCTGCCCTATACAGGCAGGACAAACAGATTTACTTGTGCTCACAAACATGCATATCCCAATACTTCAGGCATGTTCTTCTGAACATGTTTTTGTTAAAATGGCAAAACACACATATCCGCTCTCACAAGACCTTTCGACCAACAAAAGATAGACTGCTTCCTGTACATTTGTGTATGTATGTATTTATGATGTTTTATGGTACCTTAGCACAAATGTGGCTATGTAGTGCCAACAAAAGGTCAGTTCAAAAAATGTAAAATCGAATTGCACAAAAAATTAGGAAGATAAAGCCTTCCAAATAAATGTATAATTAAGTACAAGATAAAATATAAAATATAAAACATAAAGATGTTAAAATTATGTAAAATGTATACAAAGTAACAGATAAAGATAAAATCCTAACAACATGATTAAAATTTCTTGTATAAACTGCATTCCTTAAAAAATTCCAAGATTGTCTCTGATGGTACATCCTCATACAGTTTCTTCAAGCAGTTCATGTCAAAATAGTTTTGTCTCACAGGGCAGAAATCGACACACTTAACAAGAATATGCTCCACTGTCAGTGGACACTGGCAAGGCACACTCTGGTCGAGGTTCACTCTTCAGGAGGTATGCATGAGTCAGGTATGTGTGTCCCATACGCGATGGCCATAACACCACCTCATCTCTCCGATTTGTTCTATACAAGGGATACAACTCACCTATAATGGGTTTGATGTTCTCAAGTTTGTTTGTGGAGTTTTCATTCCACATATTTTGCCAAATATGTTGAACATGCTGATTTATCCAATATTGCAAGTATATGGAATCTTCCATTTGGAAACAGGTTACTGCAGGGCAACATTGGCTACTTTATCTGCCATTTATGCCAATGTGACTAGGCAGCCAACAGTACAGTACACTTTTCCCAGATTCTCCGAGAACGTCATGTTTCTCTAATATCTGGGAAATTTACAAGTTCTCAAATTTAAGATTCTGCAAGGCTTTCAATATGGAAAGGGAACCCAAAAAGCTAATGTAATTTGTTTTTTTGGAGGGGTTTCAATATAATTCAAAGCTTCAAGTATGACTTTAATTTCTGCACTAAAAATTGAGGCTTTATTCAGTAATGCCAGCTCCAACACTGTCTCCTTCTTTTGAACCATCTGTATACAGGGATGTATGGGCTACAACAGGATGCCCTGATTTCAGTGAATTTACTCTGAAAAAGGACATGATTTGTTGAAGACTTTTTGAATTCACAAAGTCAAAAATTATTTTACAAGGTTTTGATAACCATGGTGGTTATTTGGGAATACAGGATTTTGCAACATTTCCAACATTGATTTTTGCTTTTTCAAAGTGGGAACGGGTTCGTATGCCAAAAGGTGGAATGAAGTTTGGTTGTCCAGGGTTTGGTATTTTGGCCTAAACACCACATCATATACGGGGTTAGATGGATTAGAAGACTGTTTGGTAGCATACTGCAGAGCCAATTTCATTCATCTGAGATATGTACATTTGTGAATGTCTTGCAGTGATATTGCACAGGGTTGCATGAATACTAAATAAATAAGCTGGATTCTCAAACTTTCCCTTTTTAAAAAAACAATGTCAAGAAATTTCCCAAAAATGACTCAGAGGAAACCAGTAAAAACTTAATGTGCATCCACACTAACCACATATCTAACCTAAGCAATGTGGGAGGAGAAGCACAGACAAGCTGAATATTCAAAATACACCTTTTTAATTCTTCAAGAAATGTCCTCCAAATTGGGCCAGAGGAAAAAATTAAAGCCTACCAACCACATATCTAACCTACAAAGTTTCATTAAAATCCTCCAAACAAAGTGGGAGAAGGAAAAAATGACAAACTGATCTCACAAAATACTCTTTTTTGGAGACAAATTTACAAGGCGAATCCGCAACATTTGGCCTGAGGAAAAGAGTAAACCTTATTTCATATCTACACCATCCACATATCTGGCCAACAAAGTTTCAGGAGTCATGAACTAAATTCCCCAAATATCCTTTACTTGATAATTTTTCAAGACATTTCCTCAAAATGGGCAAGAGGAAACCAGTACTTCACTTCACCTTTACACCAACCAATGCCCAGCCAACATAGTTTCAAAAAATCCTCTAAGTAGCGTGAGAGGAGAGGTGATCAGCTAAATTCTCAAAATACCCCCTTTTTTTCAAAACTTTTTCAAGAAATTTCCCCAAAATGGGCCAGAGGAAAAAAATACACCAACCACATATCTAGTCAAAAAAGTTTTAATAAAATCTTCCAAGCAATGTGGGAGAAAATGATCAACTCAATTCCTAAAACACCCCTTTTGGTACAATTTTTTAAAAATATGTCTGCCGAAGGTGCCTGAGTAAAAAAGTAAAACCTTATTGAACATCTAAACCAACAACATCATCAAGTCTACAAAATTTTTATAAAATGCTGTAAGTAGATTGGGAGGAGAAGCAATGAAGTCAATTCCCAAACTAACCCCTTTTTTAAAAAAAACAATTTTCAAAAAACGTTTCCCAAAATTGGCTAGAGGAAAAAGTACATGTAAAACCTTACTGCACATCTACATTAACCACATATCTAGTCTACAAAGTTTCATTCAAATCCTCCACGCAAAGCATGACAAGCATTGCCACATGTTGACAGATGGACAGATGGACACACTGGACAATGACAATTAAGTGTGCAAATGAAAAGCAACTGGTATATAAAACAAGAGGACTAAGTGTGCCTAATATTGCTTACCTAACTGACATAACTTAACAATTGATTATTTTTACTAAGCAAGCTTATATAGTATCATGAAGAACACAAGTCTATGTAAACTATCTCCCAACCATTACATCTTGCCTTTTTTTACCTATTTTATACCATAGCAGGGGTTTCAATAAAAGCCAGTAGCTGGCCATTTTTCACCATTTATTTGTACATGAATTGCCGTCTACAATTCCAGAATATCAAAAAGTTAATTTCAATAGTTTAATAATTCACTGCTGTATTCTGTTGGAGACCCTTGATCCAATTATTATCTTTTTCCTTCAGTTGATACAGATAGGATAAGTCAGGAAGACACTTGGATTTTTCCTATCTGACATTACTGGAAATGCCTTCCAGACACATGATGCAATCCCCATACAAGAGAACCATAAATGTTCAGTCTTGTTACTTTCACGCCTAATCGATCATGATCAAGAGTTATAATCCTGTTCCAGTAATGATAGGACAGCAGATGCTACTAGACAAATGGCTGAATAAAAATCCAGAAATGGTTTGCAATAAATATCATATGATAGCTCCATATATTGTGCAGTACGGAGAAGGGGTTTGGGGTTGCGGTATACAACAAAAATGAAACAACATAGGTTACCAGACATTTACATATGCAATATATGAACGTTAACAGACGATCAACATATAAAAAATTTTGCTTACAGTTTGACCTAAATACAACAGATAAAAACACACAATTAACATAAAATACAACATGAATACAACACATGCTGTGACGTACAAAATATACATCTACTGTATTGAAAGAGAGTCTACTTATAATTCTTTTAGAAATGAATATGTAATTTATTTATATGTAAAAGTTTCAGCACATACATATTACCTAGATAAAGAATGTTGTGACAGTGATTTTGTGGGAAGGACTAGTGAAGATTCAGCAGGACTAGTAAATGTCTCAATCAACTAGTCCTTCTGGCTACAAGGAAATATTTGTTAAATTTTAGGCCTGAGGAGGTGTTACAATAACAAGATTTTCAAAATGGCTGCAGTGGTCGCCTTATTGGAAGTCTGATTGGCACCATTTGCATTTAGGACCAACCAGACATTATAAGAAGTTTTTTAGTGACAACCCAATGTTGATATGACTATCCATTCAGGAGGAGTGGTGATAACAAGATTTCCAAGAACGATGCTGTGGCAGCCATACTGGATGTCTGAGCAGCATCCTTTTCATTTAGGACTAATTATACCTTCGGATGAATGTGTATAAACTGTCATGGCAATACTCAAAGTAATTTTATCGTTGATTTTAGTATGAAATTTTTATAAAACTTCAGTTTTGCTTATTTTTTTAAAATCTCGATTGCTATTATCTAGTATTCTGTTATCAGCTAAGTAGCTAAGATATTCATGCCAAACAAATTTCACATTTCTCCATCAGGGAGAGACAGTTTAAATTGAGTTTATACAACTAAACCCCTTGGATCCCGAGCAGATGGTATTGCCCCCCTGCATAGACCTGCTAATTTTCCAATTTAGCCTGCTTCTTTGTTTCTTATTGAAACACCTGATATAGTCTATTACAAATTCTTTCCCATGATTAAAAGCATAGTTAACATGCATAGATCTCACACATAATTGAACTTATCCAACCTATTTACCAAGTTTTATCAAAATCAGATGAGAAATATAGTCTATAGCGGTAACAAGCTCAGCCAATCAGTTGCAAATCATTTCACCATGCATCTAACTTATTATAGAACCAAAGACAATGACATAAGCTTACTTACCACGCTGGAGCAAAATCCAATCAGAATTTAATTGGTCTCAAAAGTATAACAAACTCAGTTGATCTGATACAAGACTACCTCATAAATATGCATAGATCATGCTCACAATCAAATTCATGCAACATCGTTATGATATAAGCCTAATAGCCAAGTTTGATCAAAATCCTATAAAAATAATCTCAAGAGGGATAAAAAAAAACCCACCTCAGCCAATCAGATACAAGAACACTACAGTAATATGCACAGATCTTGCTCATAATCAAATTCATCCAACATCTTTATGATATAAGCCTTATTTCCAAGTTTGATCAAAATCCTATCAAAAATACAGTCTCAAGAGAGTTTTTAAAAAAAAAACTCTGGCAATCAGATACAAGAATATGTCATTAATATGCAAAGGTCTCACTCATAATAAACTTCTACATCATGATGATACACTATTAGCCTATTAACCAAGTCTGATTAAAATCTGCTCAGAAATACCTTCTCTCATGAGGCAGGAAGTTGAGTCAATCAAATGCAAGAACACCTTATTAATATGCATACAGTAGATCCCACTCATAATTATACTCATTTGACATCTTGATGATATAAGCCTAGTTAACAAATTTTATCAAAACTGTAAAAGAAACAAAGTTGCTCAAGTGCTGACAAACTCTAGCCACTCAGATGCAAGATCACCTCATTAATATACATAGATCTCACTCATAATTGTGCACATCCTAGAGTTTGACCAAATCAACTAAGAAATACAATCTCTAGAGTGGTAACAAGCTCAGCCAATCAGATGCAAGATCACCTTTTTAATAAGCATGGATGTCACTCATTATATACCAAATATGTACAAGATCTTGCTGATATAAGCTCCTGTTCCAAATTTGATCAAAACCAGATCAGAAATATGGCTTCAGCGGTAAAAAGCTCAGCCAATCAGAAGCAAGATTTCCTCATTAATATGCATGAATCTCACTCATTTTTCAACACATCTGAGAATTTGTTGATATAAGCCTATATTCAAATTTATTAAAATTGGATCAGAAATATGGCCTCCAGAGTGGTAACAAGCTCAATCAATCTGATGCAAGATCACCTCAATAATATGTGTGAATTTTGCTTATTTTCAAATTCATTCAAGATCTTGATAATTTAAGCTTACATTCCAAGTTTGATCAGAAATATGGTTTCTGAGTAGCAACAAACTCAGCTACACAGATCCAAGATCAACTCCTTAATATGTGTTGTTCTTGCTCATTATCAAACTTGTCCAATTATCAAACTCATCCAAGACCTTGATGATACCAATTCAGACATGCCAGTCATGCCATGGAACCCAAG
Source organism: Margaritifera margaritifera (assembly GCA_029931535.1). Taxonomy (NCBI): domain Eukaryota; kingdom Metazoa; phylum Mollusca; class Bivalvia; order Unionida; family Margaritiferidae; genus Margaritifera; species Margaritifera margaritifera. The sequence goes on along the minus strand of JAQPZY010001089.1, from coordinate 38,739 downwards.
TTTTCGTCTTAGATGGCCCTTGTTCCCTGACATTACTCAAAACATCAGCCAAGATAACAGATAAAAATAATTCAGTGTAAGTTTCATAAACCTAGAGCTTACAGATCATAAATATTGTTTTTACACAACAATGATAAATTTTCATCCCAACCGTTATATAAATTGGCAGGTGGTAAATTATTACCATATGTTTGACTGGCATTTTGTTTGTTCTTGCTACATACAGTGGTTTGGTATATACCACATTAGAGTTCCCCTGTAAAAGCATATATTCCAAGTTTGATCAAAATCAGATCATAAATCTCATTAATACATGTATGTAGATCTCACTCATTATCAAAACTCATCTGAGAAAAGCCCATATTCCAAGTTTGATCACAATCACATCAGAAATATGGTCTCCAGAGTGGCAACAAGCACACTGTTTACATAGAGATAATGGATGGACATTGGACAACAGACACAAAACCATACAATAAACTCACCTGGTCTTACAATGGCATATTTTGTGAACACTGCAAAACGCAAATCTACCTTCCAGACTGAGACTTAATCATCAGGACATTAATGATGCCTTTCTGAATGTGTCAAAAGGTTTATTGATCAAGACCAATTCAAGATGCATTCAATAATATGGTTCATTTGTGTGAGTGTTCTCAAAGTGATCAAGTATTATTATTTCTAAAGTGATTCAGAACTTGCACTGCTACCACACAGCTTTATATTGATCAAATATGACATCATAAAACAGGAATGTGTTTATGACAGGAGCAACATGCAATGACAACTTCAGACTAAATGCCTTAAATTAAATTGTTTTGCATAATCTGAATGTATGTAAAAATTTCTGAACATGTTTTAAGTCAATTTGTCAGCATAAAATACACTAGATAAGCAGTGCTCTGTGGGTCTCTGATGTTCCCAGTTGAGCATGCATAAAACAAATAAGCAATTATTGTAGCTGACATTTAGCATTCATCAACACCAGAATCTGGTGTAGGATAATCAAGCATATAGTTCCCTGAAATCTGAACCCAACTGCAAATACTGCAGAGCCAAATCTACATAAAATTTATTTGCCTTTGGACTGTCACTGTTTGCACAGGACATAACAACACTGGCCTTGCATCAACTGATGTCATGTCAGATTAAATCTCTCACATGTTCACAGGTCACCTAATATGGATATCCCACCATCACCTATTTACAACAGTACCTTGTAGTAGAACAGTGGATCATCATCGCAACAGGAAAAATAGCAAATACCTTCCAGATTCCAATATAAAAACTTGTCTTAAAAGCTTATTTTAAAGTTAGATACTATGGTATCTCTTGGGAATGGATCAATAAACATTTATTATTTTAAATTCTATTAAAACTACATTCACGGTAAGCAAATCCAGCAGACATTACCTCCTGTATTTAATTTTCTACATAATGTTTGAAGATGATTTTGATACACAACAGTCTAAAGATTTGTAAACAAGATACTAGATATACCGTTTAATTAATCCTCCAATATCCAACTTCATGGAAAGAGCTCCTGCAATCTCCTGCTGTGACTGTATTAACAGCATGCAAAATTGCATTCAATATTTCCCTTTCCATTTGTTGGTAATTGTCCAAAGTCATTCATGCACATTTCAAAGGGGTTTAGGTCTAGACAATATGTAGGTGTGAACATCTATTTAATTCCTTCATTATTGCGATAACTTGACAAAAGTTGCCCACCACATTTAAGATGCAATGGGCAGTTATCAATTCAGTAATAATCTATGCACCAATATTCTCTTTCTGTCTCACATACATACATTTCATATACAGTATCTGCCAAAGAAATATTCCTAAACTTGGAGTTGCAACTGATTCTTTGGGCATACATGTAAATACAAATTTATAAAATTTACATTTATGGTACACTTGTCTTAAAACATGCAGGGGAAACAAATGGTGTTTTTTGTCACAGGGCAAGTGGTTTGGTAAGCTGCGTTGCACTGTTACCATTACAAGGCACTGATATAAATAGGCGACAGTCGCATTTCAATATTAGACTATCATCCTCAATCTGCAGCAGGCGTATCATTTCTGTGAACATGTGACAGATTTAATCTGGATGTCATTTGATGCAAGGCCAGAGTTGTTATGTGCAGCACATGTTCTAAGCAATCAGTGTAATTCCAAAGGCAAAAGAAATATGATGGCATAATGTGCTGGCAAATATGGGTCTTCATGGTACTTGTATGTTTGAAATGACAGTCAAACCTGTCATACTAGCCACCCATGAGAAAAGGCCCAACTGGCCTTTGTACACAGGTGACCTGTGTATGCAGGTTAACCTTTCAAAATTGACTTTTGAACAAATACCACAAAACAAATATCATCATCATCATCATTATCATCAGCATCATCATCATCATCATCATACTAAATCATCATCATAATTATTAATATTATTATTATTATTATTATTATTATTATTATTATTATTATTATTACATTATCAACATATTTTGTTATGTGCACAATTCAACAAAATAAATTTTAAAATGCCATCATATTGTTCTCTCCCCAACTTACATTCCCGACAGGATTACTGTAAACTGCTCTCTTTAATCCATTCCATAAATTAAACAAGAGTCCCTCAAAGGGACTGATGCTCTACTGGGCAAAAAATATTTCCAGGAATTCAAGATAAGACCATTTCTTCCTTTTAAGTGCTGAGTGTTGAAACCATCTCTGATATTCTTCAGCGATAACAAGATTTTCAAATTAGCTGCTGTGTCACACATATTGGATGTCAGATTGGCACCAATTTCATTTAGGACAAAGTAGACATCATTAGATGTCGTTTGGTGAAAAGCCTATGTCATAATAATCATCCATTCATGGGTAGTAGTGACAAGAAGATTTTTCAAGACAGCCATTGTGTCAGCAATATTGGATGTACGACTGGCACCATTTTTATTTATGACCAAGTAGTTATCATAAGCAGTCCCTTGGTGAAAACCCTACGTTGATATAGCCATCCACTTGGCAGGAGTGGGGATAACAATATTTTCAAGATACCATGGTGGCCATATTGAGGTTTTCATTTAGAACCAACTAGGTACCATAAGAACTCCTCTGATGAAAACCCCATGTCAAAATGACTTTCCATTTAAAAGGAGTAGCGAAAACAAGATTTTCAAGATGGCCACATACTGGACATCAGATCTGTGCCATTTTAATTTACGATCAACAAAACATTATACGAAGTCTTTTAGTGAAAACCCAATGCTGATATGAGCATTCATTTAGGAGAAGTAGTGATGATAAGATTTTCAAGCTGGCCGCTGAGGTAGCCATATTAGAGATCAGATTGGCACCATTTTCATTTAGGACTAACTAGATATCATAAGAATTCACCTTGTGAAAACACCATGTCAATATGACTTTCCATTCAGAAGGAGTAGTGATTAGATTTTCAAGATGGCAGCTGTGGTGGCCTTATTGGACATCAGACAGGCACCATTTTCATTTAGGACATCATAAGAAGTCATTTGGTGAAAACCTTACATCAATATGACTTTCTGTTCCAGAGGAGTTGCCATAACAAGATCTTCAAGATGACTGCCATGGTGGCCATATTGGACATCAGATTGGCACCATTCTTATTTAGGATCAGCTAGACATCCTAATAAGTCTTTTAGTGAAAATTCCATGTTGATATGATCATCCATGTAGGGGTAGCAATAACAAGATTCAGATCAGTACAATTTTTATTGAAGACCAACAAGACATCATAAGAAGTATTTTAGTGAAAACCCAATCTTGATATGAACATCCATTCAAGAGGAGTAGCAATAAGAAGATTTTCAAGATGGCTCCCAAGGGGTCCATATTGGATGTCAGATCGGCACCATTTTTATTAAGGACCAACTAGACACCACAAGAAGTCTTTCAGTGAAAACCCCATGTTGACATGACCATCCATTCAGAGAGAGTAGCCATAACAAGATTTTCAAGATGGCTGCAGTGGCAACCATATTGGAAGTCAGATCGGCACCATTTTTATTAAGGACCAACTAGACATCATAAGGAACCTTTCAGTGAAAATCTCATGTTGATATAACCATCCATTCAGGAGGAGTAGCAATAACAAGATTTTCAAGATGACCACTGTAGCAGCAATATTGGATGTCCGTGCAAGACCATTTTCATTTAGGACCAACTAGACCATGGGATGAATGTGTGTGTAAAGTTTCATGGCAATCCTCGAAGCAATTTACGAGGAGTAGTGATAACAAACTTGTGCTAATGGACGGACACAGGACAGATGATGGACCATCCCATAAGCTCTTCTGGTCTATGACCAGTAGAGCTAATCATCACTGACTAAAAAAAATCACTGATCTTAGTTTGATTTGTTCACCATGACAAAACATAAATTTCACTACTAACTGATAGCTTATATAGGACTGTTAAAGAGGACTGACTCTTTGGTTGGCCGACATAAAAATTGGGCTTAGAAACAGCTATTGACAGTTCAAACAATATCTGAATTAACCAGCTGCTCCACTCATAGAGCTCAAAAGACAGTTGGCTTATGCAAGAGGCCGGTAATGAATAGCAAATGAAACGTAGCCTTATATGGTTATTGTTAGAAACACATGAACCAAAACATCACCTGCCATCACAGAGAAGTTTTTATATACCGAATGATCCTGACCCATATGAAAAGGGATTAACTCCTATCTATCCTCAAAGATGAACCTTTTTCATCAGACATTACTTTAATTCATGGGCGAATAGATGAAGATATCAAACTATAGTCACACTGGCACAAAAGGCAATTCTGCTGCAACAAAAGGACTACTTTTTCCACCATCGAGCAAACAAATATTGCTTCTACCATCTACATGTACCCTAAGTAACCAACCGTTTTTTTTTTATTTTTGGGGGGTGGGACGTGGAATAGAGACCTGGGATTTTTTTTTTTTTAAATTTAAAATTTTTAAAATTTTTTTTAAAAAAAGTCTGACTCCCAGATACATGTAGCTTCAAAAAAATGTTCTTGCTCCGATTTATAGAAGAAAAAAAAACAATCTATTATATCCATTATATTATTTGAAAAAAATTATCGAGGTAAAAGTATAAAAAAAATAATCCTGACTCGAAAGTAAGTCCCAAGTCTAATGACAAAGAGTCCCAAGAACGGACTGATGCTCTTCTGAGCAAAAAGAATTTCCAGGAAATCAAGATAAGACCATTTCTTCCTTGTAACCATGTCTACCGTTTTGAATCATGAAAGCATGTAGTTTTGCATCATTCATTCATGCTGCAAGATGGTGGCCAGGTAAACAATTGCTTGTAAGTACTTTGTCAAAATCAGTGAATATCATATGATTATTCATTCATCTAGGATTTATTCATCATGGATATTGTTCATTTAAGTACTTAAAAGCTTTTGGTAAATCCTCATTGTGACTGATGCTGTTAAAAAAAAATGAAGAAAAAAAAATACTTACCTGAGTTCTGCATACAAATAAAATGGTGGTAAATCTAACAATGTCAATACTGTAGAAAATTTTCAATGGATCCAGTCTGTTTGAGTTCTCTGGATTCACCCAAGAGGATATTCATGATGTGGAAGTAAATACATACAGAAAGGTAATCCCAGATTTTTATCTACATAAAAAAAAATCAAGACAGCATCCCTATCCATGTCAGGAACTCACCACTGAAGCTGATGAATGAACCTAGGGACTAATTTCCAACTCTACAAATCCTCATAGCAACATGGGTATGTGTCCAAAATCGTTACTTCACATGAAAATAAAGTTACATGTAATATATTCCCATCAACAAATACCATTTTATTTCAGGGCAATGAATGCTTGTCATGCACTTATAATGGATTTCTTGAACCGTGTTAAGACATAAACAATAGATGGCTGCAGTGGCAGCCATACTGGATGTCAGATCTGCACTAGTTTCATTTACAACCAACTAGACATCATAAGAAGTCTTTCAGTGAAAACCCCATGTTGATATGACTATTTTCATCTTCAAAAAACTTCAGAAAGTTAAAAACACAGCAGCTCAGATCATCCTTAGAGTACCACGAACTGAGCACCCCTTGGCATGCTCTGTACCCTATACTGGCTACACATTCGATCCAGAATCAAACAAAAAATGTGTTCTCTATGCTACATTTTGTTGACTGGCTCCAGTCCAACATACCTATCTCACCTAACCCATGTGTACACACCAGCAAGATACTTATGCTCCTCTTCCGACACTCGTATTCTCATTATTTCCACTATCAAAATGAAGTCATACGGACAACATTCTTTTGCATACCAGGGCACAGCAACGTGGAATGAATTGCCCACTGAACTTAGACACAAAGACACTGTGATCTCATTCAAGAGTGTTCTTACAATTCACCTATTTTGACTGCAAGAACAATCTTAAAGACTTATTAATGTTTCCTTACCGTAATTATTTTCAGCATGTTTTTTGATTTCTAATTTCATGGTGTTTGTTTTCGTAATCATATAATTAGGTGGTTTTAGGTGTTATCTAATATTGTAAAGTGCTCAGAGCTTCTAAAGATTAGACACTGTACAAAGTCGTCATTATTATTATTATTATTATTATTATTATTATTATTATTATCTAGGACCAACTAGACCATGGAATGAATGTGCATGTAAAGTTTCATGGCAATCCTCCAAGTAATTTAGGAGTAGCGATAACAAACTTGTGCTAACAGACAAATGAACCACAGACAACGGACAGAAGACCGTCCTATAAACTCTTCTGGTCTATGACCAGTAGAGCTAATAAAAACTGTCTCGTCAAATTTGACATATTGACACCTTTTAGTTACAATGACAATTTGACTGAAGTATGACAAGTACAAGCAAGAAAATAAATGTCTGCAGATCGATTCATGTGATATGCCTTTATCTACACAATACCTTCCTCATGAAGCAAAAGTTTAGTCTGCATGCACGGAGCAGCCACTGTCGATACACTCCAGTACGAGCTTAAAGCAGTGAGGAACCATTATTTGGTTAAGAAACACCTGGCCACTGACCGCAGAAAGCAGGTGACATTATTATAGCAAATTTGCAGGGGGGGGGGGGGGGGGGGGTAGAATGGCTGTTGAGACTAGGTGACTGCTATGTAAAGGTAACTGTTCAGACAGGTTTAACTGTATAAACAGACTTTAATCTGCTGCCATACTAGGCAACAGCAGATCTGGATTTATTAAACATAGGCAGATATTGTCACTGACCTTTTCAGTGCTCACAAACACCAGCATCTGAAGGATACTGTAACTGATGTCCCCCTGGGATCTCAATCCTTCATCAGGATAAATTTGTAGCCTTACTCATGGACTGAAATGTCACTGTTAGTGAGGAATCAATCAATACTTAATCTCTGTCTTATCTCAACCCAGACAACCTCCTCTCTCCTCCCAAAGCAGCCATTGATACTCCATACACTCCTATCTCAGCTAATATCAGGACATGCAAGCACTCAAGTATGGTTGTGAATGTCTATATAGACTCCCCACCCCCACCCAAGGTCCAATATGAAACTTGTACAAGTTTATGCTAATCCAGAACTACTATGATAATATATACGATAGCTGAGAGCAATACAACAGTAATGTAAATGCAAATGTACCGACCATCATAGGCAATGATCTATAAAGCAGACGGCATAACTTGAAGCTTTGTACAGTTCACCCATATTTGCTGAGCCAGGCAAATATTGTTATGTTAATGAGGATTCCTTCAGTATGTTTTTGATCAGTGAAAACACATTTCTAAACCTAAAGTAAATGACAGGTAGTTCTTTATAACACAAATATTGTTAATGCAGGTGAACATACACGTCTACTAACAAGAAAAGATACAGGGTTCAGAATCATATGATATGCTACAAACACCCCATCTTTAAATCTTGTCCTAATTGGAATTTTTTCCATTGTTCCCCACATCCTCCCTTTCAAATGCAGTCACCATCACTCCCCTACACCCAAATTTCTGGTGATGAATCAAGATTCTACAACAGCTGTCTTTGCTGGAATCCCAGTTCTCCCCAATAATAAAAGAATTATTTCATTTTCAATACTGAAACACTGAAATTAGTTGAATTTTTTATCCAACCGAAACTACCACCTAAATCAGTATCTTGTGAATAGCATGATTGGAGTAAAGGTTTCCCCCCTGCTGAACCAGTTCTCCTTATCCACCTTTTAGTCACAGTCAAGCTCTAGATAAGAATCTAATAAACTGGGTATTTTACTCTCTGCTTTGAAACTAATTGCATTCTTTTGAAATTCAATGAGATATTTTGTGAACACAACAAAACCCCGAAGATGCAAACTTTTGCTACCAGACTGAATCTTAGTGGTCAAGATGTTAATTCTGCATGTTCAAATGTGTCAAACAGCTTTGTGACCAAGATTAGTTCAAGGTGTGCTTGATTCTATGGCTCTTTTTGAGTGAGTGTTCTCTCGGTGTGCAAGTACTATTAATTCATACGTACACAGAGCATCTGGAACTTAAATCAACAGCATAGTTTATACTGATCAAATGCACCATCATACAGCATGGACTGTACATACAGCAGGAGCCATACACTGACAACTTTGGACTAAATTGTTACAATTAAAATGTTTTGCTTAAATTTAACAGAAAAATTTCTTTATGCATTTTTAGTTGATTTGTCGGTGTAAAATATGCAAATATCTAGAGCTCCGTGCTGTAATATTATTTCAGCGATTTATTTTATTTCAGTAAGTGAATCTCGTTTGACATTTTAAGATCTGATATCTTGGTAATGATAATCATTTTAAGATTCACCACTGATTGGGTAATGACATCGCAATTTGCACCAGTGCTTGCCCAAATTTTCCCAAAGAAGTGGATCTCTAAAAGTGAAGTCGACATTATCTATGGAATAAGTGCAATTGGTTTTTAAATGCCTATATTTATTTAGCCATCACAACATGTACATGTAATAAAATAATAGTCCATGATTATTTCTCCTTATTCACCTCCTACTTCACTAGGATCTATCCTAGGATAAGCAGGATTCAAGCTAATTTCTAAAACAAGAATCCCTTGAAGGGCATAACACTCTACTGGGCACAAAGAATTTCATGGGGAAAAAAGTCAAGATAAGCCCATTTCTTCCTTTCAACTCTCGAGTGTTGAAACCATCTCTGATATTCTTCAGTGCTAAAAACTTTTTCAAATTTGCTGCTTTGGTGCACATATTGGATGATTGGCACCATTTTCAATTTGGACAAAGTAGACATCATTAGAAGTCTTTTGGTCAAATCCCCATGTCATAATGATCATCCATTCAGGGGGAGTTGTGACAACAAGATTTTTAAGACAGTCATGGCAGTCATATTGGATGCATGACTGGCACCATTTTCATTTAGGACTAACTAGGTATTATAAGAAGTCTATTGGTGAAAACCTCATATTGATATAGCCATCCATTTGGGAGCAGTAGAGATAACAATATTTTCCAGACTTGACTTTCCAATCAGGAGTAGCAATAAATGTATGTTCAAGATGGCTGCTGTGGTAGCCATATTGGATGTCAGAAAACATGCATTATATTTTCTAGCTTCTATATTAAGAAAATTTCCCAGATTTTCAAGGTGGGGGGGGGGGGGGCATTTCTGACCACACAATTTTCAGTTCTAGAATAGACTGCTCTACACACACAAATTCAGCACATGTCCCACTGCATTGCAATTCAGGTCCACTTTCTGTATGACATGTTTATATGTCCATGTTGATTGTAGCTCTTCAAACTTGCTTTGAAAGTGATTAAAGGCAGAGACAACACAGAATTCGAATTTCCAAATGTATGCCTTTTGAAAATCATGACAAGAACTGCATGCTAACATGAAATGGATGGATGCCACTAGTGATCTATACAGAAGACAACAGTTGGTTGTAGGCTGATTTCTAACTGCACTTTCAACACATTATTTGCTATATCATATCAAGGAAAAAGGGGAGAACCTACAGTCAAACACGAGTACAGTGTATGTACACTTTTAAGTGGGAAGGATATGATCCCATCTAAAATGTTTGTGTAGGACAAAGAAATAAATATCTGCAAGACCAATATTTCTTGGGAACAGACTACAAATACTTATCTTCATACCCTGACCAGGTTGGAACAAATGTAGTACCTTCCACTTGCCCCCTCAAAATATAACTTTCAGAAAATTGTTCCCACCCACCCATCCACCCACCCTTTCACATTTTTCCTCCACACATTTTTATGAATTCTAATAAACTGAAGTAAACTTTTACTTCCAAAGCAAAAAATGACAACCTGTCCCAAGCTGCAAGGCAGTTCAATTTTTTGTCTTATTTTAAAGGCTAGCTGAGTGCAGACTTTTAATTATGATTGATGCTATGTGATGAAATGACTCATCCAACAGGCTATAGTGAATGACTACCTTTGCATGTGTTGCCTGGTAGCATGCCAAGCAATACAAATTCATGGCCAAGTTATACAACAGATCAGTCACACACACACAGTACCAATGTTGTTTTCATAAGTTTATTACTGCAGGATGGGTTCAGATGCAAGTTGAACCATAATATACAAGTACCACTGGACCAGACCAGCAAGAAAAGTTTTACATCATAATTTCCATCAGAATGTAAATAAACTAACAGAGTCTTCCTTCTAAATGATTAATACAATCCTTCTTCGTGCACTGGTGTACGATAGAAAAACTCCACCCAAGGGTCAGAATTTTGCATCAGACATGAGACTCTACCCCGTGTCTGCAGCAAAATTCTGATCCCAAAGGTGAAAATTTCTTATCCAACAGCAATTCATGATGAAGGATTATTTTTCTCACATTCCTGGCTACACAGCATAGGTTATAACAACATGGTGCCCATAGCTATTGATAAAGCACAAAAAGGACAAAAAATATATTAAAAAGGTTTCCTTATTTAGAGACAGGGTACAATGTTTGGTTTACACCAAAGAATTTCATGTAAACCTGGAAATTAGGTTAAAATGCAGATTGACAATAAAACTACAGAAATTACAGCAATAGAGTAATAGCAGACAATCTTAACAAGATAAATATGGTGATGTCATACAAACAAATCAAAGTGGTGATGCACGAATCAAAACGCTATTTTGACATCATGTGATATAAGAAAACAGTCATATTTGATAAAAGATAAAGATATTCTCCACTGGTGTTCTACACTAGAAGACAAGATGTATACATATAGGAATGCTGTGAATAAGAATCCTTTATATGCATTAATGAAGGATAGGAAAAGGGTAAGAATTTTGTGTCAGTCAAAATTCTAATCTTGAGGGTAGAATTTTCCTATCCAACACTGATACATATTGAAGGATTCTTTTTCTCACATTCCTGAATGAAAAATGACTTAAAGTAAATACAAATGTTAATTTCAAACAGTAAAACACCCATTGAAGATGTCCTCACCTTAAAGAAAGGAGCATCAAAAATTAGGTTTACACTGAAAAAAATACAGTGTAAACTTTAATTGTTTAAATACGTATCAGCTTTCAGAGAAAGCAAATTTTTCTGTAAATTATTTTTCTCCAACAATACGTACTTGATCACATTAAGGTTAGGAAGATAAGCTTAGTACCTCCCGAATCCAGCCCTTCTAAAATGATGAGAACTCGCCTTTTCCTCTATGTCATATAGACAAAGGGCAGTAACTCTTGCTCATTACCTCCCCTTGCCACTGCCAGGTGTGACTAGTTTTAAGTTGAGCGATATATCAACGAAGATGATCACATAGCGGGGAGGTTGGGAGCATTTAAAGTAATGTGATTGAGTAAGTAATCTCAGAGAAACATAATTTACTTAAAAATGTGCTTTCTCATTCAAATACATTCCCCAATCACATTACCATTAGGAGAATAGGTAATAGAAGGAGGGAATGCTGAGCATCCTACCTATACCCCAGGCATCCTTCGAGGGAAGGAAGGCTGGATTTCCTATATGAAAGATAACCCGCTCTCGTAACTTGAAAGGAGCACAGCCAGCTGGTCTCGTGATCTGTGACAACTATACCCGGCTAAGAAGATGATTATTGAACTCCTCTTACTGACAAACTTTTTTCACGGGTGAATCCAGTGAAAGTGCTAACTTTGCCCGCGAGGAGGCTGTGTTGACTTTAACCAGGTCTGGTTGTCATCTGGGCAGCAGCCACTGGACCCTTCAGATTCGAATTTTGTCTCTGCGAAGCTAAATCTGGATATAAAAACTTGAGAAGGTTTACTCTGCATGCCAGCCAACAGCTTCTATGTCTCGGATTAAAATGTTACTTTTGAAAGCGAGGCTCGGAAAGATTGCTTTCATTTCATAAGCTGAAATCCTCATGAGGCAACTCTGATCTTCTGAGACTGCCAAATACACAAAGCGTATAACGTACTTCAGCCACAATGATGGGACTTGTGGGGCAATATCCTCTTTCCTGACATTCACTGGAAGAAAGAGTCATTTTCTTGTTCCATGCCTTTTCTCTGTGCACTTTAAGTAATGCTTGAGGGCGCAGACAGGATCTTGCATGGTAGCTTCTCTTGACGAGTCTATCAAAGAAAGGGAGCGTAGTATAACGACTCTCTGATTGCCCACTGATGGCAGCCTATTCTGGGCTACAAAGCCTGGTTGAGTCATTAAGACCTCAGAACCATCCAATCTGAACTGAAGATAGTTCGGGTCCACTGAAAGTGCATGTAACTCGCTCACCCTGCATGCCGAAGCTAAAGCTATCAGGAAACATGTTTTGTATGATAATAGCTTCAGCGAGGTTCTGGCTAAAGGCTTGAAATATTTGTAGGGATTTTGGTCTATTTAAGTCAAAATTGGCTAACAGGTCCGATAGATCTTTATCATGACTGACATTCCCTCTGTCATGGTGCCTGAATGTGTCAGATATCATGGAGCAGTAGCCTTTGATTGTAATTGAGGCCAACTTTTTCTCCTCATAGAGCCAGAGAAATAAGTCTGCCAGTTGTGGGATTGAGGCACTCAAAGGGACGATACTCCAGTCCCTGAACACACGCCACTTTCCCTCTTAAGCCTTTAAAGTGGAGGGTCTTCTTGCTCACGAGATTCTGTCCACAATCAAAGGTTTAAATTCTTTCCTTTTCCCAAGGCTCCCCTGACAAGAGTGAGGCATGAAGGAGGAGTTGGTCAGGGCAGGAATGGCACAACTGTGACCATGGTTGTTTGAGAAGATTAGACTTGGACGAAATCTTCCTGGGCAGAATTATTGCCATATTAAGTACATCGTTGACCGATGACTTATCCCATCTGAAAGGGGCCATCAGAATCAGCTTACAGTTCTAACCCCTCAACTACTGTATTATTTTAGGTACCTAGACCATGGGTGGGTAGGCAAAGGCCCACAACCCAAGCTTCTGGATCTGGAACTGGAGAGACAAAGGTGAACAATTTGTGATTCCACCTTGTTGCAAACGGGTCGATCATCTGACACCCCCAAAGTGCGCAAATTCGATGAAAGACCGATTGATAGATGGACCATTCGGTATGAATGATCTGACCCTTTCTTGAAAGAGAGTCAGCCAGGACATTGAGTCTGACAGGAACTTGTCTGATTTGTACATTAAAATATTGAGCTGGGAGCAACAACATGGAAACTAACTTGAACCACTGAACATTTTAGGTTGTAAATGTGTTGCAGTTAATGTTTATATTGATTACTGTGAAAGAATGCTCAAGTGACAACGAAAAGCAGAGATTCTGATGCCAGTTTATGTGTACTATGATATCAGTAGAAGGTCATTTGATGAAAGACAGCAGTCATGTGATAAAAGAAAGATATTCCTCATTGTTGTTCTACACTAGAAAACATGGTCCTATATATGTATGAATGTCAGAATAAGAGACTCCATCATATGCATTTGTGTGGGATAGGGAAATCCCACCGGAGGGACAGAATTTGTGGGCAGGATTTTTTTGTTTCTGTTTTTGTTGGTTTTAATGGCACTGTTAACACAGTAATTGGCTATACCATGTTGAGGAAATGGGTGCTAAGTGCCTTTCCCAAGGTCAGACAGAGGCAGCTAACCTGAGCAGGCATAGGTGGATATTGAACCTGCAACCCTTGGATTATGAGTTTGAGGATCTACCAATTAATCTACCGCAGCTACCTTGGGGGCAGGAACCAGACTTTATGAATTGTTTATTCACATCAACCAGAACTCAATAATTCACTCTTCACCCCTTGTTTCCAATGAAAATTCTGAGGGAATAAGGCAGGGAGCTGGACCAAATTTCATCAAAAAGTCATAAAATAGGAAGCTGGACCAAATTTCATCAACAAGTCATAAAAGTTTATGTCAAAAATTAATACAAGATATCTAAATGATCTGACCAAATTGTATCAGATCAGATATACAAGTTCTGCCTGGCTAAATCTGGACCTTGTTCCATGATGTGGGAAAGCTATATTCCACAAATTGATTACATCTAATCAAATATCAATAACCACCCTAGCTCTGGAGACTTCAAGAAGTTTGTTTCTATTCAGACCCTTCCAAAAGTCAATCAACCTTCCCTAGCACCTACTTATCCAGTAACATGTACCTCTAACCAATGGAAGGGCTATTAGCCTGGGCCTGGTGAGAGTAGAAGTATGTTACATAATGTGGGTCAACATATTGGAAATGTTCCTAAAACCTGCACTAAAATATATGGTAACTCTGAGCCAAAATGTCTCAGAAACTACTGCTTTGACTTTGCTCAAATCTGAAATGGTCCTTCTTTTAGTACTTGTAAAAAAAAAAAAATTATTTATGAAACAAGATTTTATTACTGTATATACTCACGTATACGCCGGGTCCAAATGCAAACATCATAGACCCTGATCTGCTGTCGCATAATGCGCCGGCAGATCAGGGTCTATGTTGTTCGTTCTACTGATTAGTCCTTACAAACTGCATAGACCCAGATCTGCCAGCGCATTATGCAATGGCAGATCTGGGTTTGCAGTTGGTATCTGCTTATACACGAGTATATATGGTATGTAAATAAGCATGGGCAAGGGTTGGAGCAAAGTTCAGAAAGGTCCAACTGGTAAAGGATGAAATCTAGCACATAATAATCCATGCTACCATGTGAGACCATCTAAATCTGGACTTCAGCTTAAAGCTAAAAAGCCTGGGCAAAAGTCTAGCCAGGCGTGCACTATACATTTTTTTCATAACCTGACACCAAATAAACACTAATAATAATGATATCTTAACCCTTACTAAACATTTTCACACTATGGCTTAAGTTTTTTCTATGCATTTGAGAGTGATCCAATTAAGGACCATCTGCCTACCTACTTACCCCTGCTGATCTGATGTACAAAACATTAACATATATATCCACTCTACTGAGCTTGAATACATTAACCCAAATATATATATATATATATATATATATATATATATATATATATATATATATATATATATATATATATATATAGAGAGAGAGAGAGAGAGAGAGAGAGAGAGAGAGAGAGAGAGAGAGAGAAAAAAAGAGAGAGAGAGAGAGAGAAAGAGGGACAGACAGACTAAAACAACCACATTTGCCAGACTTGCTAACTTTACATGTCAGACACTGGATATAAAGTGCCCATAATTATCCCATGCAATTGTTTGGTCATTATATTAACCCAATGGACAGTTCCGATATTGAGCTATAAGCTCTGCCTACTTTGTTACTGTTGCTCTGGCTCACAAGCTATCGTCCAAATGGCAGATTCAGTCGCATCAGCAACAGATTCATTGGTAAATATTCCCAACAATATTTCTGAAACTTTCCTACCTGATTGCAAGAATCTTTCAGATCATGTCTTAAAGAAAGGTTTAAACTACTACACACAAGGATATATTCATGAAATTTGGATTTTTGATGGTGAAAATCAGGTGAAAGTTGCAGCACGTTGCTGGTGGTCTATGAGAAAGAACGAACATCCTCACAAACTTCAAGTAGACATTTCGATAGGAGAGGACACAAAAACAGAATCTTTCTGTTCTTGCAAAGTTGGGCTTGTTTTTCAATTAAATCAGAATTTTAGTTATGAGTTGAGTAATTTTTTTTTTCTTCTTTTTTAAAAATTTAAAATAAAGCTTTCATTATTTATTCGAACCTGTTAAATTTATTGTGTACTAGTATAATTCTCATGTAAGAATAAAAAAAATCAGTACTTTTTCTTATCTACAATAAAACATTTTTTTTAACTTTATTATCAATTAATATTTCAATTATGTTTAGGAAAAACATTAAAAGTTACAATAAATAAATAAACAATTTATACAAAGTTTCCTGAGTGATAGAAGGGAGTGTTTTGTGTTCTTTATGCTGCATTAACATGTATCCTCAGTTGGACGGACAAAACATTTTATAATGGTATCATTGATAAACTGGCAATTTTAAATCATATCAGATCATTATCATAATCTCTTTAAAAAGAATGAAATAATAATGGCACGTCAAAATAAACAACTACAGGCACACTGAAGGGGTTATATTTGCATCTGCTTTTACCTTTGTTCACTAATTCGTGACGTATTTCATATTACCGCATTGATGTCATAACATCTTGCAGGTGTAAAATCGGTATTGTTTTTAAGACAAGTTTTATTTGAAGTGAGCATGACAATAATACAATAAATGGCAGGGCATAGCTTGCTGTCATTTATAGTCTCAGGCCTAATGAAAATAAAAGAAATATTTTATTACAGTTTCAGCTCTTAATAAAATTAAAATGTTTTTTTTTAAACTCCATAACAAAAATTTTATTTTTAAAAAAATTCAATTTAAAATTTTGAAATAAATGATGTCAAAATCCAATTTTGCAAGTTTAGATACTGAATAGCATTAGGACCATTCCAGAACTTAATGTACAGGGTGGAAATGGTTTCAAAACCCCACAACCCATAGTGTTTTAATAAATTTCTCAATGAAAAAAAATCCTGTGCCAATCTACCATATAGTTGTTGCCAGAGTATCAGAGAATAGAAAAAGAAAATAATTTTTTGTCAACTTGACACCAATCACATGTAAATGCTCAATTCTGAACATCTTAACAAAATCAACACCACTGAAGTATTATGTAGGATTCCAATATTCCAAAATGTAGTTGGGTTGGGGGGGGGGGGGGGGGGGGGGGGAGGGTAAAACTAATTCAAATTATGTAATACTTATCTGTTGCTATTGTGCTTAGCTAATCCATTTCCACTGCGGAAAATACCCAACCGTACGATGAGAATTCATCCTCCCATAAGGTTGACTAGAAAGTTGTAGTGAATAGAACCCTAAGTGAACCTCGCAGCTGCCACATGTAACCCACAATTCCTCATTCTTTTTCAGGACGTAGCCTTACTAGTGGGACATCAGTGCAGGGAGGGAGGGAATCTGGCAATAGCAACAGGTAAGTATTACGTAAGTAAAATTAGTTTTACCCCCCAAAAAACTACATTTTAATATAGTAATAGCTTACTCTGTTGCTATTGCTTAGCTGAATTTGGCCAGTTTGGTGGGATGCTGTTGATCTCACAACTGGTTAAGGAAAATAACAAGGAATACTCACCCCCACTGTAGAGGCATTGACTACTGCCAGATAGTATCCGCATGGACTACTTTTTGAGCTACGACTAGTGTACCCAAAGAAAATATGAGCAAAGGTAAAAGGAGAAGGTCGTGTGAGATCGCAAAAACGCGACTTTCATCACATCCTCCAGAGACAAATTAGTTCAATAGGCCCATGAGGTAGCAATGGCTCAAACCTCATGAGCTTTAATTTTCATGAAAGAAAAATCCCTCTCTGTAAGGGACTGGTAAGCTCTAACTGTACATAAAAGTCTATCCTGATCATCCTCAGCACAGGTACGACTGAGACTGGGGATCTGGTTGGCAAAGGAGAGAAACCGACTCATAATTTCCACTGAATCTCAAACACCCTTGCACTATGATAGAGCATGAAGCTCGCTCCTTCATCTCACAGACACTAAAGACAGCAAGAAATAGTCTTGAGGGTAAGATTCTCGAAAGAAGCCTCACTTAAAGGTTCATAGGTGGATTTATTAAGAGACCACAAGACACATGACAGATTCCACCTAGGCATCAGAGCGAGACACTGGCCATTGCAGTTCAAAATGCCTGATCAGGTCTGCCAAGTGAGAGACCACACCAATAGCCAGGCACTTTGAAAATTTGAGTGTGTTCGATAGGGCTTTCCTAAAGCCCTTGATAGTTGAAACTGAGCATTGTCTCTCTTCAAACAGGAAGAAGAAAATTAGCCACTGTGCTCAAAGAGGGACAGCTAGTACTGAATGTTTCATACTCCACCAATCGCAAAAGATTCTCCACTTGGCATCGTAGACCTCTGACGTAGATCACCTCCCGTATTGAACGATGCTCTAGGCGACTTTGTTCGAAAACTCCTCCTGGCGGAGAGATCGTGTGAGATAAGCCAAGCATGAAGGTGGAGAATCTGTGGGCTGTTGTGCAGAAGAGAACCCCTGTGCTGCAACAGGTCCCTCCTCTGGGGTAACGTCCTGGGCTGGTCTACCAGCAGACGAGAAGATTGTTGAGCCACAATTGTTGGAGCCACAGAGGGGCTATCAACATTAGCTGCGCAGTGGAGTTCCTTACTTTGTGAAGTACTTATGGAATCATCCTGAAGGGTGGGATAGTATAGGCGAATAGACAATCCAAATTCAGGCTGAAAGCATCCACTGCCCAGGCTCTCTGATCGGGGACTGGCGAGATATAAAAGGGGAGCTTGTTGTTAGTCTCGTGGCAAACAAGTCCACCAAGGGTGTCCCCCAAAGTCTGAACAGGGAAACTGCTATGGATTGGTGCAGAGACCATCTGTCCTTTCCTGAACAGACTGTCCGCCAAAATATTCTTTTTGCCAGGAATGTGGCAAACTCGAAAGGTAATCACTTCCAAGGTTGCCCAACGAAGGAGGTTCCAAACCTCCATGCAGAGAGAAGGAGCATGTGCACCTCCTTATCTTCCAAGGTAAGCCACCACCGACGTGATTTCATCGGAGACTATCACGCAGCAACCCCTTATGTTGTCGATGCATCCCTGAAGGGCTAAGAACACTGCCCTCATTTCCAAATTGTTTATGTGGAGGGTAGATTCTTCCCGGGACCACGAACCCTGAAGAATCAGACCTTCCAGCTCCAGATGAGTGTACTTCCCTGAATCTGACACATTTGCGAACAGATAGGAGTGCGGATCAGGGGTGTGTATAGGGACTCCGGCAAGAAACCAGTCCCAATTGATCCACCAAAACAAAAGATGATGGAAGACCTGACCTAGAGAAATCCAAACATTCAGAGGGTCCCTGTGTGGTTTCCAGCTTGCCAGAAGGAGAAACTGGAAGACGCAAGTGTAGTCTGCCTAGGGGGACCAGATCTGCTGTGGAGTTCAAGGTCCCCAGCAGAGAAAGAAAAAGATGAGCCGACAATGTGGTCTTGGCTCTCAGCGTCTCCAACAGAGACAGGATCTTGTCTATTCTGTCCAGAGGGACATGGACTAATCCCCTTCGAGAGGAAATTCATCCCCATGTAGACGAAATCTCGAGATGGAGAAAGCTGCAACTTCTCTGGGTTGGGTAAGAGATCCAGTCTGGTCACTATAGACCAACAGTGAGACAGGTCTATTCTGAGGGACTCGATCATGCCATTGTGGATCAACCAATCATTGAAATATTGGAGGATTGGGATACCCAGTGACCTTAAATGGGCTGCAACTACTCCCATGACCCTGGTAACGCTCTGGTTGTGGAGGCTAGACTGAATGGCAGAGCGCGAAATTAGAAGACCTCTCCGTCCAAGCAAAACCAGAGGTACTTCCTGTGAGGAGAAGAAGGGAATGGGACATTATTCCCCCCCCCCCCAATCACCCCAGGATGGTTGAGAGTCACTCTCACACTACTGCTGTGTCTGCTGCTATGGACAGTCCCCTGGTCCCATGCAAGGAATCACAGGTCAAAGTCCCTCTTACTCCCAAGTCTCCCCAGCCTAAAAAAGAGAGACACTGGGTCACATGGTCCTGCTTCCCAGGTTCGAGTGCAGGATGAGGATATCCTTTCTGTCCTCGTGGATTCTCACGAGTTTGATACGGAATTCGACAGAGGTGGCATCCCCTTCCTTCGGGTCTCCCAAACCGTCAGTTAAGGGGCAGAGGAAGAGATCTGGTTGTATGACAAGCGGTTAATTAGGTTTACTGTCTATTGCCCAATAATCTGTGTCCCAAGCTCTCAAGCTCTGAGGACACTAAGATTCTCTCCAGCTTGGAGAAACTCTCTGGGTCTGCCTCTCGACCAGATCTCTTGTTGCTTCCTCATGTGGCTACAGTAAAGGAGCTGTCCCAAAGGTTTTGTAAGGCCCAGGAGTTTCCTAGACAATGTAGAGGGTGGCGGTCCCCCTTTCTACGTTGAGACCCTTGGACTCTTCTGCTAGTTATTGGTTTCACACCCGTTCCTGTCCCCTTAAACCTCCCACTTTTAGACGCCGCAGTGACGCAAGTGGGTATTTGCACAGGAACTTGGGCTCGCCTTGCAGTTAAAACACTGGAGGCCTCAGAGCAAAAAGCTAGGTCACTGGTAACCATAGCTTTGCAACATATGCATTGTCCTTGCCCATGGTATTACTGGAGCACAGTAAGAACCTTTTGAGGGCAGCTCCCCTGTCGTACCACCTGCATGCTTGATTTTGGTTTTGCACATATTACACACAGCGACAGTCTTGTCAATTGTATCTGGTGCCAAACTCCCTTTTTAGTGAAAAAGTATTGCAAATAGAACTCCTTGCTCTTGGGTTCTTCACAAGCTCATACTCAGAAGTCGCCATGTTGGTAATGACACTAAGCCTAATAGAAGACAGTGGTGTGCGCAAAGTCAGTTCCGGTCAGTCTCAATGTAAGTGAAGACAAAAACGGTATACTGGTATTACTATACTTGTATCACAATATACTGTATCAGGCATTTTGTACTGCAATTTACCAGTAAATCAGTACACCCTTACTGAATAGTATAGAGAGAGGATAAATGTAACACCAAGATAATATTTGTTGAAGGAAGACCACAATGTGGTGAATCACTAGCAACATTAACAATTTTCTCTTGTTACAGATTTGACACATGTCCATGCATCCTTGAAAAAGATTCCTGTTCTGTGCATGGGCATGTGAGGTGCACAAGTGGACCAGGTATTATTGACAATTCTCCACTCTGGGGGAGGATGTATTCACATTGAACAGATGAGGTTTTTCAACACTAAAAAAGTAAAAGCTGCTCAATAGTGACTGGTAAGATATTGCTGCTATTAAATTTCGTAATTCTTTGCAATAACTGTCTTCATTTGTTTTCTTTTTTCTTTTGATCTATCAATAACCATGCTGACTGTAGGTGTAGTATAAGTCATTTCAATTTCTTACACTTCCACAGGATCACAGTTCACTTCATAACCTATTGCAAATTCCCTAAAATATAATTTTTTATTTTGCCTATTGTTCTAGTGAAACATCAGTTCTGCATATCAGGGGCAGGTAATACCTCTGCCAACTTCTATGAGGATTATACTTTGTAAATGAAATTATTTGTAAACAATGCAATATATAAAGACAACGAAAATGGTGTTTTCTGGTTTGAAAGATTCAAAAAATAAGTTCAAACAGAAACCTTCATATCTTACCTCTAAGTACAACAACAAAACTGTTCTTTTGCTTGTAGAAATGTTAAAAGGTTCATAGCAAGAAGACCAGAAGCATACATCAAAGCTTATGAATCACCAATGTTTATAGTGTGTACTATTGATCCTTATCACCAAGCTGTTGTAACCCATATAAATAATTCATTCCATCAAATGGTAAACCACTTCTCAGCCAGATCTCAAAATGGAGCACAAAATAACCCATCAATAATTTGTGAGAAATTTATTTTGTGCCTGTATACATTACAGTGAAATATGAGGACTAGGGTGCACCATAACAGTCTCACCGGAGCACCATGCTACAATTGTACTCCACTCTATATGTTGAATTGTGTAAATTACAGTGAAACTTGAGGACTAGCGTTCATCAGAACATAGAATCTCACATAAACACCTTGCTATAATGGATCTCCACTCTACATGCTGAAGTTTGTAGATTACAGAGAAACTTGAAGACTAAAGTTCACCATAACATGGCATCTCACTGGAGTTCCATGCTATGATTGCTCCTCAACTCTCACAAGGACAAAGTTTATGCACACATGCAAAAACTAGTCCTGATAAAACCAGTCTCCCATACCAGTCATTTGGCTGACTCCCAAATATGTTATCCAGAACATGGTATCTCACCTAAACACCTTGCTATGTATCTCCACGCTACATACTGAATTGTGGAGAATACAGACAAACTTGAGAACCAGGGTTTACCAGAACATGGCATCTCACCAAGAATACCATTCTATAATGTACTCCACTCAACATGCTGAATTGTGAACATTATGATGAACCTTGAGACTACAGTTCACCAGAACATGGCATATCACCCGAGCTTCATGCTATGATTGTACCTTGCTGAACTGTATAGATTACAGAGAAACTTGATACTACAGTTCACCAAACATGTTATCTCACCTGAACACCATGCTATGATGTATCTCCAATCTACATGCTGAATTGTGCTGATTACAGTGTAACTTGAGGACCAAAGGTTCACTAAAACATGGTGTCTCACCTGAACACCATGCTATGATATATACTCATGTGATTAATGTGACTTGCAAACACTTGATCACAAAGCCAGTCATTTGGTTGGTTTGCAAATATGTTACTCTTTACCATGGTTTATTGAAAATTACAGCCAAATGTGAATGGGACTGGCTCAAACTAGCAGTAATTAGAGGTGCAGGTTACATGGAGGCTAATTTTATATCCCATGTGTCATGCTAGGCCTTGGAAAATGTGGCCATCTTACAGAGTTAGTTTGACTGTATTCAATGGTCACATTTATGTCCAGTTTTGTCACATTTACACTATTTTTGATAAGTTTTTCCCACATTCTATAACACATTTACTTACCTATGGTATCTATGAACTTTCCTGTTGGGCTGAAGGGCCCATTGACTTGGGGAATGGAGTCACTCATCCCGTCTTACAGGTCATCACCCTGAAATTTACAAGAAAAGCTTTCGATAAATAAAGTAACATCTGATATATGAAAATGTATGTGCAACTATCAACAACCACAACAGTGACCCGAGAGTTTCATTATTCAGTTGAAGACCATTATGCCATATTAACAAAAAAAACAAGAGTCCCTCGAAGAGACAAAGGCTCAAGTGGCTGACAAGAATCTCCAAAACTCAAGATAAGACCCTTTCTTCTTTTTAACTGCAGAGAGCTGAAACCATCTTTGATATCCTTCAGCAAAAACAAGATTTACAAATTAACTGCTGTGGTGGATATATTGGACATTAACTTGGCACCACTCTGATTTAGGACCAACAGGACATCATCAGAAGTCTACTGGTGGAAACCACACATTGATATGACTTTCAGATTTTACGAAGCAACGATCACAAGATTTTCAAGATGGATGCAATATCAGATTGCCACCATTACTATTTAGTACCAACCAGACATCATAAGAAGCCTTTTGATGAAAGCACAATGTCTATATGACCAACCATCTAGGAGAAGTAGTGATAACAAGATTTTCATGATGGCCATTGTGGCAGTCACATTAGAAGTCAGACTGGCACCATTTTCATTTACAACCAACCAGGTATCATGTCTTTCAGTAAAATCCCGATGCTGATATGACCATTCATTCAGGAAAAAATTGTGATAAGAAGATTTTCAAGATGGCCACTGTGGTATAACCATACTAAATGTCTGAATGGCACCATTAGGACCAACTGGACTGCATAAGATGTTGTTTAGTGGCCGGGGCGGGGGTGGGAACTTATTTTGATTATGCAATACTTACCTATTACCTTTTTGTGCTGACAAAAACTCGTCCATTTTATGTCAATACATCCTCGCACAGAGTGGAGAATTGTCAATAAGACACGGTCCCACTCAGACATGCCCATGCACAGAACAGTCAACTTTTCATTGATGACGATAATGCCAGGTCATCAGAGTAGAGTGGGTGGAAGGGCATTCGGTAATAGTGACAGGTAAGTATTGCATAATTAAAATTAGTTTCACCCCCGCCCCCCACCCCACCCCCCAAGTACACTGCAGCAATATCTTATTGCGTATCTGAATTTGTCAGTTAGGTGGGTAGACCTATGTGCTAACACTGATCAAAAACAAAGAAAACTGGAAAATACTCATCATTGTGGGAGAAATCTACTTTGGTGTTTCTCTGGGACCCATAGTTGTGGCACAACATGTACGTTCTGTTGTGCTAAAGAGTGGAGGTAGAAGAAGGTAGTATGTGATTGCCAAAAAGCTGCCTTCATAACTTCCTCCAAGTAGAACGATTTAAGTAGGCCCAAATTTTCTTTAAAGTAATCTTTTTTTCTTTGAAAATTTTCAGTTGTAAAACATTCAGTTGAAAGTAAAGTTAAGTAAACTGAAACACATGCTTTACATTTTTTTAGAACTTACTTTCAATGCAATTTTTCTATCTGCAATATTCATTTTACCTCCTATATGTAAGTGTATGAAATGTGGGCAATTTTATGCCATTTAAGATGGTGAAGAAAAAAATAAAAATCCATCAAAAATGTCAAAGGTTATTACAATTTTATTGAATTTACTTGCAGAGAATTGGAGAGCAAGCAGAACAGATCCTTACTGGAAAGTCGACAAAGCTGTTCATTTTGTTTCAGTATTTTTATTCCATAATAAATTCTAATGTAAAAATATCAGTTTTGTTGGGTTTATTTTGGTCCATTTTCAGGAATGCAGTCAAATTTTGTAATATTATGCACACATCCAACCTCTGTATATGGGCGAACTTTATGAGCAGTGAAGTTCTTGAAATGTACAGTTACCTTGAAAACCATTCAAGTCTTCATCATCATCAATATCATCATCTGTTCATTTCAAAGTCAAGTTCACGATCTGCACTGCCTAAAACATTAATTTTCCCCATAAAATTTTTTATATCTTCATCAAAATTGGCATCCACATCACTTACTGTTTCTGAGCTGTACCCATATGAAAACTTGTGTTTTAAATCAAATTTTCAAATAACCAGTTATCATCAACTCTGTTAATTTGATGAAGTAAAGATAAGGATCCCCATAGCCTAAAATGTACCTTCTCCACACAAAATTGTCTATATTTTCAACTAATTCAGCAAGCACATCATTGACATCACTTGCCTCTTCAGTACTGACTGCCATTTTGATCTCCACACGTAAAAACTCAATTTTTAAATAAAATATTTACCAGTTTGGGTTTTTTTAAAACTCATGCCGTCACTGCATGATACAGCATTTGTGTACCTACTAGGTTTATTTCCTTCTTAGAGTACATGTAAAATAATGTCGTATTACACAGTTAAAAATTCACACTTCCACAAAGTGGTAGATGGAAATTAGTGAACATACAACCAGAATCGTATTCCATATGAAAAGGTAAAGTACGACTGGAATCATATCCCATCTGAAATGGGTTAACTGACCACTTTGAGGAATGTACCCGGTTGCTCAAAGCAGAGACAATCGGTCTCAAGGTAGAGGGAGAAACAGACCACCCTTGACATTGCCGAGCAATGTCTTGGCCTGTCGAGAACCTACAAGAGGCATCAATGGAGTTGGTTCCACATCAAATTCATTGGAGTCAACAATTGGTTTATGGGTTTAATGCCATTTTTCAGCACATGATAGGCTATACATGGCAGCCAGTACAGTTGTTGGGGGAAGAGCCTGGGAAAAACCCAGGAATAGCCACCAACCCACGGGAAGCTACTGTCAAGCTTTCTCACATACCCACATTGGCCAAGCCGAGACTCGAACCCATGCTGCGGAGGAGGTGATGGCATCACCTCTACTCTGGGTCCAGGGTCCAGTAGGCCATGGAGGCATAAAAGACCAATTAACTTTAAGTGGAGGGCCCCACATTCTGTAAGGATTCATTGGGATAATATGGAAGAGGGTGGGATACTGATCCGATCACCTTCCATAGTCTGAACTCAATGGGCAGATTCCCAATCTTGCACAGGATGTGATATTAGAGTGGGGAAAGGGGGGAACTCAGTTCGATCCCTATCCATGTACTACGATGCCTCTGAGTGATGACCTGTGAATAGTTGATGACCGGAACAAGATGACCAGTGGCCAGTGACAAGCACTATCTGACCGGTCACCAGGATGGACTGACCAGTGACCAATCACCATAGACTGGTCACCCAGTCACCTAGATGAACTGACCAGTTCCCAGTGATGATTCAGGCGACAGAGGTATGTCAGTCTGTTTCATCTGATTCATCACACCATAAAGCGTCGTGTTGCTCCTCCTACACGAGAGATTGTGACACGCTACCCTAGAAGTGTTGGTTGCAGTGCAGCTCCTCTCTCGCAGGAGGGTGCAACACACTACCCAAGATGCAAGGCCTGCTGTGCATCTCCTCCCTCGTGGGAGGGAGCTATATGCTACTCTGAGCATGGTGTGTTCGACTTCTTCCTTTCAAGCAGAGGCAACTTACTCCTTGAACGTTGTCCCTCCTTCTGGAGGGGCCTCACCTGTCCCCAAATAGACTGGTCAAATAATCTCCTGGGACCTGGGAGTGCTCTTCAGACCTTAAGTGCTAAATCATCTTGAAGTGAGACCCTAGGGGCTCTGCAAGACACAAACCTGAAAAATTCTGAAGAGGATGGGGGAGGGACATTTCCTAACCCCCCTATATGTGCATCTATAATCAGCATGATTCCAGATTTCAGTTGACCACAATTTACAAAATGCAATTCTTCGTGTGCATTTTGAACATGTGAGGCAGTCTGGGCGAGTGTCCCATGGGCCCTTCTTGTGGCCACACTTCACCACAGACTGTCCCGACATTGCTCTCTGAAATAAAAATCTCCTGTAAGAAAACAATGAATAATGACAATATTGTTATATATGTCACATGTGAACACACCTGTTGTTTATATGGTGTGTGCTATGTACACCCCAGTGCATGAACTCACCTGTGCACAAGGTAAACAATTGGAACTTAACTGTCTTTGCTTGTATAGACATTCAATTGTTAAACCTTTATTGAGGAGCACAATAACAATGTGACGTGAGTCACAAGAACAATTATCAATATACAAAGGTGAAGAAACAAAAAAACACAGAATTTGGTGTTTTGACAATTAATTAGGAATACAGAATACGTAATTCAGTATGTTAGGGAAAGGCCTCTGCAGTGTTATTTCCTCAACACAAAACCCTTACCTGTAACCAGTGTAACTGATAATGGGTATAAGTGTACCCTAACCCCTAAGGGGTGGGACACAGCGTGCTAACCTAAGAGGTCCCTTAAAGAACCAAATTCTGAAAGGGAGCATGAGTTACCGGCATCGAAATAGAATACGGTGAGGATAAATGTAACACTGAGATAATATTTGTTGAAGGAAGACCACAGTGCGGTGAAGCACTAGCAACATTGGAAATTTTTCTCTGGTCACAGATTCGACACACATCCATTAACACAATATCCTTGAAATAGATGACTCTTCTGCACATGGGCATGCAAGGTGCACAAGTGGACCATGTCTTATTGAGAATTCTCCACTCTGTGGAAGGATGTATTCACATCAAACGGACAAGGTTTTCTCAAACAAGTAATACCTTCGCAATAGTGACAGTTAAGATTTTGCTGCTTTTAAAAACAATATTTTCAAGATGGCTGCTGTTGTGGCCGTATTGGACATTAGATCAACACCATTTTCATTTGAACCAACTTGACATCATAAGAGGACTTCTGGTGAAAACTCCATGGCAATATTTGTCTTCATTCAGGAGGATAAGGAATAAGATGATTTTCATGATGGCCACTGTGGCAGCCATATAGGACATCAGATTGGCACCATTTTCATTTAGGAACTAGACATCATAAGAAATCTTCTGGTGATAACCTCATGGCAATATTACTTTTCATTCAGGAGGATTAGAAGAAAAAAACAAGATTTTCAAAATGGCCACTGTGTTGGCCATACTGGACATCAGATCGGCACCACTTTCATTTAGGACCATGAACTCTTCTGTTGAAAACCCCATGGCAATATTACATTTCATTCAGGAGAAGTAACAATAACAAGATTGGCAGCCATATTGGATATCAGATTGGCACCATTTTCATTTAAGACCAACTAGATATCATAACAAGTCTTCTGATGAAAACCCCACCTCAATATGACTTCCTTTCAGGAGGAGTAGTGACAAGATGATTTTCAAACTGGCCGCTGTGGCAGCAATATTGAACATCAGATCAGCACCATTTTCAATTAGGACCAACTAGACATCATGAGAAGTCTTTTAGTGAAAATCCCATGTTGATATGACCATCCATTCACGAGGACAAGAGATAACAAGATTTTCAAGATGGCCACTCTGGTGGCCATATTGGCCCTCAGATCAGCACCATTTTCATTTAGGACCAACTAGACATCATAAGAAGTCTTTTAGTGAAAACCCCATGTTAATATGACCATCCATTCAGGAGGACTAGCCATAACAAGATTTTCAAGATGGCCACTGTTGGGGGCATATTGGATACCAGATTGGCACCATTTTCGTTTGGAAACAACTAGACATCATAAGAAGTCTTTCAGTGAAAACCCCATGTTGATATGACCATCAATTCAGGGGGAGTAGTAATAACAAGGTTTTCAAAATGGCCACTGTGGCAGCCATATTGGATGTCCGAGTGGCACCATTTTCATTTAGGACCAACTAGAACAGGGGTGTCAAACATATGGCCCATGGGCCGGATATGGCCTGCCAGACTTATTTTGTATTATTATTTATTATTATCTATATCAAATCTGGCCTGCCATAGCAAACGAGTTTTACACCTCTGAACTAGACCATGGGATAAATGTGTGTGTAAAGTTTCTTGGCAACCCTCCAAGTAGTTTAGGAGTAGCTATAACAAACTTGTGCTAACGGATGGACAGACAACAGACAACAGACCATCTCATAGGTTCTTCTGGTCTATGACCAGTAAAGCTAAAAACGGTTGAATACAACAACAGAACATTTACAGTTAACACAGACCATGAAAAACATAACTTGAACTTTTCTAACGCTTATCAGACAATAGCTGTCAAAATGTTATTTTAACGCACATGCAAAAGAGCATGAGACAACAGGTGTCATGATGTTTTAAAGCAGGAGGGAATTCTACCAGGGTGCATTCCTTGCCAGCATTGTTCTGACAGTGGAGCATACTCTTACTGAGTGTACTGACTTCCACCCTGTGAGACAGAAGCATTTTTATATCAATGAAGAAGCTTCTGACGATGTACCACCAAACCAA
This sequence comes from Margaritifera margaritifera, assembly GCA_029931535.1. Lineage (NCBI taxonomy): Eukaryota > Metazoa > Mollusca > Bivalvia > Unionida > Margaritiferidae > Margaritifera > Margaritifera margaritifera. The sequence continues at coordinate 9,191 of JAQPZY010001089.1, read as the reverse complement.
ATCTTGGACTTCCTGAGAGAATGTGGTTTATATAACAAATTTTGACTATATTTTTTTAAGGATTTTACCTCTTTTATCATTATCTTATATTTTATATACCTTTTAAACATTGTAAAGTTTTATATTTTATCTTTCAGGAGTATGTTTACTTTTACTTTATCTTCCTGAAGATTTTAGCAGTTTTTAATCTTTATATTTTTACAGCCTTATATTTACTTGGCACAATACAATCTGGATTGTGCTGATGAAGCATTGAAACGCATTCAAACATACATATATATATATATATATATATATATATATATATATATATATATATATATATATATATATATATATATATATATATATATATATATATATATATATATATATATATATATATATATATACTCGCAGTGGAGTCCAACTGCAAACTGTACAGACCCAGATCTGCCATCACATAATGCGCCGGCAGATCTGAGTCTATGCAGTTGGTTAGGATTAATCAACAGAACAAACACAGACCCTGATCTGCCAGCACTTAATTTGCCTGCAGATTAGGGTCTATGTTGCTTGCAGTTGGATTTGACTTATAAGCAATTATATATGGTATGCAAAAGATTGGGGGAAGGGGGCAGAACATTAGCAGAATAGTCAGCTCTAATTGGAAATAATGACACTCCTGATCAATGCAATATTCTTACCAGAGATACCAGGTGTGCAAATTATGGTCTCATCTCTCACAGTTAAATTTACAATACATGTACATTACTATGCATTGAGCCAATATACAGTAGAAAGCACATCCCAAACTATCTTTCTGACTAAAATTTGGCTGAATTAGTCTGAGAGGTTAGGAAGAAACACCCTACAGTACAAGATTTTATTCAGGTTTTGCTCAAAGTCCAACTGCCAAATTACAAATAAAACATATATCTTACATAAATTATCATGGAGGCAGGTTAACCCTTAAAGTGCTATTCATAGATTTGTAGCACAAGATCCCTCAGTGCTGAATTGTTTGAGAAAAGAAATGAAAATTGCACACTGCTTTTAAATTGCCTGTATTTTAATTACTGTACATAATAGATACAAAAACCCTATATGAAAAATAAGTATTGATGTCTGAATTTTAGTATAAGCATCAACTAACATATGTAACTATATCATATTTGCACTTACAGGTGCAAATACAAGTAAATACACAAATTACCTTTGTATTTCATCTGTATTTTTGTATCTTTTTTAATGAAAAAGTTCAAATATGTCTATAAAAAAAATACTCCATTATTTTGTGGCTCAACCATACATGTATATATGATGCCTGTTAAAACTTTATATCCAAGTTGTGAAGATCACAAGTGTAGAACAGGTAATAGTTAATGAGCTTACCCAGTCAAGGAACACCACACCCAAGTTTTACACCCCCTATAGCAGGGGTGTCAAACTCATGGGCTATGGCGGGCCAGATTTGATATAAATAATAATAAATAATAATAATAAGAAGAAATAATGAGTCTGGCAGGCCATATCTGGCCCGTGGGAAGTATGTTTGAAACCCCTGCCCTATAGGATGCCTATGTCACCAATGGGATACTTTATCTGGGATGCTAACACTACAGTGGCTAGAAATTTGAAAAACATAATCAAAATGGGTACATAACCAACCATGATGAAATGTTGACCCAAATTAAAGACAGCATGAAATAATGATGAAATATTGATCTAAATTCTCCAGAATTAAATTTTATGACTGGAGGATTTAAATGGTCTCAGAGACTTATAACATTAATTGCTGGAGTCAGTGTTGGTTTGTCTTTTTTTTTTTTTGGGGGGGGGGGGGGGGTTAACCTATGGAAGCAAGTTAAGACTATTGGTCAATGTGAGCATATGGATTTGGAACTAAAACAGAAAGATCAGCCTTGAATAATGCACTGTGGCATCCAGTGAAAATGCCATGCAGCCAATCTAGACATTACACAATATTATACATAACATTATCCCACAGTTGGGGAGGGGGGGGGGTCTACATATCTAATCAATATCCTGATAAATCTATGCATGTATAATATCTATCTTCAGTGCTAACATACCTAAGTTACAGCATGTGGCTGCGATAATTGTTTTTATCTCATAAACCTATAACATATTTATTATCTGAGTCCAACAGAGCTTGTGCCTGGAGCCCAGGGGCTACCTTATGTTAAGTCTGGGCTACCAGTAAAATTACATGTAAGCCCAGGGGACCACTGATTGATATCCAGATTTGTTCTACATTTTCTTTCAAAATATATAAGTTTTGAAGCCAACAGTTTCATATTTAAGTACAACCTTCTTGGGTTACTGAATAAAGATGGGCTACAAGAGTCTTTTCCTGGTAGCCCACAAGGCTTACCATGTGATTTTGAAACTTTCTGGACCCTGATTAGGTGGTACCTACTGTATATGACTCGAAATCTAGCATTCTGTTACAAAAGACCCTGGTATGTCAACTGATTTCCAGACTATAATGAAAATCAGAGATTGAAAACAATCACAAAATATACAGTAGGCCAATCATAACAAGCAATATATTCCTGTATGAATGCCAAGACATAATTCAACTTCCCTTATTGAAACCAGCATGATAGAGAAACAAAGGACATGATTGTGCTTGGCCAAACTGTTTAGGAACTTTAACATTACCAAAAGCCATACAGCACAGTTCCCCAAGTTTCAAAATATATCAACACAGACAAAAGTGAATCCATTCATTTTCTTGGGTATACATTTTTATGGTTTTGTGAAAATTAAAATTTGACAGTACTTAAATTTACCAATTTCAAAACGGGCCATATTGCTTCCACAGAATGATTGTTGTTCATTGATTCTTTAAATGCATGGTCTGGAGCAACCACAAAATCCACGAAAATGGGTACCCATGAAAAAGAGTGAATTCAAAGTATGTATCCCCTACAATGGTTCATACCCTTAATGTGAATTTTAACGCTTGCATTATATTTTTGTGAGAAACTAGCAAAATCACTACAGAAGGTGTTCAACTATATCTACTTCGTTTATTCATCATTGAAAAATGTTTATAAACCCTCTAAAAAAAGTTGCAAGTTACCATTTTTCCGAGCATGTCAAAGTTTGCTTATTTTTGGAAGTTCATCCATGGTTTATACCCCAGCCCCCCCCCCAAGATAAATGTTGTGTGACATAAGATTTGAATGTGCCAAAAAAGCTAAGGTGTTGAGCCTGATCAATTACGGTGTCTCTGTATTATTATTATTTGCATTTGTCATATTTTTTATTGCTTTAAAAAAAATATTTGATTGCAATAAACATTTATAAATAATGACGATAAAAACATCAATTTTTCTTTAAAATGGTGCATTTTAAAAGTTTTTTTATCCCAAGCTATTTTGAAAAGATGATCAAAATAAAAACATATGCTGAATTTTACATTTTTTAATTTATTTTTAAGCTATTTTACAACAAAGATTTTTTTCTTCCGACTTCTTCCTATTTTTAAAATATGCTAATGAAGAATTCCATACTACACTGTATATAGTTTTCCACTGGATATATTTTTCTAACATAATTTACATGTTTTAGTAACCAACATAGCTCTTTCTAGTAATAAAAGATAAAGAAAGCCAACATGTGAACAGCGGCCCTGGTCTAAACAGTTAACACTCTCTCCAGCGCCACACACTTTGAGGCAATATGGCATTAGTTAAATTCGACCTATTCATTTTGTTTTCTTTAATTTGAATTACTGGAATGTATTTAAATCTCATTTCATCCAATATTTCTTAATCAACACTTGTGTCACTGTTAACAAACAATGGCGACCCAGTTCACAACATTAGGGTCTCAAAACAAGCATTTGAGGTATTGAGAAACATGGCACACAAATCAAGGGCAGGAACAAAGTCAGGATGGTTGACAATAATATTATGCTGACATTCTTCTGTGGATGACCGTGACTTTTCAGTACCAATATTTCATTCTAGGCCGCACCCCCCTATGCCAATGATCCTTATTTTTCATCTTTGACACAAGAAAGTTCCCTACATGGCACCCACAGGGTGCATAAAAAAAGACCCAATAAAACAAAGATAAAAGATTGTTACAGTTGATTTTAGGCTGAATTGTGCACATCCCAAGATTACTCAATAGCATGTGCTCATTGCCAAAGAAGCACAAGATGATACATTTCATTGGTTGACAGAAATGTCTTACTGATTTTGGCTAGCTTGGACACCAATCGAGAGCATGATCCACATTCATTGATAGAAAATGTCAAGAAGAAAAGATGAAATCTTCAGTGAAAATACTGCTGGTTTATTTCCAAAGTAGTCAAATGTGAGGAAAAAATGTAGACTCAAATGTCCAAAATAAATTCTAGAGAGGAATGGTTACTTGAGCATAAGGAATTCAAATCTCAGTACAGAAGGCTTGCAACAGAAGGGGCTGATTATGATCATGGGGACTCAGGTCATGGATTTATAAATTTGAACAATAAATATTCACTTTTCCAGCATTATATACTTTGAATCAGTTGTTGCTGAGTCAGAGTATTGCATGGTTTGCTACAATTTCCTTGTCAACTAAAATAACTGTGACATGAACATGTAGGGCACAGTTAAGTTAGCAGACAAGGAAATCACAGAAAACCATCCTGTAGCCTGCCTCTAAAATGACTGATTCAAAGCATATAATGGTGGAAAAGTCAATATTTACTGCAGAAATTAATAAATCCATGATCCAAGTGCCTGTGATAATGATATGAAACAAAGATACAGGTAAAGGTGTATGCAACCCCCATTTTTTTCCCTAAATGACCCTACTTTTCAACCTTGTAGGGGCCACTGGGCCCCATATTTCCATTTCTGGAATGAACACTGTAGTACATTAGTTATACCGGTACTAGGATTTCAAGTTCTGAACACACAGGTTATCCAGATTAAGTTTGTATACTACACACATTGCACTCATAGTTTGTATACTGATCAGTTACTGCCTTAACTAAAGAGAAGTACTAACTAGAGAAAAGTACAAGGAAATTTCACGTCTTCACAAATGTCCTAGAGCAAACATAACATAACAGTTTCATAAAGGTCAATTTTTGGAAGAAAAATTACAGTTCTTGGAAAGACAACACTGGATAAAGGATCATGGCTCAGATCTACATAAAATATCTTTGCCAAATAAAACATAAGCTATTAGCGATGGGTATAGTGCAAAGGGCCCTGCTCACTACAATTTGCTTTTGTAGGACTTTAAACAGAGGAACTTGTGTTGGAAAACCATTACAAGACAATGGACATTCAAGGGCCATGACCCCTCTAAATAATGACATGGAATGCTTGAAATCTAACTCCTTCAGGGACTTGTCAATAAAAGCAACATCCCATGCAAAAATATGACATGATAAACAAAGGCCATAACTCTGTCCAAATGGAGCAACCAATTCAAAACCCATAAAAGACACATATGTCTATGAACAATGTTCACATCAAATCGCATCAGAATAGGTTCAATGGTCACTGAGCTATGCTGATTACAAGCAACATCCAATGTAAAGATATGAAGTTTGGTGACAACTGCCATAACTCAGTCCAAAATGGAAAGAAGAAAACAAAATCCATAGTCAGCACATTTAGTTCTAGGAGACAATGTTTTCTTACCAAATTCTATCAGAATAGGTTAAATGTTTTTGAGCTATGCTGACTGCAAGCAACATCCCAAGTTTCCATGTAAAGACAAGAGTTTGCTTGATAAGAGGCATAACTCTGTCCAAAAAGGAGTAGATGAGGTTAAACCCATAAAAGGCATTTGTGCAAGTCTGCGAGACAATGTTTCATACCAAACTGGATCAGAATATGTTTAATGGTTCTTGAGATATGCCAATTACAATCAACATCTCATGTGAAGATATGATGTTATTTGTTAATAGCAAAAACTATCCAAAATAGGGTAGATGAGACAAAATGCAAAAACAGTACGTCTACATTCAGTGTTGCACCTTGGTTGAGCTTTTAAGGGGACATTTTATGTACCTCTGTCCCCTTATAATGATGAAAATATGGGGATTTGTTAACATTTAGGGGGACACTGGCAGTGTATGGTGGGAAAATGTCTGCTGGGCTTGCTCAAGGTGTAACACTGTACATGTAGGTCTTAGAGACAATGTTCATACCATATTGCATCAGAATATGTTGACTGGTTCTTGAACTATACAAGTAACAACCTATGTGAAAGTATCAAGTTAATTGTCACGGGCAATAACTGTATCCAAAATAGAGGTGACAAGGCAAAACCCATAAAAGGTACATCGAGGTATATAAGACAATATACACACCAAAATGCATCAGATTATTTCAAATGGTTATTGATCTGCCATAGTGGAGATTCAAAATTGATGGAAAAAGGGCAATAATTGGACCTGAAAGGATGAAACCTTTAAAATTCACATCTACATGTAACAGGCAATTCACCTACCAAATGGAATCCCATTATGTGTAAGGGTAACAGAACTTTGATGGTTAGAAGAACTTTGAATGGACAGACAGATGGACAGATAGAAATGGCAATTACTATAGGGCTCCCTCATCTTGATATAGGGCACTAACAATAGATTGCATACAATTTTCAGTAGGTTCAACGATATGAGTAAATTATATTATTACAATTTTTGCTTTATTTCAAAACTGTTGGCATGAAGAGAAAGAGATTTCATTTGTACCCCACAAAATACAGTTTATAAATGCTAACCTATGTCTCTACAGAATAATCTGAGAAAATGGCCTGAACACAAACACTAACCTTGAGAAACTGAGCTTAACCAAGAGACAAGCACAAATCACTGAACCATGAAATGGAGGTCACATTGACCTAGTTTTCACTGATGGCTATGGTACTCAGTGTGATGCAATTACATGACAAGTTATGTTACTCTATGAGCAAACTGTGCCAGAGAAATCAGCTAAATTCAAAGGTTAATCAAAATCACTAGACCATAAAATATTGGTCACAGTGATCTAATTTCCACTGATAGGTGTAGTACTCAACTTGACACATCTAAACGCAAACTCATGTGACTCAACTAACAATAACATCTGAGAAAATTACCTAAATGCAAACCTTAACCTGAGAGTTAATGCCAGACAGAAGTATGTACAAATAGACACCCAACAATCCATGTGGTACAGAATTTGTTGTCATAAGATCTACATCTGTGAAAAAAAATGTCAGAATTTTATGAAATAGTCAACAAAACTTAAAGCTGGAGAGATACCATATATATATAGACCACTAGTAAAATAGATTTAAAAGTTAAAATTTCAAGCAAAATGTTAAGGACAATTCCAAAGTTTTATTGTGTCTGCAATGAGGGTGTCATAATTAAATGGTATCATAATGCCCATCTGTTCAGTAAGAGAGCAGTCATTGGAGTTCAATTTACCAAGAAAGCATAATTATATACATCTGAAATCATGCAGAGATCCTCAGAACCAAATAAATGATAAATTATCAAATTATTCTTCTCCATGTTTAGACATAACATTCATGTCCTAAGTGTTATGTTCCAAAATCGGATAAATTTTATGCCAATTTTATACATTTCCGACTGTGTTTGACCTTGCAAGGAAAGTACATGTGTTGACCTAATTCATGATACAAGTCGTAACAAGATTGCAACAATTGAATTTCCAACACAGTTTTTGGAATTTTATAAATCGGCTTGTTGCCAGAATGTTTAATTTCAGATTCTTAGGAAAAATAGGCAGCAACTGGAAAAAAATAGTTGACATTGTCTACATCAAGCAATATTTATTTTATGACATCTATACATCAACTTTAAAAACTCTGAAAAAGCTTTTGACAGCCTTCACCACAAATCCATCTGGAAAATCCTCTGCTCATACAGAATATCACAGAAGATAGTGAATGGCATAAAATTACTTTACAGAGACTTTGAGTACAAGGTTATCTGCAACAAACATCTCACTGACAGTTTCAGCATCACCACAGAGGTCAAGCAAGGCTGCATCCTGTTCCCATTTCTTTTCATTGCTGCCATAGACTGGCTTATGAAAGAAACCATAGCAGACAACAGAAGAGGAATCTGAAGAACCCTTGCCTCATGTTTAGAAGATCTGGACTATGCTGATGACATCAGCCTGCTCTCAAGTCGTCAGAAAGACATGCAAGAAAAGACAGTCCAACTGACTGAGACAGCCCAAACACTTGGACTGGAAGTGAACATCAGCAAAACAAAGTTGATGCAAATGAATCAGAAAACAAATAATAACCCTGTCATCATCAACAACAATCCCATAGACAAAGTGGATGAGATCACCTACCTGGGAAGCAATGTGGCAACAGATGGAGACACTGAGAGAGCATACCTGCCAACCCCTAAAGAGGTATAAGCGTAACCTAAGTTGCAAAAAAGCGTAATCTGAGCATAAAAAGCGTAATCTATATATTACATGCCATAATTACAATAAACTGTGCGAAAAATGTACATTAAGTTTTGCTACTAACCTGTATCTGCAGCTGGTTAAAGTTCTTGTCATAAATGGGCTAAATCCATGTGGATCAATACCAGAAAACAAACCACAAAACATATTGACAAATTATATATACACAACACTCACTTTAACTAGTCTATATGTCTAACTTTCGCTGAGTGATCATAAAGTCAACTCCACAAATTCTGCAACGATCATTACCATGTGCTGAACCTGAGTGCTATATTACCACTCTCATGTTCTTCTTTCTAAATTTGTAAAACACTATTGATTTGTCTTTTTTCTGATCCGACATGTTTTAAAGTTTAAAAAGATCCTTCTTCTCTGACACTGTCAGTCATATAACATCTGAGAGTCACATCGATAAAGCCTGTTTCACTTAACATCTACCACCATTTTTTTAAGTATAGACTGGTCCGCTAACAAATTCTGTATATTAATATAATGAATCTGTGAGAAAAGTTTTCAAATTGAAGAAACACGTCTGTTTTCTTGGAAATGTGTCATATACAACTGCTATAAATAGAAAATAAGGAAAGCACATGGAGGTCTATGACAAATGTACTTGTATGCTTTTCTTATGCAGCAGTCTTCTTTTTTAGAATATTCTCAGATTTATATGGTGTGGGATTAAAGAGATGATAATTAAAATGACAAAAACAACATTTTATTGCTTTTTTT